>CM050164.1:243240429-243689344 GCA_027410445.1 Discoglossus pictus
CAGTGAAACCAATATAACATCTCAACATTTACAAATATACATTTCTGACATTCAAAAACAAAACAAAAACAAATCAGTGACCACCATAGCCACCTTTCTTTGCAAGGACACTCAAAAGCCTGCCATCCATGGATTCTGTCAGTGTTTTGATCTGTTCACCATCAACATTGCGTGCAGCAGCAACCACAGCCTTCCAGACACTGTTCAGAGAGGTGTACTGTTTTCCCTCCTTGTAAATCTCCCATTTGATGATGGACCACAGGTTTTCATTGGGGTTCAGATCAGGTGAACAAGGAGGCCATGTCATTAGATTTTCTTCTTTTATACCCTTTCTTGCCAGCCACGCTGTGGAGTACTTGGAAGCGTGTGATGGAGCATTGTCCTGCATGAAAATCATGTTTTTCTTGAAGGATGCAGACTTCTTCCTGTACCACTGCTTGAAGAAGGTGTCTTCCAGGAACTGGCAGTAGGACTGGGAGTTGAGCTTGACTCCATCCTCAACCCGAAAAGGCCCCACAAGCTCATCTTTGATGATACCAGCCCAAACCAGTACTCCACCTCCACCTTGCTGGCGTCTGAGTCGGACTGGAGCTCTCTGCCCTTTACCAATCCAGCCATGGGCCCATCCATCTGGCCCATCAAGACTCACTCTCATTTCATCAGTCCATAAAACCTTAGAAAAATCAGTCTTGAGATATTTCTTGGCCCAGTCTTGACGGTTCAGCTTGTGTGTCTTGTTCAGTGGTGGTCGTTTTTCAGCCTTTCTTACCTTGGCCATGTCTCTGAGTATTGCACACCTTGTGCTTTTGGGCACTCCAGTGATGTTGCAGCTCTGAAATATGACCAAACTGGTGGCAAGTGGCATTGTGGCAGCTGCACGCTTGACTTTTCTCAGTTCATGGGCAGTTTTTTTGCGCCTTGGTTTTTCCACACGCTTCTTGCGACCCTGTTGACTATTTTGAATGAAACACTTGATTGTTCGATGATCACGCTTCAGAAGCTTTGCAATTTTAAGAGTGCTGCATCCCTCTGCAAGATATCTCACTATTTTTGACTTTTCTGAGCCTGTCAAGTCCTTCTTTTGACCCATTTTGCCAAAGGAAAGGAAGTTGCCTAATAATTATGCACACCTGATATAGGGCGTTGATGTCATTAGACCACACCCCTTCTCATTACAGAGATGCACATCACCTAATATGCTTAATTGGTAGTAGGCTTTCGAGCCTAAACAGCTTGGAGTAAGACAACATGCATAAAGAGGATGATGTGGTCAAAATACTCATTTGCCTAATAATTCTGCACTCCCTGTATTTACATTACTACTTCTGAGAGTTTGGTACTCATCATTTTTGCCACTGGTGCCTTCTGGAACAAATTAATGACAGGTACCAAGGGTGAAAATAAATATATAATATATATATATAGATATATATATATATATATATATAACATTGTGGGTTCCGAGGTGCCTATGGGCCTCATTCAAATGCGATTCGGCCAATTGAATAGGGCTCTATATAAGCACATAGCCTATTTTTTTACAGAAGTTTTTAGTTAGTGAAGACCTTGCTTTTGGATAGAAGTTCACTAACTAAAAACTGTAAAAAATATGCTCTGTGCTTATATAGAGCCCTATTCAATTGGCCAAATCGCAATTGAATGAGGTCCTTTGTCCCTTACAAGAGCTGTAAAAATAAGAGTCTGAATTCCTCTTCAATAACTCTGCTTTTCCATTAACCTTCAATTGTACAAATAAAGCAAAACAATGAAAGCAGCTGCATCTCAAAAGAAATCAAATGTATTGTCATATCATAATAAACATATAAAATTTGTATTCGGTGCAAATAATTTCCAGTCCTTGGGAAATCTTTTTTTTCAAAAGAATCTGTAATGTTTTGCATAGTGTTGAAGATGTGCAACGTGGAATCATCGGATTATGGTTTTATATTCACTTCTGGCTTCCTACACAGATTGGGTCAGTGTGAAAATGTATACCTATAGTTTCAATATTCTGTTTTCATGTTTAAGTCTTGACAATGAGAACATGTTTTAGAAAGTACAAAAGAAATAATTAAGCATTTAATTTACTAAAGGGCCAATGTAAGCCCAAAGTAAATGGCTGTAAGTATCTATGTCACCACTTGTTAATTGAAGCTTAACAATAAAGAAATGTGTAATTAAAAGTGTTTTAAAATTATTCCCCAAGGTGCTGGTCTGCACCTCCCTCTTGTCACACGACTCATGTTGTTTTTCTGGCAGCTGTTGAATTATTAAGTAGTTGTGTCTTAGCCATTCTTTTTATCTTAATTAATTAACTAATGGTTTGGAAAATCAGGCAACAAAAAAAAAACATTGCCTCATTAATGACAGCAGGTGGGAGCATGCAGTGGGAGTCTCCATTTTTGCTCATGTTTTTCTGCTTCTAGATGTTGGAGGGTACCTTGAATGCAGACAATGATTCAGCTGCCTTAATTGAAATAGAGCTATGGATTTCTAAAATCTCATCATTCTACAAGGTACCTCCCTGTTGAGGAAGTAGCTCATACAAGGCAGTGTTGCCCCCATTAAGACATAATTACTTGGTATGTGATAAATTAAAGGTTCGATTTTTTTTTTTTTTTTTTTTTTTTACTTTTTTACTAAAACCATTTTGCCATTATAGTTTTTGAAAATGACATATTATTAAATAGGACTGCATCGTTCATTTCAGAATGATATATGGGAGTGTTCAGAATCTATAGTTAGAAACCAGTAGTTTTGAGATAATTGGGTGAGACATTGACGTTAAACATGCCAACATTTTATTTTATTTCATTAGCGTAAGTAAAACAAACTGCAGTACAATAGAAAGTATCTGTTCCTCTCCTAACTTGACCTGTTAAATGAAACACATCTGTAGAAACTCTTGCGGAGTGACCATAAAGGATAATTCTAACACAATAGCAGTTTGACGTAATCCTTGGCAATGTTAAAATATGTTGAATTATTGAATTGATCAGGCCTAATGGAGTAGTGGGTTCCCTGGTGGTCCAGTTGCTAGAATTCGGTGCTTTTAACACTGCAACCTGGGTTTGATTCCAGTCAGGGTAAAAAGAGGTCATACCACCCTGAAGCCAAGCAGGGTTGGCCCCGGTCAGTACTTGGATGGGAGACCACCTAGGAATACCAGGAGGTGTATGTTGTGGCCCACTGGAGAAGGAACTGGAAACCCACTCCAGTATCTCTGCTTTGATTACAAGGTGGACCAGCATGGTGTGTTGCGGTCCATGAGGCCACAGAGAATCGGACACGACTGAGCAACACAAACACACAATGGATTAGGAGACACCGTTTCCGTATGTGTCCTTTTCAGCTATGGCATTGAAAACATATTTCAAGGAAGTAAAGCGTTGCGTTTTTACATGATTCTATAGTGTTATCTGTCAGTGTTGCTTTCTAAATACTTCTGCTCTCACTGATGACTTGAATGCACAGATAGGTATTTTTTAATAGTTCATTTAATTGATTTTCGCATTCTTTTTATAGGGTGTTGATTGAAGCCGGAGCATAGGAACTCACGCACTGCAAGTTTAAATTCGTATATTCTTTTCAAGATCTTTATTGCAGTAATTGGGGAGTAATTGCCCACTGAGATCTCTCAAAGTACTAATCAATACTAGCTACTTACAAATTGAAACACTAAGAACCAGAGCGTTCAAAGTCAGTAAATAGTATATCATTTATTTACCTGTGAATATAAATGTTATATAGATGGATTGTTGGGGTGCATACTTGAGGATTTCTCCTCAAAAAAAATCCATCTACTGACAACAAATGGACCACCAGGGAAATTATTGGGGGGAGGGGAAATAGCCAATATCTTTCCCCAAAAAGCACCAATGAAGTGTGAGAGTAAACATTACTTGGCCACAGCTATATATATCAGGGGACCGGAACAAATCCATATCTTTACTCCAACCCCAAAACCACATAATTATTAGGTCCATATTTAAAATAACAAAAGAAACATGGGTTCCCCTCTTTTAAAAGAGGATTTCCTATTAATATTAATTCAAAGTATTACCATAAATACAGTGATCTCTTCCCCAACATTGCATTTAGGAGAATAATGGTGTGGTAATCCCTACTGTATCAATACACTTTGGAATTATGGGGAGCTTTCCCTCTCCAGATGTCTTATCATCATGGTAATGGCAAACTCTTGATAGCAATAGTATTATTTGAGTAATAGTCTTATATTTCTTAGGGTAGATAAGGATAGGATGAAAACCCCTCATATGAGAGAGCAAACAACCCTCACACGCCCTTGTAGCTATCAGGTGAGCACCCTAGTAATTGAGATCACATATAAGTTACATTTTGACACTGAAAAAAAACATCTGAAACTTTTATTTTTTTATATTCATTTACAGATTTCGATTAGGAAAAATAGATGAAAACTCCAAGCTTTGGGTGTTTTGTAAAGGTGAAATGATTCTAATTCTGCATTTTCAATCTGCAAGGTCTCTTGAAGAAAGTAGACCTTGAATGTAGACCTAAATATCAAATACAAAAGACATGGGATAGCACACAGAAAAATCATTGAAATGTGTTTATACAAAATTGTGTTTATTTTTGCAAGTCTGATTTAATGGCATAAATATATGCATACCAGTAATTTTTGAAAAGGTGAACTGAATCTAAATATAGAACTATTGTACATTTGGTGACATTTAGTAAATAACTGTGTTTATCAATAAACAAAATATATAATCAATTAAAGATCTGTCAAAACAACATATTACTTATATGGCTACCATAACAGAAAAAAATTGTAAAATTGTTGTTTAAATATGTTTAAAAAATGGGCTAAGCATGTTGGTGATAGTGTGTAGCAGCAAAGAATTGTTAAGGAATATCAACAGAGAATGTACAAAATATTAGATGAAACGCTGATACAGGAAGACCCTCTTTAGCCCAGGCAATAAGAGTGTTAAAGGGATATGTAAATTTCCTGGATTATGAATGCATCTGATAGAGGAGAATTAATAGTATATGAAAAAAATGTTTGCATAAAAAAAACATTTAAACACTTACCGTGACGTTAGCAAAATCTTCTATATTCAATTTCTGACCGATTAAAATTAAGGTTAACACATCCTCATATTTATTTTGGCCAATCCAGCACACAGCATAGACAGGAAGCAGGGATGAGTCATATCCCAGCAGTGAGAGGCAACAACACTGCTTTACTAATGGCTGAGCAAGCAAGAGCAGGTAAATCATGGGGTAATATTGCTCCCTGGATGCTGCATGCTGATTGGGTGGGGATCAGGAAATTGTGTAGACACTCCCCTGGGGGTGTCAACACAATCAATAGAGGGATTTTTAAATATTAATAAAAATAAAATGTTTTATGAGATGTGCTGTATACATATAGGCTGCTTTTTGCCTATAGAGTTCAGAAATGTATTAATCCAGCAAATTTAGATATCACTTTAAGCAAAAAATAGCTAAACAGGTCATTTTGACATAGGGGAGATAGGGACAGGGAAACTGATTGATTGAAAAAAAAAACATATGTAATTGTGTAAGTGTTTCACTTTATACCTGCACCATCTGCAAAGATAGGAGTAACAAAGAAAAACTTTTTTTTATAATAAATTACAAGAACAGTATCCCCCAAAAAACAGTTCACTTTAATTGGGAAAAGTTGATGCTTCAGGTTCATCCTCAAGCCTGGCTTTCTTGGCCACAAACTGGTCAAGTGACATCTGTCCTTGTTTTCGGCGGCCATCTAGCAGATGTTGGTAGCAAGATATACCCCCAAAAACAATGCGTCTTGCATTTCTGCTCCTGGTTGCATCTGGATCATTTGCCACCACATCATCCATGACCACATTAATTTGACACAAAACCTTGCTGAGGAACTCAGGTGACAATTCTGTTGGTGGCTCTGTTTTGGAGTCACTGCTGTCCTGGGCTTCCTCAATGCCCTATTGCCCCAGTTATTCCAGGTCCTCATTAGTGTTGCTGGAAGCCTGGACCAAGTCCTCTGTCCTGGGCATCTGCATCTCCTAGTCCATCCGTGGTCACAAGGTCCACTATCTGCTTTCATATCTCCACCCAGCTCTGGACAGATTTTCTTCTGCACAGTTTTTAAACATTGCTGTGTCACCTCCTTCAAGGCCTTGAAGGTTGCAATGACTCCCTGGTCCATAGGCTGAATTAACAAAGTAGTATTGGAACGTTTTCTTCTCAAGTCCTTTGCGCCTACAATAGCGCTGCACAGAAAAGCACAAATGGCTGCTGAACCACTCCATAAACATGTTCATGGTGATCCAGGCCTTCCTGGTAAATTGGCAAAATGGACTTAGCAGTGCCCTTCATGGCTTTTGGTGTCTGGGAGTGGTAGACCTGCAAAGGCTTAATTTTGAGGTCACTGCTGGCTTCCCCACTCAGAATAAGGGTTAAACAGTCTTTGGCCGCTTTCAAGCCTGGTGCTCTCTTCTGCTCCTTAGATATAAAAGTGTGGCTCGCTGTCCGCTTCAAGAAGTGGCCGGTCTCATCCAGGTTAAACACCTGTTCTGGTGGATAGTTGCCTCTTTCCACTGCGTCCTTCAAAGTGTCTGGAAAGCCTGAGTTTAAAGTTCAGCAGAGAATTACAGCAAAATGATTTCTATAGAGAATCAGCGCTCAGTGCGGTAGAGCGTTAAGCAGGGTATACCTGTACATACAGTGGGTAAAGAAATAGGGGCAGATCTACCATTGGTGCAGGTGGTGTGTGGCACCAGGGCCCTCCTCTGGGGGGCCCCAGTGCTGTCTCATTTGTTTACACCCAAAGTGGATTATTTGATTTGAATTCCAAGCAGTGGAATCCTTGAAAAACAGCTGGTTTTATTCTGAATGTATGAACTGTTTCTTAGTTAAGCATAGATGGGAGCCAATTAATTTGTTGTGTAATCTGTGAGATTATTGGTTAGACCTGAGCAAGTTTACGAATGCAGTTATAAGGGGTGTTCACTTACCCTACGTATTTTACATTTTTTATATAATTTATTTTTCAGAATGATTTAGAGTTTTATTTTTACTTGGCTACATTGTTGTAGTGAAGGGGCTTGTGTACTTAAATGAAGCTGTGAGCTATACAATGTAGAGTCATCGAAGATGGGTAGCTCATAGCAGAAAGGTCAGACAAATCTCAGTCCACTGGCAACCCACTCAAGTATCTTTGCCAAGATAACCTTATGGATCAGCAGAACCTGAAATATAATTATGCCTGTTATGCTGCAATCCATAGGGTCACAACTGAACAACAACAACTGTGAGTTACTGTGTGTAAATAAAAATGAAGTAAACCCAAATTAACTTAGTTTTTATTCTCAGAGTGTTATACAACAATAGGATCAAATTTTGAAAGGTGTGCACTGCTGTTCTGGGAACCAGTGCAAACTTGGTTTGTTCACTGAAAAGATTTTCTGAAAAAAGATTGAGATTTGGAAATATATGATGGGCATTACTGAATCTCGGTGGAATGATAAGCATGACTTGGTAGTTACTTCAGTGATTTGTATCATAGAAGCGTAGATAAAAGAGGAGGAATATGCATTTATGTTTCATCTTTAATACCTGCTATAAAAGAAAATGTATATGAATAGATGAGTGATAAGATGAATTCCGATAGTTAGTATATATGTATGCCATGTTGGAATGGGGAGGGCCATAATAAAATGGGACACATAGCAAATGTAATGTTTATATGGTAGAATGATGTAGATACGTTGGAAGAGTTAGTACAGGATACTGAAAATCCTCTTTGTGTGTAATATTACACAGCTACATTGTAAAGTGCTATTAAATACTTGTATACATTGGTTTATGTTGGTACATTTGTTATGTTGCCTACACCTATTAAGCATGACTAATCTTTACTATTTTATAAGAAACCACAAAGCCTTTTCTTTGATGAACTATAATGTACCTTATGCAATCACACTCCTTAACAGATATAGGTGGAATGATGCCACCTAATGCTGGAAGATATTATTCAGGGTGTTGCTTTCAATGGTCTGTAATTTATCTTAAGCCGCTGGAAGCGGTAGTATATCAGTAAATGTGAACTCTTATAGAGGAAGATGTACAGGAACAGTGTGGATGAGATAGATATTTCTCCTCTTCATCCGTGTTCACTGAACGGAAACCACTACTCAAGTGTGACCTTCACATCAGCAGCATACCTAGATTGCCAGTTATTCCTCCACGTTTGTAGAAAGCAGTAGCTGCCATTTTAAAATGCATTTTTCTCACTGACACTCAGAATGCTCAGCTGATTGGGTGAAAGGTTCAAGAGCCGGATCAAGATCCAATCACACTGCAGCTCAGCTCTACGATGTGGCGGCTACTTTCATGTTTTGTGTTTTAGAGCAGCTTACATCACCTCCATAAAGGTCCTGTAGCAATATAAGGCATATTCTAAATTTCTTTTTACACATATTGTTTAACTCCTATAGATGAACTCTTTCATATAAGAATAACTTGAGTTTGGGTGAATCTTCCCCTTTAAGGACAGTTAATGAGTTGCCTATAAGGAGCCCTGGTATACAAAGCCTTGATTTGCTATTTTCAGCCTGTTTAGCACCATGCGCTCTTCCGCTAGGGTACAGAATGGGGAGCCCTGTGGAGCCAGCAGTATTGGAAGCTTGTCTTGATTGAATGATCTCGGTATAAAGCAGCTGCAGGAAGCCGCTGCCGTCGCTCTCTCACAGGGAGACTTCTTAAGTGCCATATGCAGCCCACGCATTCTCCACCACTGCTGTACACTGAATTCATGTGGAATTCAAGTATGATTGAGATAGACCATTAAGCCATATGGTTGATGAGCACATAAAGCGGACTGGTGATGTTTATCTCAAAGTCTAGGACAGCGCTGTGATTGAAAGGTGGCTTCTGCAGCATTTCCAAAAGCTACTTCTATAAATGGGAACTCATTTATCATTTTGACATAAATATAGAATATATCTATACAAAACTAGTCTGTATGCTCAGATCAAGTTAAATAGTAGGATGAGTCTCTGCATCTGAGCCTTGAATTGCCTGTATACAGCTATATGAGCAGAGCTGGATAGAGGTAGGGAGGAGAAATGAATCTGAGCACCAATAATATTCACTCCGAGTGAAACAGATGTGTATGTGACACAGTGATATCTATCACACACTGATGCCGAGCTCAAGGTGACATTGGCATAGGAACAAAACAGCAACAAGCTGTCACCACATCCCAATATGATGTGCTGGTTCCACCTTTACCTGTGTCCAGAGGAGAGATTTGGGGAAAGAGGGCGTCCACCTTTAATATCTCACTGAGTCAGCATATAGTACATTAAAAAAAACTTCATATTGTTTTGTATACAGAGGTTATGATGAGTGGGGTAGCGGTGAATGTCCATTTTTCCAGGTGAATAATAATCAGAGTATTGCAGTATATTGGACAAATATTTTAGTTACAGTCACAAGTTGTGCGAGATGCAAAGTTCTATATCAAGTCAGAAGCAATACTGATTAAGATGTGTATTGACCACTCCACCCATTGTACCCTTATTTATTATGTCTAAGTACAGTCCCCCCCCCAACATAAATATGATTTTTTTTCCAGACCACAAGGAATTACTTTAGCATCTAAACTGTTTGCGAATTAGCATGCAATACAGGGAAAAGCTAATGTTTAACTGCTGCTGAAGTAACCCCAGTGGGGTACATGTTCAAGTTGTGATTCCTGATATTCAGTAGCAGAATAGGTCCGAGGTTTCGGTTTACAGAGATCTTTTACAAATTTCCTGATTATTTACCCTGTATGATGGGTATTGATTTCCATGCAAAGAAACAATACATTTGCTGCTTTCTTCTACAAAGTTTGAAAATGAGAAAAGTATTAAATGTGTGATATACTATTTGAAAAACTACACTTGAAAATAGAGAAATTGTTTTAGAATAGAAAATAAAATGACACAGTCTGTAAAATATTGCCTTTTTATATGCCATTTTGTTGCTGTGAGAGAGGCCATTATGGTTTGTGGTAATCAATGTCATGTAGTGGGAGGAGACTTTGCTTGCACAGGAAGTTATTTCTACACAATGGGCATCTGGCATCAGTTCCAAAGCTTTCAGCAGCAGTTATGGGAATCTCATTAGTTTACAAAGACACACCCTCTTGAGAAAGTAAAAGATAGTTAGCAAAATGAAGAAAATGGATGCCTGCAGTAAAGAATAATTTTGTATGAAACAGTTGTTCAAAATACCATACAGAAAAGTTTGACCACAGTGTCCCTTTGAAGGGATAATGTATATGATGTAGTATCATGTTAGTTTGCTTCAATTAGGAGCCCATAAATAATGTTCTTTTCCCCTAACAGAATCTCCGTTGTGGAACGACTGGGGTTGTGACCTTCATCCGTGGTAACATGCTGCACATAGCCTGGCTGGGGGACTCCCAGGTGATGTTAGTGCGAAGAGGCCAGGCCGTGGAACTAATGAAGCCCCATAAACCAGACCGGGAGGTAGGGACCACACTGCCTCCATATTTTCACTATTTACTTGTTCATATAGCAAATTGCAGTCTACATCAGTGGTTATTTCATGTGTCTCGAATTATCATCCCATGAAATATCACAAGTGATAAATTGAAGGCCGTTACTTGGAACCTTTAGTATGGCAAAATATGCACAGGTTACAAAGTGTACTATTTTCCACAATCAACATGGAGCAGGGGCAACCTGGCTGTGATGTGCATGGATGCCAGCTCTGGCGTGCAGAGATACAGCCTTGAATTTGAATACACTAGAAAGCGAGGACAAGGCGGCATCACATGGTGCCACACAACCCATGCTGCTTCTGAGACCGATATCTATAGCCAGATGACATTCAACCAAGCAAAGCACTTGACGACAGATGGATAACACACATTTAAGGGTGATATTCCCATAATACCATGCTGTATATTGCACACCTTTATCATGACTAGATATGAATGAATCCCAAGGACACATTCCTGGTACTGGAAGAGTACATAATAATAATGTATCAATGGAGGGCATTTATTACAACATAACCAAGGACATATTAGATTTGTTTTCTTGATTTTTTTTCAGAATATAATGTTAATATACATGTTTGTTTCTGTGTTTCACTAAATAGGAAAAATGAACATATTTAATGATAAAGACTTCAGTTTGTCAAGAGAACCACTTTAACTATCTAATGGAGACTAACACCTTAAAGTTTTACTTTATTTTCACTCAAACAGTATCACTCACAAAAATATCTAGTTTGGGGAGAAACTGTAAAAACAAAAACAAAAAAAAACTTCTGTTTCTCTCTGAATCGGTTCAAATAAAATGTTTTTTTAAGCTCAAATTCCAATTCAGATCAGCATTATATTGTCAGTTGGTTTTGAGGTGTCCGCATTTAGATGATCATCCAAGGGACCTTCAATAAAAATAAGGAGTTAGTTGCTGCTATTATCAGTTACCATTCCTTAGCATAAACTCTTTTAGTGGATCTAGATTAGATTATCTATTCTCTTGGTCGCACTCCTTATGACAAACCAAAGCAACATACAAAGCAATAGGTGCTCCTACTACAGCATAATAATTATCACATATATAGTTGTGAGCATACGAGTTGTTGCTAACGCTTGCGGGCTCGCGTAGCGAGGGTCGCAGTTGCTGGCTTGCATGGAGAGCCGAAGCTGCTGGCATGGAGCGCGAAGCAAGGGTCGCTGCTGGCATGGAGTGCAAAGCAAGGGTCGCAGTTGCTGGCAAGGAGCGCCGAAGGCGATCCTTGCCGGCAACTGCGACCCTTGCAAACTTTACATCGTAACGCAAACAAAATACGAGACACGTTACGACCCATTACGACCTTGCAAATAACGGCTGCAACATGCGCACATCAAAACATCAAAAATCCAACAAATACACCCAACAAATACATAAAAAGCTTACCAACAGCAAGAGGGAGCATCCAGGACCTCGAAAACTAAAGTTACACCTCAATTTTACTGAAATTAAAGCAGTTTACACACTAAACAATTCTTTAAGCGAGAGAAAAAATGGCCGCCGAAAAAAACGAAAACGAGGCTACAGCAGTCTAAAGACGCAAAAACACCACCAAACACCTACGTATTTGACGAAAAACACCTACAAGATTAGAAAACAAGGACGCAACCCCCGCGACCCCAAAAACATTACAAACACAACAAATACAAACAACAAACACATAAAAAGGTTACTCACAGCAAGGGGGGGGGGGCACCGAGGACCTCTGCAAGTGAAGTTACACCTCCATGTAACCACAAATTTTGGAGTTTAGAGACTTGAAAATCACCTAAGCGAGAGAAAAAATGTCCGCCGAACAAAACTAAAACGAGGCTAAAGGTCCCTAAACACGCAAAACACTACCATAAACACGCAAACCACCACAAAACAGCTACGGATATTCCGAAAAACTCGCAAAACATAGAAAACGAACAAAGCTACATCACCCACATTATATACACCAAACACCCTTAGCTCACTTACAATTTCATTGCCGTCATTTTTTGACGGGCAATGCGCTAGTAGTAAATAAATACAAAGTCTTCTTATTTTATTTACTTACTAAAATATTTGCCCATTATCTAACCTAATTCTTCAAATGTGTATAGGTCAAATATTAAACTTCAGTGGTAGCATGAAAAATTATAACCTTGAAATATAACCTTGAGAAATATAATGCTTGAGCAATACTGAATTATAGAATAAGCAGGACATGAAGCCCTTATGATCGGAAGTGAGAAATGTACAGTGCCTTGCAAAAGTATTCAAGTAAATACATTTTGTTGCATTACAGCCTTAAATTCAATGTTTTGTTAATCTGAATCTTATGTGATGGATCAGAACACAATAGTCCAAGTTGGTGAAGTGAAATGAGAAAAAAAATATACATAAAACTATTTTTTAGAAATAGAAAACAGAAAATTGGCATGTGTGTATGTATTCACCCCTTTGTTATGAAGCCCATAAAAAGCTCTGGTGCAACCAATTACCTTCAGAAGTCACATAATTAGTGAAATGATGTCCACCTGTGTGCAATCTGTCACATGATCTGTTGTTACATATACACACCTTTTTTTGAATGGCCCCAGAGGCTGCAACACCTAAACAAGAGGCACCACTAACCAAACACTGCCATGAAGAGCAAAGAACTCTCCAAACAAGTAAGGGACAATGTTGTTGAGAAGTACAAGTCAGAGTTAGGTTATAAAAAAAATATCCAAATCTTTGATGATCCCCAGGAGCACCATCATATCTATCATAACCAAACGGAAAGAACATGGCACAACAGCAAAACCTGCCAAGAGACTGCCGTCCACCAAAACTCAGGGACCGGGCAAGGAGGGCAATAATCAGTGAGGCAGCACAGAGATCTAAGGTAACCCTGGAGGAGCTGCAGAGACTGGAGTATCTGTACATAGGATGACAATAAGCCTTACGCTCCATAGAGTGGCCAGAAGAAAACCATTACTTTCAGCAAAAAAATAAATGGCATGTTTTGAGTTTGCAAAACGGCATGTGGGAGACTCTCAAAATGTATGGAGGAAGGTGCTCTGGCCTGATGAGACTAAAATGTAACTTTTCGGCCATCAAAAAAAACTATGTCTGGTGCAAACCTAACACATCATATCGCCCAAAAAATACCATCCCCACAGTGAAACATGGTGGTGGCAGCATCATGCTGTGTGGATGTTTTTCAGCAGCCGGGACTGGGAAACTGGTCAGAGTTGATAGAAAGATGGATGGTGCTAAATACAGGGATATTCTTGAGCAAAACCTGTACCACTCTGTGCGTGATTTGAGGCTAGGACGGAGGTTCACCTTCCAGCAGGACAATGACCCCAAACACACTGCTAAAGCAACACTTGAGTGGTTTAAGGGGAAACATGTAAATGTGTTGGAATGGCCTAGTCAAAGCCCAGACCTCAATCCAATAGAAAATCTGTGGTCAGACTTAAAGATTGCTGTTCACAAGTGCAAACCATCCAACTTGAAGGAGCTGAAGCAGTTTTGCAAGGAGGAATGGGCAAAAATCCCAGTGGTAAGATGTGGCAAGCTCATAGAGACTTATCCAAAGCGACTTGGAGCTGTGATTGCCACAAAAAGTGGCTCTACAAAGTATTGACTTTAGGGGGGTGAATAGTTATGCACATTGACTTTTTCTGTTATTTCTTTGTCCTATTTGTTGTTTGCTTCACAATAATAATTAAAAAAAAACATCTTCAAAGTTGTGGGCATGTTCTGTAAATTAAATGATGCAAATCCTCAAACAATCCATGTTAATTCCAGGTTGTGAGGCAACAAAACACGAAAAATGACATGGGTGTGAATACCTTTGCAAGGCACTGTATTTCTCATGTTTAATAATAAGCCCTCTTGACTAAGCTGTGATGCAGGCTGTCATGTTTCATTTTGCAAAGAGCTCTAAAGCACTGCTGACCGTCAGACTTCAAGCATGCATGTCTGGGTATTTACAAAATATTTCCTTAAACTGTAAAGTGAAACATTGCAGCCTGCATTACCGCAGTCATATCCTGGCAAATCGTGATTCAGGAAATGTAAGACACTTAATTGATGCTAACCTTGTCCTTAATGATATATTAAACTAGTTTGTAAAGAGAAATTCTGAACATAACTTTTAAGAGGGCTGAAACAATTCATAACCCTGTTTCTTTGCAAATAAAATAGCTTTTTCCTTGCATGTTGTTTTCTAGGACGAGAAGCACCGTATTGAGGCCCTGGGAGGCTGTGTGGTCTGGTTTGGAGCATGGAGAGTTAATGGAAGCCTGTCTGTCTCCAGAGCCATCGGTAGGGAATGGTTTTAATTAATTCTCTTGCTTCCTCCTTTTGTCTTATCTTCGCCCTAACTTTTAATTAAGCATCTGATGGTCTCAGGCATACAAACAGCAGAAGGAAGATAAATGAACCTAAAAACAGTGAATAAATTATAAGGGGAAATCCAAAGATTTCTCACCTCTGTTGCAATTAAATGAAGAAAATCATATTATACAATAACTAGAGTAGTGAGTGACTCTACACTTCAGATAATCTGAATAATATACAGACAAGAAATAAGGCAAGATAACACTCTTTTATTCTTACAACATCGATTCAGGTAAACTCAGAAATAATGGGTTGAAAATATAATACTATTACCATAGCTTGTGAATTGTTAAATAGTTATATTGAATTACTTGCAATAGTGGGAAACTTGAACACTTGTTAAGGATAACATTTTGGCAACAATGTCTGGCCATGATTTCCTTCACATGCTTTGAGCTCTCTCCCATACAGCATGCCATCTTCCTTTAATACACCCTTTATTTCCCCATTAACCCTTCATTCGCTCCTCCAATTGCTCAGTATTTTTCTCCTTCATTCAGCTTCTCTCAGACTTCTTTGCTACACCCCTTCATCTTTTGTCTCCCCTGCATTATATTCCTCAGACCTCTTCACTTAATTACTGCAAACATGCAAGTGCGTATTTAGATATACATAACAATTTAGATTATTTTTAACAGCTCGGAGACAAAAAAACTGTTTTATATATTTATATATATATATATATATATATATATATATATATATATATATATATATATATATATATATATATATATATATAGTAGTGCATGAAAACATTTTTGTGCCTGAAAAAAATTCAAAACTAATCCTGCATAGACTTAAAGTTTACAAACGTTCTTAAATAGTTGCTTTTGAGAAGTAATACCCTTGAAAACGCTAGCTAAATTAGCATAAAATTCTTAATTTGTTGTTGCCAAACAGATGCAGCTACAACATTGTGGCAAAGTATGTGAATTCAGTCTCTGCAGCAAAGTATTGTGGGATTTGTATCTTCTGTTCCCACAGCACACCTCTCTCCTCCCTGCTGCTCTGAATCTCTGCATTCTGCTGCTACTGACTGGAAGATTAGAATAGGGTTAACAACATCGTTGAATGTAGTCTTTCTATTGGTTAGTACCAGGTGCCTATGTAAGCAGCTCTGGGTTTGGAAACCATTTAAAAAAAAAAAAAAAAGATCTGTATGTGTATAGAATGACTCCATGTAATGTGTGTGTCTGATATAAGCAGAAGGTGTTAGATCAGAGAAAGGTAAAAACAAGAAAACTTTACCTATCACCAGAGCAGCCTTTTATGTGAAAACCAACAAGTTTCTTCTTCACTTGAAAGGTTTAGAAATCCTTGTAAGCATTTTTTTAAGCTGTTACTCTTAAAATGTAAATCTAAGTTTCCTGGATTATGAATGCATCTGATAGAGGAAAAATTTGCATGAAAAAAAAAAAAAACATCTAAAAACGTACCTTGAAGTTTACAAAGTGTTTTGTCATTTCTGAGTTTAAAATTAGAGTAAACACCCCATTAGCACCCAGGCTAAATTAGAATTAAATGCATAATTTGTTTTGGCCAATCAGGAGAAGGCTCAAGAAGCTGATACATTTGAATTTTCTCTGGGGTTCCTGTTTGAGCTGTAAAGCGGTCTGGGATATGTAGTGTGTCTGTGCTGACCTGTGGTGAAGGGTGGGGCAGCACAGACAGAGAGCAGACACTGAATCTGGAAGCACATCAAAGCAGAGGCTTCAGGTCTGCCATCAGTGCTCTCCCATTGGCTGAGGAAGGCAGAGAAGGTATATAAAAAAAAATTGTCCCCTAATGCTGCATGTTGATAGGGGGAACAGTGGCTTGTGTAGACAACCCATGTGGGTGTCAACATTATAATTAGAGTGATTGTCACATATTAAAAAAATAAAACATTTTATGAAATGCGATGGATACATAAATGATGGGTTTACTGGAAGGACTGCAGAATTCAGAATTCTATTAACCCATGAAACTTAGATATGCCTATAAATGTATTGCCTGCTCCAATCAACTTCCCTTTGTCCAGCACCAATATGGAAATCTGCACTACACTAAAAAGTCTCCTTTTCATTGCAAGTGTGGCACGGGGAGAGGGGTTGTGTGTCGCTTTGTAAAGGCATTATACAACATTATGACCATATTAACATAGGCCTTTGTGAAGAACTAGAATAGGTAGTGTGCTAAATATTTTTTGAAAACGAACAAAAAAAAAATGAAAAAATCTATAAATCAAATAAAGCACAATTGAAATGATATGCTGTAATAATATCTAGCCGATTTCTTAAGGAACTTTAAAGATTTGTATTAGTCCCATTGAAAGCAAGGACATCAAGAATATAATTTTTCAGCTGACATTTCTGCAGTTCAAAGTCCTTTCCCACTTATAGGAGATAAACAGAAACGCTGACCACACACTGCACAGCATAATTGCGTATAATAGTAAATCGTTTTTTGTTTTTTTTACCTTATGACATGTTGCCTATTATCAAGCTTACATTATCAAGACGGTATATTATAAATGTTTTTGTTCTGAAGCTCATCTCCAAACATTTCTTGTAAAGTGTTATTACAACTGTGCTTAGAGTGTTGCAAATTATTGCTAACAGAGGGTTAATCCTGCTTTCCCCGGGCTTAGAGTTCAATGATAGCTTGTTACTACTGTTCCACTTCAATTATTCATGTGACCCACGTGGGTATAGCAATTTCCTTTTGAAGCTGCTGTATAGCAGATCCTCCATTTAATGAATGGAAATATTTTTTTCCATAACTCATCAAGGCAGCAGAGTGTAGAAAGGAGAAAAACTCAATGAAAGAATCCCTCAGGACCATTGTTAGAGCAAGTCTTCTGTTGCCATAAGTAAAGCTATCAGGCTTAAAGGCCCATTTACCTCGCTGTAAGTGCTCTTCATGGTGTGAAAGAGCACAAGGTTGTATGTTAAAATGATCTATTTTTTTTAGTTACTCTAACAACATCATAAACCTATAAAAAAAAAGTGCTTAACACTCATAAGTAGGGAAGGGATACATTATTTACAACTATATGCAATTATCAGTTTATTTATATAAGATGTGAATGGGGAATGATTAACCAGTGTATTTTTTTGATGGCAGCACTAAACATAGGTGTGCAGTTGGTATATCTTAACTATCTTCTTATATCACCCTGTATTTAATAAGAGTGCTACATATGAATTTGTAGATCTATCCAGATCCATATGTCCCTTCCTTTTTATTTTTGGAGAGGGGGGACTTTAACCCATGAATTCAACAAGAGGTGGGATTAAATCTACTAGGTAAACACCCTATATTGCATATCCATTATTCTCCCAATTAGAGATTGTATTCCTACTCAAATTGTATACTTCAAATTTTTCCAGTTAGAAATTGTACTCAATGTAAATCGCTATATACTTCTATTAGTATTCCAGCTTTTCCCTGTCTGTAGAGAAGAGCCGATACAGACGTGGGCGTGTGACGTCTGAACCCTGGCCTACGATTCTACGCTAATGCGTCTTTCCCCCTTTTAACACCGACGTAAGTTTCTACGCTAATTTGCCTTTCTTAAAGGGGGAAAACTTATTAGCGTAGACACATATAGGTCAGAGTTCAGACGCAACGTTTATAGCGATTAGTACAAAAGAAGTATACAATTTGAGTAGTAATACAAGCTCTGCTAATATTACACTAATAACACCTAAGAAATGTAAAGTTTTAAGTCTGCACTTTTGTTATGTAAACAGACCGTTATTAATCATGAAACTGCCAGTAGGCAGAGAGCCAGGAGCATGGTGAGGACACTTAACTCAGGAATGTACTCAAATGTTAACTATTACTGACCTATTTAGGTGACTCCAGCATGTCATGCTCTGCACAGATACAGTGCCTTGCAAAAGTATTCACCCCTGCGTATGACTTATTGTCGTCCTATGTACAGATACTCCAGTCTCTGCTGTGGAACTCTGCAGCTCCTCCAGGGTTACCTTAGGTCTCTGTGCTGCCTCTCTTATTAATGCCCTCCTTGCCTCGTCCGTGAGTTTTGGTGGGCAGCCGTCTCTTGACAGGTTTGCTCTTGTGCCATGTTCTTTCCGTTTGGTTATGATAGATTTGATCGTGTTCGTGGGGATCATCAAAGATTTGGATATTTTTTTTATAACCTAACTCTGACTTTTACTTCTCAACAACATTGTCCCTTACTTGTTTGGAGAGTTCCTTGGTCTTCGTGGCAGTGTTTGGTTAGTGGTGCCTCTTGTTTAGGTGTTGCAGCCTCTGGGGCCATACAAAAAAGGTGTGTATATGTAATGACAGATCATATGACACTTAGATAGCAAGTAGTGAAATGATGTCCACCTGTGTATGTGACTTCTGAAGGTAATTGGTTGCACCAGAGCTTTTTTGGGGTTCGGATCCAACACATAATATTCAGATTGACAAAACATTGAATTTAAGGCTGTAATGTAACAAAATAGGTAAAAAGTCAAGGGGGTGAATAGTAGAGCAAGGCACTGTAGATGTAGTAAAGGGTTAACCTCTGTTTTACTTTTGCTCACTACACAGAGCTGTGGCATGTGTTTGACTGGAGACATACCAGTGACTCATGTAAACATAGATTACATTTACATTGCTTAGTGAAAAATACATGCATTTCAAAAATGTAAAAAGTATTTCAACAGTAATTCATCACAGTGGCGTGGTCCACCAAATTGTACTGGATTCAGTAGCTCTTTTAAATAAATCTAACATAAAAACCTACATTCAGTATTTACCTGAGCCGGTGAATCATTCACCAATATCTAATTAATTGGAATTATCATTAGATTCGTGAACAAATGCTATATTTTGTTCTCTAGGATTGTGCACATTAGATTTTTTTATATTATTTTCTTCATATTACAGTTTAATTTTTTACTGTAATTCCTGAATGTTTACACCTGTATGTTACTAATCTATTAATATTGCCGTTAAAAGTGAGTAAACAAATGCACATCAAAAACATTGTTTATTTGTTCTAAGCTGTACAAAATGGTGGCTACACGTTTACAGAAATCTTTAAAGGTTGCAATTATTTTGCTTCATCAGATACAGACAATAATATACCGTATTGGTCCGAATATAAGCAGCACCTTTTTTCCCCGATTTTTTAATTTGCGAGTTACGGGTGCGGCTTATAATCGCGACCGTAAAAAAAAACTCTGCCGATTTGTGTGCTTCATGTGCAGCTTTTATTCGCGAATGTAAAATTACTGCCAATTTGCGCGATTGCGAGTTAAGGGTGCCGATTTGCGTGCTTGAGACTGCGGTATTGAATAGCGATTTACGGTTTTAGTGATTTTAACATCCTGTAAGGCCTGTAATCTGCAAAAAAAAGCTACAGTGCTAATTTGAAAGCCTGTTTCTTGCAATGGCTAATCACTTGGAGAGCCTTTGTCTCTCCAATTTTAAGGGTGCGGCTTATATTTGAGTACAATTTTTTTTCTATTGTTTCCTATTGAATTTTACAGGTGCGGCTTATATTCGGACCAATACGGTATTAGCTAAGGCAGGAGACAATATTACATGTTATTTACTAATGACTAAAATTTTAACTGAAATAGACTTCAGTCAAAGCTTTTTGGGTTATCCTTAAAGGTATTATTTATTTATTTTGACTGAAGTCTATTTCAGTTAAAATGTAGTCAATATCACAATTTATACCTTAGATTCAAATCCTATAAAACAGCCTACCTTTTTTTTTTTTTTTTTACTAATGATACGACGAGCATAAGGTTACAGTTTCAGGCTTGTGGCCACCACAGTTTTTAATCTCTAAGAGAAAGTAAAGGCGTGTCTGTAGTTAATACTTCCTAAAGGTGTTCCTCAAATATTCAAGAACTCAGCAAGACAATGTCCAAGATGTGCACTTGTTCTGTGTTACCACAAATATTATATACCAATATAAGTACAGCTGTCCATTTGGATTAGTGTCCCTTTTATAAAAAAATTAAAATAGAGAAGGGGTGAGGAGAGGAGAGAAAAAATGACCAACTTGTGTGACCAAACAAAACCAAAAATACTCACAAAAGTAATTGTATCAGCAACACAGTGACTGAACATGCTCCTATGCATTTCACCCAGACAGGACTTCCGGCAGGGATACTTCTCATAAGACAAAAAAGGTCTATAAATAACTATTTCAAAGGAACTCAATTACAGATACTTTTTACAAATCAGGTTAAGTTACATTATTGCATCATCATATCCAATTGGATGTTTACTTGAAGCCAATAAAGAGTTTCAGTTGAGGTTTTGTTAGGGAAAACTTGTTACCAACTTGTCTCAAAAGAATCAGGCAGGAGCCGAAAGTCAGACGTCTCTGAGGTTTCGATTTATTTTCAAGCTTAAGCAGGGAGATGCACACACAGCAATGGTCTGAAGTGGTCTGGGCATTTTACACTCTTAGAGATTTTAATACCAATGTTCAAACAAGCTCTGTGGTTACACCAGTCTTTCTTGTCATTTTCTCACTGCACCACTCCTCCCACCTAACATATCTTGTTCCTTTCCCTTCCCGTTTTTCTAGAGGTATTATCTATAAACACAATCTTAATCTAAAATCTTGCACGTGGTCACAAGACTATGTAACTTGTTAAACTTGCTAAACATTATCCAAAAGCTGAAGCAATATTTAACCCCTTCAACTCCGTTCTAGGTTTACAAATTCTACGGTTAGCAGATACGGTTTTCTTATATGTACATGGATATTGATCTCTTACAGTTTATAATTTACTTTTTCAAGAGGAAGTCCTTTTAAAAAGGATCCCTGAAAAAGTCCTGACTGGATGAAGCGTGTAGGAGATCTGCAGTGGTTTTGTGCAGACAGCAGCTTAAAGAGAGGGATAACCCTTCCCAAATTCATCTGAGCAGGGACAGGACTCTCGGAAACTCTCAAATATGGTATTTGTGGGTTAACGGATGGCCGATCACATTCCTGAAAGCCATAAAACCATAATTCTTTCTGTTCACAGAGCTTGGAACGGCGGATGCTGTGAATCATGGGTCAGTCAGAAGCGTGTCTGTAAACAGACCTAAGACTGCAAATTTGTTAACGGTTCCTAGTTTAATTCTTTTTTTCAAAAGCAATAGATTACTTTAACATAGAATTTTGTGCTCTTTCAAACAATGAAGATCACTTATAGAGAGGTAAATGGCCCATTAAGAAGACAATTGTATGCATCACAGCCTTGGGACTGGCATGTATACATTGGCAAGACACTTCTCTGCCTAGAAATTTACTGCTATCTACCTGATCGCCTACTTATACTATTTGGTTTTCTTTTTATAAACTGGTGACATTTCTTGCAAACCCTTAAGTTTTTCAACTGTTACAATCTACTTTTAAAGTAATGTCAATTTCTATATTAATTCTAAAAATTCTATAGGGTTATTTTCAATACACTATTTTATATATTATTATCACAAAGATAAAAAGAATATTTCAGCTCTTTGTTAAATTTAGGAACATGAAAAGCTTAATATAATTTTTTTACTTAGAAGTAATATATTTAAGAGTCAACAATAATTCATTCATGTATGTTTTTATTCACCACAGGGGATGCGGAGCACAAGCCATATATCTGCGGTGACGCTGACTCTGGATCCACTGTCCTAGATGGCTCTGAAGACTACCTCATATTAGCCTGTGATGGCTTCTATGATACAGTGAATCCGGATGAGGCAGTGAAAGTTGTGTCTGACCACCTTAAAGAGAACAATGGAGATAGTAGTATGGTTGCCCACAAGCTCGTGGCATCTGCCCGTGATGCAGGCTCTAGTGACAACATCACAGTCATTGTGGTGTTTCTCAGGGACTTAAACACAACAGAAAACAATGACCAGGACAACAACCGGACAGAAAACTCATTTGAGGGTGGACAGGAAGACAATGGAGATGATAAAGAGAACCAGGGAGACTGCAAAGGAACATGGCCTCTACACCAGTGTTCAGCCCCAGCTGACCTAGGAGGGTATGATAATCGAGATTCATTCACAGACAGAACTAGCTTAAATCTTGGTCCAGAAATACAAGTTATTAGAGACCAAGACTACATTGATCCTTTGCAAGGGGGAGGTGGCAAACCATGCAGTGCCAAATGCTTTCCGTGCGCCAGCGTTAGCTCACCAAAGAGAGCCAGTGGAAGCAAGGAGTTTATGAGGAAGGAATCTCTAGAGAGCTCTTGTGGCGAGAAAGATTGGAGTGAAGGTGTGCCCAGCAAGCAAGGCTTGGGATATGCTGAAGTCCTGATGCCCAGACAAGAGGACTTGCACAGTCCCTCTCGGGAGTTAAATGCTAAATATTTGGAGGATGCAATGACAGGCCCCTCCCATTTATTTCCAATACAATTTAAAAAGAGGAGAGAAGGGACTAAGGCCAAACCAAAGTTTTTAAAGCGTCTCTCTGTGCAAAGGCCTTCTCACAAAACACGATTCAACTTATCTATGCCGGTGCAAAGCATTGGTAAACACAAGTTATCACTACGTAGCAATCTAACTTGTAGGAAAACTAGTCGTAGGGTTTTTTGGAAGAATAGAGCATTGTTAAAAGAGAGCAACAGTATAGCATTGGCAGACCTACATAGGAGATACAAATCGTAAATTGATCTTTACCATCCCCTATGTGTTCTTTAGCTGTAGTGCTCCAGTGACTTAGTTTAGATAGACCCAGACTTAAATGGTGTCCTTTCCTTGTCTTGGTGTATTGATCTCACTGCAAGCTGTACAGTTCTCTATCTAATGGTGGAAATTCCTATAGTCTACAAAAGAGTTATCTTAATGATGGAAACCACCATTACTGTCATGCTTGCATCACAACCCCTAATATTGCCCCCCCCCCCCATAGAGGCCAGTTACCACATATAGCAGTCAGAGAGATATAAGAAAATATAGAAGATGTGTGGTAACTTGTCTTCCCAACTGTATCAGTGATGTAGACTTTCAAAATGCAATTCATATTCAAAGGCTTTCATGGCAACCCTTGCCCCACAATATGTTCAAGGCCTTTAGCAGAATATATTATTGGTTTAATTCCCTGCATTGAAATGGCGATACTACTGCTCCCTGCAAACCACCACATATACCACATGCCAATAGTCATAAGGCACCCAAGAAACATACAGAAAGATTTTTGGCTGACCAGTGACCAGGCTCAGGCCCATCAAGTGAGGCTTCAGAACAATTATGTTATAGGTATCCAGAATATATATTTATCTACTCCAAAACCTGCAGTAATTGACATTTTTTATTTCTGAAATTTTCTTTGGAAATTAAAGGTTAAATGTGAAGTTTAAATGTGAAGTTATTTTTCTAATAATAAGTATGTCAGTTTATGATGGCAATAAGGCACTGCTAGAGTATAGGAAGATAGTTTCCTCTTTAGTGAATCCTAATGATAATCCCCTCTACAGTGCAATGGAAACTCAGGTACTAAGACATCAAAATTATAACTGCATTATAGAAAACATTAGATATTTGTATAGATTTCATGATTCCATTATGCCAATTTGAAAATAAATATCATGTAATGCAGTTTAGAACAACTACACGTGTCCCACTCTTCAACATGTTTAATCCATAACCGATATATGCTACTCAAGTATATCAATGACTCCTCATCAAGCGAAGACTTGTGCATACTTATTACAATGTTGACACATGAAATAGTATTATATAGGACAACATTTTCATTGCCATTTAGATTTGCTTCAGTTCAGAATTAAATGCCTTAATTACATTCATTTTCTTTACATCATCCTTCATTGAAATATGTTATAACTAGCTTTCATTTAACTTTGATTGTCCATTGGACATGACAGAAAGACCAGGCTATACAATTTTTAAACAAACCATGTTAACATTTTCGATTTAAACAGGCATGAGAAGAAAAACTAGATGCGCCACATTTTGAGTTTGCCCAAAAGTAGCTGAAATTTTAGAGGAGACCAAACACAGTCCCATGAGTTTGTGCTTCCTAAATTAACGACAATGAGACAAACATATATTTCAAAGAAATAAGCCAAATTAATTGAAGGGACATACATAGTGCATCAATGATCACCCACTAATTTTCTGCTGTTCCAGGCTGCACACACTGGAACAGAATACAAAGCCCATTTGCTCCTCTCACTGGCCATTTCTTATAGGATTATTGTGTTTGCAAAATGTGGCAACAAAAAGACCACTGTGCAATTGCATCAAAGAAATGTCAAAGCCCTAAAACATTAATGGTTTCAAATTGCTCTATTTTTCTAAAGAAAGAACAGGAGCAGGATACAGAACTACCCCATCAAGAGTAGTACAGTGCTGGGGTGTGTTGTAGTAACAGTTCCTAGATCTCATTTTGCATTTGTGGCAGTCAGTGTCCATTTAATCTGTTAGTTAGCCATTGACAATGCTAGCTACTTATATTGAAAATAATGCAGAGGATCAATTGAGCATATTCATTGAAAATGTTTCTACCATATGAATATCAAACAAGGAGAAAATAAAAAGCTTTCATTATCTTCTAACGACATGATACTGCCCTCTACATACTAAATGCAAAAAATGAAATATCACAAGCCCCTGGAAATATAATATAAACTGCACATTGATTCACGCTGACATAGCATGATGGCTTGCTTGTTTAAGATACAGTCTGCCATGTTGCAGAGATCACAACTATGATAGCTTACAAATGAAAACCTTAAGCTTTGATGTAGGCTGCCTTGTTCACTTTGTCATGCTGAATGATGGCCATTTGTTTCTCTTCAAACAGGCTGACTTGTTGCAGCCAAATCAGATTATGCTTCTTAAATATGGACTTCTTAATAGTGATTTTAATAGGTGTAATGAAAATCTCATCAATATACAAGGCTCGTTCCTGTAAGAAATATCTAAATCAAACAAGGCAGTAAATGTCCATAGTAATAAAAAAATTATATATTATAGGTAATCATTTGATTTTCTAACTTGTTTTGCTCCCGTTAAGGTAGATCTTCAAAATATCATGTTCTCAATATGGGAACTATAGTGTTGGTCAGGGACAGTGTGGTCAGCTATTAGGCGACTCCTGTTCAGGCTACAAAAATAAAAGACCCATTCAGTTTGGATTGTATTTATTATATGAAATATGATTACAGTATCAGGCATGTTACAGGATTTATTTGACTTGTTTGTAACTGCATTACTTAGAAAGAGAGGTATCCAATAAGTGTATCAATACCAAGATGACTACCACACAATTTTTGTGTGATTGTGGTTTAGTGACATGGTTTACAAAGAGCTCTACACAAAAACAGAACAAAGAAAAAGACAACAAATTGGAGAACACACTTCTAATTTACACGTAGTTGATTATTACTAAATTACGGTGTAAGCGACACCATTAGATTCCAAAACAACAAAAGCATAGAAAACAAATGGTTTGGCAACCACCAAAGTAGCGACTGATGGGCTGAAAAAGATAAATTATGTATGGGAGTTTCAATTCATTAAGTGAAACTCCCTATATTCAACTGTTTATCAATACAATGGGAATGTAGGGAGTGCAGCAATTTGACAAGTGCTTAAATGAAGCTGTTTACGCCAATGGTGTGCAACTCAATACTTAGGGAGCCAGTTTGCCTGCCCTCAAGCTGCCCACCACTGATCTAGACAGTTTACATTCACAAGGCACTGACATGATCTCCCTAGTTGTAAGTTACTGAAACTATAATTTTCTTTTCAACTAAATTTTTCTTTAAATCAAGAAATGTATTAAAATCTATTTAGCATGTTGGAAGAACAATCCCCAATCCATTATTTTATCCCTTAGTCAGTGGGCTGGACCAACAACTGCTGAGGCTATTATACTGGTAAAAAGCGGTTTTATGTATTCAAACACAAAAATTTGTCATCCTACATGCTATTTAGTATTTTATTTTTTTACATTTTAATACAAATAATAAAATCAGTACAACTTAATAAAATGCCTTATATTTAATTCTGTTTTAAAAATGCTTTCACTGCCCCATAAACTACAAAAAATGTCTTTAAACCATTGTGACAAATAATCATCAGAGTTGGACATCAAGCATAAAAAAACATATACCAGACACGTTATACTTAAATAGCCCCGTTAAAAAATATGCAAATGTATTTTATTTACAGTGGGGGGAAAAAAAAGTACCAAGTCACTAGTATGATCAGTAAAATAAGTGGGGATGGTTGGAAAGCAATAATTTAGTTTTATAATAATTTGTGCACATTGTAGACATTTTACATATTTTATGGAGTCCGAACACCAAGCATAAAATCAACAAAGTATTACAATATAGAATGAGATTAATCATGGTGTAATGCCTATTTCTTCACTAACCAAAAAGGGTTATTTACTGAGCTAGATGGTTAGAAAAATGTGGGAAGTAGCTATTAAATGTTGCAGTGTAATTTTCACAGAAGAATCGGCAGCGACTGCTAATAAAGTTTAGCCCTTAATGTTATTCTCTTTTGTTTAATTGCTCTAACTCAACATCTCAGTATCAACGTATAACAATTCACAGATTCCTAAGATCTCTCTCTCTCTATATATATATATTAGCATATATACAGTAGTGGTTATTGGTCTGATATATACTGCTCTGGATTTTACACTCTAGACAACAGCAGTGCTTTGTGAAATAGTGTTTTCTCTCTTCATTCCAATGGTGATTAGAAATCTGTGCCCTTATTTGCTGCTTGCTGATGTAAGCAATAAGTACCCCTATAACTACTGGTATCTAACATTTCTGTAACTTGTAATTTATGATGGTATAACTTGGTGATATAATGTAAAAACAAAATATTAGACCAATATTAAGAATCTATATAACATTGTATTTATTAACTGTTATTGCTGAGGTGTATCCCTTAGCGTCAATGTTCTGTAATTTTAGCGTGTTCCTGATAGTGCTGGTAATGTGTGCGATATATATTTAAAAAAACGAAAACAAAATGAAAAAAATAAAATAAAAATATATATATATATATAAATCAGATAAAAGAGCTGGAGTATCCCTTTTAACAGTAGGAGAATCTTTCTCTGCATCTGGTAGACATGAGAGGTAGTGTGAAGATGTAGTGTTGGTTTTGTGAGAATTCCAAGCCATCAACCTAGCACTGTTCTAAACTCGCTTGTAAGCTATTCACTGTGAGTTGGAGATGGACCAAAGTCCTGTTGGTCTGCTTGTATACACTTTAACGTGTTTCGGTTTCAAAGGGATTTCTTTTCCCTTTCACACAGCTGTGATCTGCTCCTAGGTTTTGCACTAGAAGATGGTTGGGAAAACACGTTATACATATGTAAATATTTTGTTGTTTGCCTAGAAGTGCCATACGTTGTCCTTGCAAATGAAACATTTCACAATCTCTATTCAAGTTTGTTTTATTTCCAAGGACAACGTCAGATTGATTTTTTTTTCCTTTGTTTTAATCTAAACGCCACATTCCAAGTGGCACAGTGTTCAATATGTATTTCTTCAGATTTTCTGCTACACTATAGAATTATTAGCCTCTAAAAATGTATTTGTTAACAAAATTATCAAATCCGTGTTTGTACTTTTCACTAACAAGATCTCTTTAGCTATATGCAGCCATCTTTGATTATTTTGTGTGGCAAAGTAAACTAGATGAAAGGGATTTTGGAAACAAGAATCACACCAGTTGCACTAAAGTAGAGAATTTTATTCAGTTTTAAAAAATTGCTTGCATTAAATATCTGGAAAAACATGGTTTTAAAATTATAACAGTATATTACATTACCAGAAAGTAAACCATTAATCTTTTTTTTTTTTTAAACTTTGCACTTTCCATAATGCTTTTTGTTCTGTGCATTTTATTTTGCTTATTTTACACTTTTCAATGGGACGCAAGCTTACAAAAACAACTTTACGTTAGTCTGTTTACTGGGTTTAGTTACAAACAACGTTCTAATGATACTATGGGTGTTGTATTTTAATGATCCACCAATTTTATCCAGATGTTCATCTATGGTATTTTTAGCTCTGGAGTCTATGGACCTCATTATTTTGAGGACGTTATTCAGTTTGAGGCATCTACATTGAGGCTTTTTGTAAAACAAGACTATGCACCTTGTGCCAGATGGATATTGTTAGTCTTGTATGAAAGAAAAAACTCCTCTGTATTTTACCCTAAATGCAAGATGTTCTATCAGATGAAAACATTGTTGGGGATTTGACCAGTATAGAAATAAAAAGAAAACTGTAAACCAGATTTTATTTTTCTTGTCTTCATTTCCAAAAATTGCTTACTAACTGAAATGGTTATTGGTGATTAAAAATGTTCTCACAGAATAAATAAAGTCCAATATGTGGAAGATTATCCCAGGTACTTCAAAGTATGAGCTGTAAATTGGCCTTTCCATTGACAGAAACCTTACCAAATCATAGGTTATTTGATGGATTCTACTGACAAAAAAAGCTTTCCAATTTGTACAATGCTTTATACAAATAATATAATGAAGTGTTTTCTTGCTGGAAAGAAAGCATTTACAATACTAAATATAATTCTAGTTATATAAGGTAACAAAACAGAACCACGTGCTGCTTTGGTAGTCACAGGTGGAACTGTTTAATTACTCAACCGGTTTCACACTTGTGCTTCATCTGGAATGCACGTGGAGGGCTGCTGCTGCTGACCTGTGGAGATACAGACACAGAGGAGTGAAGGAAGTTATCTTCCATTTGTGGACATTACTAAACCGAATGTAAGGTTTTTATATTATTTTTTTTACTATGTATTAAAACCTTATTGACCATACCTTTCTCTCCCGGATGACTGCATGCATAACTCTGCACAAGAAGAGCAGTGACAGGATCTGAGGGCCTGAATAACCTGACATAAATGTAAGGAGATTACCTACTTTTTAAAGAACTTTCCTCATTTGCAAAACCTGCTACCTTAGAGGAGCCTCTTTTCTCCTTGTCTTTTTCAGCACTAAGGAAAAAGAAACTGAAGATAAGCATCAATGATATATATATATATATATATATATATATATATATATATATATAGATAGATAGATAGATAGATAGATAGATAGATAGATAGATAGATAGATATATAGATAGATAGATAGATATATATATAGATAGATATATATAGATAGATAGATATATATATAGATAGATAGATATATATATAGATAGATAGATATATATATAGATAGATAGATATATATATAGATAGATAGATATATATATAGATAGATAGATATATATATAGATAGATAGATATATATATAAATAAATAAATAAAAAGAGGCTCTCATTGCAGACCTTACAATTGTCTGCTCCGGCGAAGGCGCGCAATGATAGTCTTCGGCATTACACACAAACTCGCAGTACAAAATATTCATTAATATAGTTGTACTGCGAGTTAGTGTATAATGCCGAAGACTATCATTGCGCGCCTCGCCAGAGCAGATGATTGTAAGGTCTGCAATGAGAGCCGAGGAGGGAAGAAGAGAGTAGGAAGGAGGGTGGGGGGAGAGATTCACCTAATTCAGCACAATTTGGACCACAACACTGTGAAGATGTCATAAAATGCGTTTTAAAATACGGTTTGAATTACATGCATTTTTTACTGAGAAAGAAAATCTGTATTTACATGCATCACCGACTACCCATTGGCAGATCGTGTTGCAGCGGTTTGTTCCCCTTTCAAGTCAATGGTAAGGTATTGTGAGACATCTTATATTTTAGGGAATGTGTTTTCTTCTCTTACTGCAGAAAATTCAGGTTCTGCTCTCTTGCTTCATTAGAATATGAGCAGTTGGGGGGGGGGGGGGGTTGCTCTGTGCTGGTGCTCTGTGCTTGCAGTGATCTTAGCAAGTTAAATTTAACTCTTACCACATCTGTGCAGGCTTGAAATGCTGGACTCACCTAAACAGGTCAGTTATTTAACTTGGTAAGTCCAGGGAAAAATTGGTGTCAATCACAGTAATCCCAGTAGACAATCACCACATTGAACACTCCTCGACTATCTATTATTACCCATGCAAGGCAAAATACACTTTGTATGTAAACAGTAGCATAAAACTTTATTTATTTTTTATTTTATTGGTTAGTGTAATTAAAAAAATAGATCATATTAACATACAATCTTGTTGTCTTTCACACAATGTAGAGCACTTACAGTGAGGTAAATGGTCCATTTATAACATTTGCAATGTGTGTGCATACCCTATTAAAACATACAACTTGTGTGTAATATTAGGGCATGTTTAAGTTAATTGCACCAGTTTCATTGTTACTGAAGGTAAAAGAAAATAGGCCGATACATTCTCATGTTAAATTTTATTAACAAAAAGTGCAAAGTATACTATATGAATGGAAGTATAAAACAAACTGTAAACAATACATATAAAAAATGGAATAATCCACAAGTAAGACAGTGGAAATGACAAAACAAAAGATTTTAAATATCTAACATTCATATTTAGGTTGTACCCATCTTTCAAGCAACAATACAGAAAGCAGCTTAATGCTACAGACGACAGCAGCACAACATTTGGCAAATTTGGTGCTCACATGATTCACAAGGAAAGGAGCAGCAATTCTTGCACCTGAACAAAGATGTCTTAACCTGTATAACTTGGTAGTACTGAATAATTAAAAGCATTAAATTGGGACCGGTAAGTGTGATAATAAAAATTGTACGAAATAATTTCATGTCTCTTGTTATACATAAAACTTTTGCTGTATGTTGTATTGGATTAAAACATAACATCCGGTACATTTTGCAATTCCGAGGCAATAAAATGGTTAACAGGTTTTCAATAAAAGTGACAGTGGAGGTTCCAGATTTTAAAGCTATAAGTAACATAACATTCCTTACAGTAAACTAATGTTAAAGTTTTCAATTTAATTTTGTGCAACAACTTCTTAAGACTAGGCATTCTCAATGTGCTGACAACTACATGGAAGACAACAGACCCAAAGCCTCTGGGCTTTTTTTTGTGGGTAGATCAAAAAGGCTGACTGACAGCTCAACTTAAATGTTAGTTCACTGTAGGGGTACTGAATTTCTTGAAATAAAATTAAAGTACTGGTTATTACATGTAGTTTTAGATTATACCATATTTGGTACCACTGTTGTATCACAACGTTTTTCCAGCTATTTTTATAGCTATTACCAAAAACTTTAGTGTGGTCATAAATGGTATTTAACATGTTTTTATAAGATTCATTGCCAAAATACCATTCATCATACTACTTGTGATATTTGAAAAACAAATTACTAAAACTTTTTAAAAGGATATAGTATAAACTTTCAGACCATGTCTTTGAGGAACTTCTATCCAATAGCAATGCACTTACAAGATTTGATCATAATGTGCATTCACTAAAAGCTGCTACAAAAAGGAAAATGACATGCCAATGTATGTAATACTATGAAGAGCTACAACATGGTGCAGTCATTTGAAACCTTAGAGCTGTAAAAAAAAGGTCTGAAAAGTTGGGTCCAAAGTTGTAAATATTTCTATTATTTTTAATGAATGGACAGTGCTCAAGTGCAAATACCTTCTAATACATGAATGAAACTGTATTTTGGAAATTATTAATGACTTACTCAGCAATACTGCAGCGCAGCTTTCTTGCCTATGTAGTGTAACTCTCTACAAGCAGATTGATATAAATACAACACTATAAAGTTAGCCAGAACTCATCAGTTTGGCCCGGTATAATTACCAAATGCATTTTTACAATTATTTTTATTCTGAATTCTCTCCTCATGCATCACCACCACCAAATTTGATAAATTACACTCTGGTGAAGGCACCTAAATTGCATAAAAATAAGGTGTTAGCTGGTTGTTGCACAAAACTAGTCTAGCTAAGAAACGGTCTGAAGTACAGTGGCAAAGTACTGGTGCCCCTGGATGCTTTCAACATAAAGAATATCTATTACGCCTTCAAGCATTAAATACAGATGAATATCTATGCCCGTGTATATTTATTGCTGGTAATATCCAGTTGACTAGCACCTATCTTTGTCTGTAAATATATATATATATATATATATATATATATATATATATATATATATATATATATATATATATATATATATATATATATATATATATATATACATACATACATACATACATACACATATATATACATACATACACACACTACTGTTATGTCTCTCTTTAAGAGCCATAGGCATTATTAATATTATTACTACAGTCATTACACAGGCATGTACACACGTTAAAGGAAAAATAATAACATATTTGTTCATATACAATACCGTACAAACATCTGCTGTAGCCATGCAGATAGAATAAATAAGTTACAGTGCGCATCCAAAAATGGGACACATTGTTTAGTAGTCTAGTGTTTAAGCCATCGACTCTTCAGCACAACAGAAGATAAAAGCTTCCATATTCTTCCCAAAATTACCTAGCCAACAAAAAGTAAAAATATAAATTAGCCTATCGTGTGGTTATTTACACAGAGCTTTTCCGCCATGGTGAGATCAGCTGTCTACAATGGTCATGGTTTTTAAAGGTCTTAAACTATCTCATCACTGTGAAAAAAAAATCTAAGGCAAGGTATAAAAACCATGACAGATTCTTCAATATCCACTCATCACAGTAAATTATGCCTGTCACATTAGATTTGCATTCTTCCTACAAACCTATAAAGAAGGGCCAAGAACTGCAGACAGTCTGCATTGCTGAGCCTGCCAATGTCATTTTTCAGATGTTGGTACCATTGTTTCAGTGATTTAGTGCATTTCTATTGAAACCTGGTTGTTTATACAAAATGGGTAGTTTGTGGAGCATGCCAAACTCTGAGGTCATCCAACCAGCTCCCCACATCTGAATGCCTCCTCAGCAATCTGATGAACTTAACAAAATACATAAAAGAATACCTGATTAAAAGTACACTGGGTTTGTACAATGAGGCCAAAACAAAATTAATTTTCACAAATTGTAAGTAACTTATGTCCAACATCTTCAGTGGCAGAAAATACAACACATATTTTGTCCACTGCAATGTCAGTTACCTTCCACTGTTCTCTCCTCCAGCAAAGCGAAGATCTTCTGAGCTTACATTGTCATCTTGTGAAAACGTACAGCCTTGATCTATAGACAAATATATTAAAGGCAGTTACATGCAACAAATAAATGCTCCCTTCAAATTTTAATTATGATAAAAATGGTTAATTTAAACAACGGATTCCTGCACTCATAAAGAGAGCCTTCTAAAATTCAGATTTTTCCCCAAAATGTTTTATGCCCATGGCTTACTCATCCCTACATCCCCACAATGTGTTGTAATAAATAAGAACATATGATTAGAACAGAATCTAAAACACAGATTTTCAAACACAACATCTCACTGTTGGCGTTCTCTCTTACAGCATGACACAGGAAGCCCATCCCCGGTGGGAGTGTCCTTAACTGATAAAATGCAGTACTGTAGGTGTGCAACACGGCAAAATAGCAGCAAAATATATATGGAGAAAGGGTGTCACTGAAACAGTTTCATTTAGCCTAAGTGATGTATATGCATTTGACCTGAAAACTATATTTCAGATGACAGAATTAAGCAAAGAGACAGGGGGGGGGGGGGGGGGGGGGGGGGGGATGGGGGGGCGGTGAGAGAGAGACCACGGGGGGGGGGGGGGGGGGGGGGGAGAGTGACTTGAGTATAGGCCGAGGGGGCCCTTTTAGCCTTAAAAAAAAGGGCTGAAAAACTCTGCTTATACTCGAGTATATAAATTCAACAAATGATAAAATAAAACAAAAAAACATCTGTAAGTCTGCAAGTTTCTATCCTAAATACTTTGGGAATTCACCATGGACATTGGATTCCTAGCTCAAAGACAGGGCCCTCCTTGCTTTGCTATATGTTAATTTGTATTTATCTTTGTCTGAACTTAACTTATGTACAGCGCTACAGAATGTCGGCGCGTTATAAATGTACTATAATAATAATAATAATAATAATAATAATAATAATAATAATCTGTACTAAATCTGTACTAAATGCTAAAATTGGTGGTTGAAGATTAAATGTTTTCTGCAAATATCACAGATAAAATGGAAAATAATTGAAGGATGTTGCTAATCTGCAATTTCTCATTTAAAATGCATTATTGAAGACAAAAGCAGTTGTGTGGAGAAAAAAAAAAAAAAATCAGGCTACGGTAAGTATGAGCTTGATCACAGGTGAAGTAGAGACAAGCAGACAGGTAAGGTTACGTAGACATAATGAGTGGCAGACATAATATAATATAATACTCACAATGAGAACAGGATGAAGTGCTTTCTAAACAAGGTCTTACCTTCTCCTGGAGGCGGTACAGTGAAAGTGTCATTAAAACCACCACATGTGATGCTTTCTTCCTGCTCCTCATTTTCTGTGTCACATTCAATGTCACTGTCACTACTCATTCCTGGCAAAATGTGCAGAACATGCTTGGAACACACTGCAGCTGAAACATAAAGACTAAACATTTACTATATACACAAGAAGTGGCAGATGAACTAAAAGAGTGAAGCACTGGTGTGTGTATGTATACCATTAACGTTCAAGCTGTTGGATCAAGAAATATCACAGACACACAAAAAATGCTAACCATGCACTTTGCCAATTCTTCAAACTGTTACCTTGAAATACTAAGAGAAAAGTGTCAAAAGTATATCTAGCAAAATAAATGCACTAAGGTCTTCCCAATATGGATACCAGGTGTTTATTTTACAAAAGCAAGCTCTACTTGAAGCGCCATTGCTACATATTTTGAAGAAAGAAAGCACCCTTGGGCAAACTGTAACTAAAATGTGATTTTCTCCATATTTGACTCACACAACTGACTACAGCACTACTTTATAGAAGATCAGTAAAACCAGGTACTTGAATGCCACATTCTTGTGTGTGCACAAGTGTGATGTCTTGGGCAAAAGAGCCCTTAAGAATGCAATGTTCATTGGAACAGATAAGAAACATGTTTATAGTCTGTTCACCGGCCACCAAAATTCTATGGGAGGAAGTGACATCACAGCACAAAACAGTATAAATCTTATATCAATATTTTTAACAAATTATGTAACGTCCTAACAAATCCATACAATCATATTTTATCATGCTTTAAATATAAATTAGTTCTCTATCGTTAAAAGGTTATGAACACACACATATTTCATGCCTTTAAACAAGCATGTTTTGGGACAGGCACAGGGAGTGCATATTGTAGTATGCAGTTCTCATTTGAAGACAAGCATGACTCGTACAGCTATATTTCTGCTTAGAAGGGCAACCTCCCCAATCCCCCACCCCCTTCCAGACAGTGGTGTATGTCACTTCCACCAATAAAAATGTGTGCTTTTCACAGCCTATAAAAAATACAATATCAAATTATCTTAGATATTTGTTTTATAAAGAAAACATCACATCTGAGTGCCACTCCTTGGTAGTGCTCATATATATTATTATTTTGCAGATCATATGAAATGTAGTGCTGCAGTCTGTTGTGATTATATAACGATCTTGCAATAATCCTGAAATCTCAAGTACCACATCACGCATGAATGACTAAGTGTGAAAACGTCTCTTATACCATGTCACTGAAAGACCTTCTGTAAATGCCAACACCTACACGATATTTCACACTGCAGATATGGATAGATGCTGGCACCCTAATAGAAGTTCTCTTCTAGAATCTCTCAGTCATTGAAATTCAAACGAATGCAGGGGCAGAACGATGCATTTAGCAAAAAAACAGGAAATAAAAACACTTTTGTATAAAAGATCACTTAAAAAAAAAAAAAAAAAAAATCAACACTTTTCTAGCTAGCACAGAAAGGAAACAATAGAAGTAATTAGGTATTTTTGCAAATGGGACTAATGAGCTAGGTTTGTGATTCAGAGAATAGTACTTTGTGCATATGGAAGTTTTTATTGTTTTTTTTTTTTTTTTAAAGATAACTGGCCAAAAATACTGAAGTGCAAAGCATTGTTATGCCTCAGTGGCAAATTGCAAAACAGGAGTGAAGAGCTGACATCTCCAGGTGTGATATATTAAGCCCCTTCATTTTAATCTGGTTATCTCCATGTCCTAGCATATTTTTTCATGCATGGTTATCATTATCCTTCAATACCTGCACTCTAAAACAAAAGCACAAATCCCTCCTATTAAGGCTGGAGCAGTGGACAAATTGTTGCTGGGGTCCACAACCAGAATAGGAGGCCCTCCGCTACTGCAACTAACTACACAAAGAGCTTCAGTTACCTAAATGATTGTGTTGCCGTTATTTTATAGCTAGAGGGTCACATTATATACACGCTACAGAGAATTGTATGTACCAGGATTCAGATGACAGGAAGTCAATGCCTGAAAAGTGTCTGTCCACTAATAAATCATGTTATTGCTTTGACAAAAAAAAAAAATGTACCTAATTGTTGCCGTGTCTGTCCTTGAGACTGTATTAAAACGAGTACCCAATGAAATGATGACCACAGAGAATAGATTCTCATTCACCAGTAAATATATTTCATCCTTATGTTTGTAAAGTACCTACAGCACTGAAGTATTATCATAAGCATTTTATTTTTTTACATATTTTTCACTAGACAATTGATAAATCAAAACGTACAATACTGAACATACATTTGTTAAAATCTTGAAGGTTTTTTTAAAACATTTTTAGTTTGTAGTATGGCCACTACTGATAACAAACGGACTGAATGAAAAACAAGCCTAACCCCATAACATTTAATGGAAATGAATAAATTATGAATCTCTAATAGTTGTTACCTTCTTCCGTATAAGCTATTGCTCCATCAGGCATTGGATTGATCTCTCCTGCTTCAGGGTCATCGTCCAAACTTCCCATTTGTGCAACGTCTTTACTATTCCATACTTTCGAATTTGACCTTTGAAGTTAACAAAAAAAAAAAAGACAAACAACAACCGTCAAAAATATAACCAGTAAATCAATTATACAATGGTGATCTTTTAGATGCATTATGATGGAAAAGCTGTAGATATAAAAACAACAAAAGGACATTTGTTACACCACAGCTAAAGGTTTTAAATGTGTAGGTTTAAACCTGTACAAGAGGTTAATGCACTTAAACGATAAATGCTTTTGACACATGAAAAACTACCAGTTAAATGCATTTTCTGTACACATGTGGATATTTCCTTTTTATGCTACTATTGAATATACAGTGCCTTGCATAAGTACTTAACCCTTTGGACTGACTTTTCCTAGATTTAATAGGTGTATAATATACCAGATATCGCCGGTCTAAAAACTTAAGGACAGTAGGGACAAGATCTGAAAAGAACTACAAACAACAAGGAGTGATTTGAAAGTCTAAATATTTCTAGCCATAGCTGTGGAAATGACCTGCCCCCCCCCCCCCCCCCCCCCATAAATCTTTACTGCAAACAAACAAACACTTAGTTTATGTTTATAATAAAAACAATTAACTTTCCATACCCCTTTAAAGGCTACAAGTATAAAAAAAATATTTTTGGTATTATCAAACTCTACATTGTAACCTAATTTCTTTCTTGACACTTAATTATTAACAAACTTGATAAAATGGCATATATGGAAAGATTGACTTATTTTGTAGAAAACTGTTTGCCACTAGACAACCAAAATTGGTCACCATGGATATATGAAAAAAATAAAATGAACATCAAATTAGAGGTCCTATAGCTACGCAATATTTTTCTTCATACAAAATGTTTGTCAAACTTGCTCTTGATTTTTCTTTGTTTAATACATTTGTTTTGATTATTTTACTTTGACCCCAGTCTGTGGTCTAATTTTCTTTGTATTTCTTACAAAGGAATGTAACTCTTACAAACCTAACAAAGTCAAAACTGGTACTATATTGGTTATAAATGTTTTATTATATGAGATCAGTATTTGAGGACACCAGGTAACGTTAAAATTATTTTGAGTTGCTATGTTCCATGTAATAACATTATCTCTTTCAAAAAATATATAATTTACTAGGAAATTGCCCATCAAAATCACAGGAGTAAGACTGAGAGCCTAGCAATGCTATTTGCCACACAATGCAAGGCTATGGGCCCTCTGAGCACCTTTGCCATTCATCGCGAGCCCCACGCCGAGTCTCTTTGAGGCTCATTGTGAGCCACAACTTTACTGCTTTGCAATGATCACCTTTGGCGCTCCTCGTGAGCCCCACAATTAGCGCCTTTGGTGCTCATTGCTGCCTAAGTCCAGCGTGTTTCAACTGCACGCCTTGCTTTGCAAGGCTTGCAGTTGCTGGCCTAGCAATGAGCTCCCGTGGCGCGCACTGCAAGCCCTGCAATGAGCGCCTTTGGCGCTCATTGCAGCCTAAGTGCTGCATGCTTCAACTGCTCGCCTCGCAGTTGCGGCTCTCACAAAGCCAGGGGTGCAAAGCTTGACAAAGCCGCAAACGTGACCAACATTCTTGATCCACAACTATTATAGTGATACAAAAATGTATTTGGGATTTTATGGCAGTGGTCTACTCAAAACTGTCCACTTAAGTGGAAAACTTTTTTTAAATGTATTTTAAACTGAAAAGTCTTGATTTCTGTGAACCCCCTAAATAAGCTTTAGTGCACCTGTCTTCAAATAAAGTAGTCGAATGAAATCCACCTGTGAGCAACTAGTGTAATATGATCTCAGAATAAATATACAAATCTCTAGAAGGTGCCAACATTTGTTAGAGAGCATATCTATACAAACCGTATCATAACCAAGGAGCTTTCAAGTCCATGATAATGTTCAGTAGGAGAGTCAACTCCGTCTGATATAAAATAAAAATATTCAACACATTGAACATTGTTAAATCAATTATTAAATAACGGAATGGCACAATCCCTGGCCCCGTCTAAAAAGAGGTGATCCACCAAAACGCAGTGATCTATTAGGAGATCATTAGAGATTTAACCAATTATTTGCCCTGATTATATAAAAATGTCAAATTATTGGCCTTAGTGTAAAACAGTGTGTGACACAAATATAAAATTATCTTAGAACACCATGTGAAGCAGATGTAAAGTGGTAGCATTATGTTGTGAGGATACCTTTCCTAGCCAGGGACTGGAAAACTGGTCAGGATTGAAGGAAAGGTGGATGAAGCCAAGTACAGGGAGATTCTAGAGGAAAACCCTATGCAGTTGGCAAAAGAACTGGGGCAGCACGATAATGACCCTGAGCTCACAGCAAAAGCTACGCCGCAGTAGTTTAAATCCAAGAGCATGAACGTCTTGGAGTCCTCAAGTCCTCAGAGACCTCAATCCAATTGAGAATCTGTGGCAAGACCCAACAGCTACTATTTTCCAAAGGTTCCCCTCCAACCTGCTGGAGCTTGAACAAATGCACAAATTGCAGGATCCAAAGCTGATAACTGCAGTCAAAAAGGTGGTTCTACCAAGTATTTGATCAGGGGACAAACACTTATTGGCCTAACAAATATCTTTCGGTTTATTTTATTTTTTTGCCACAGTTAAAGCCCAGTTAAGCAAAAGCCTAATGCCAGATTGTAACACTAAGAAATGTGGAAACGTCCACACTGAATACTTATGCAAGGCATTGTACAGCATGCAGATTTTTCTTATGGTTGAAACAGACTATATACCCCAGAGTGGCAACTTTTCTGGTCTTCTCCATGCACATTGCTTGTATTTCAGAGCTGAGGTGGTCATCCAACTTAGAGCTAGAAGGTGCTTCAGAAGGATTTGCGTTTGTTAGAGACCCTGGTGATCCATGCCGGCTGCCAGTCTTTGTACTGCTACTGGAAACTTAAGATGCACAAAATTTGTAGTTATGTCAAAGCAGAAAAAGCATACGTTTATGGTTTCATAAATAACTGCAAGTCTGTGAAGCTAACATTTTATTGTTTTACGTATTAAAAGGCAGGTCTACACAATTTTATGTCATTTTAAAGTTAAAAAGGATTGCGGATCGAAATGATCATCCCATTACAGCATGGGAAAAAATTAATCTGCCTCGTCTTCGATTGGAAGCTTAAAAAGGGATATTGAAAGAACCAAAACTACTGTGCATGATCAGATAGATAGAAGACTGAAAATAATGTGGAAAAAACGGTTTTAATTTTTAAAAATTGATCAAGAATTATCTTCGTAACAGGCATTTTTATCTGTTGCTGGTATAGCACTGGAAGCCCACACACAAAAGCTGCAAAAATATTGAAGGCAATAGGAATAGGATGCTGCCGCGTCTAGCAATCAGAACTTTGTGTATTTTATCACATTTACAGTAAAATGCCAACACTAGGAGTAATATATTCTGTGCTATTGCTGCAGGGTAAAAGGAATATCGTGCAGTACTGCATTGTGATACTCTGTATATGTTTATCTCGGGAATGTGCGATTGTGCCTAGCAATGGCCTTGAAGTGGTCTTATTCAGCTTACAACAGATTTGTGTTTGCTCTCTGCCTGAGGATGAAACAAGCACATGGATGTAAACCAGGAGCTGCAATAGGGCAAGCAGTTGTTATAATCATTGAATTATAGGATTCATTCTGGGTTTATTTGTAAAAATGAGTTCCCTCAACCAATAGGTTCCAATACCTTGGTTGGTGCAGATTGTTTTATATGCAGCAATGTATGAAGGGATTCAAACACTCTACAACTTCAAAGAAAAATGCCTATAAAGTCACCAATTCAGTATCCATTTAAAAAAGGAAAACACTTTTCCATATGCGGTTATCTGATGGTGCAGAGCGCAAATAGTGCCTGCCATGGCCCTTTAATGTACAAGTTTATAGACTATTTCCATGCATCTATTGGGAGTATGGAACCGTTCAGGACACCTTTATTTGCCCTAAGGAAAAGAACATTTTTAATATATGTCAAAACGAATTCTGAAAGCGCTTGTTATTTTTTCAGAAACAACACCATGCCATTTGTGTGATCTCCCCCAGCTGACTAAAAGTTGACCAATTTAATGCGACATGATGTTAAATTCACCTTAAAGCTGACATTTCTTCCCCTCTTGTCACATTAACCATAATTTATGTATAAGAAAGGAGTGTGAGGTTCTTAAATTCACATACTACTACAACTGGAATATGTCTCACCTGAATGCAGTAAGTTTTCTACTTCCAACATTACCATGCAGTACAGAATTCTAGAATGCAACAACTATGCGGCACACACTACAATTTGGGTTGTACACAAAGCAAAATGATTTACTTTGAATACATAGGTCAAATGATATTCATATTTGTTATAAAGTCTCTGCAATAGGAGATATTAATCAGTTCTCACCTTCTGATGGAGCCGGACATTCTCCCTTCATACGATGACTGCTGTCTCCACAGTCTACAGCCCGTCGCAGGGACAAGCTACTTGTTCCTCCGCTTGACCGCGAGTGCTTCGGGGAATTACTTTTCTTACTTCCAGCTGTAAAGACAGAGTGTCTTAAAAATATCACTGGTCATTTTTTCTTTTAAGTTTTAGTTTGATGACCTTTTGAATACATAAAAAACGCAATAAATATGGACATTTTTTAAAAAGGTTACAAAAATATATATACAGCCCTTGACTTGTTTATCTTATGTTCTCATGAGGAAATAACCAGTAAACTAAGAGCCCTTGAAGTAAGGGGATCCAAGGGAGGGGGAGGGGCTGAATCATTTTGGACCGAAAAAGTTTGGGAACCACTGGGTTAGGGTGTCATTTTTAGAGAATATAAGAACAAACAAGTAATCTCTATTGCTCCGTTTCCATATACAGTATTCCCTCTGCTTAGTGTGTTGGTCACTTTAATAGTAATTTTAAGATCGAGGTGCAGCTTAACCTACAGTTCTGATTTCAGCATTTATGAAACTCAGTAGAGCAATTGGGGATACTGGTTTTACAGTTTCTCAACAGCTTTACCAAGTTCAGACAATACAATTATTGCCCTATTATACATTTCCTTTGGGTCCTGTTAGTCCAACTTGCAGTCTTGTCACAAAGTGTAGGTTTATGATATTCTTTAATTGTAAATAAGGAATTGTAACAGGCCATGAGAATGTGCATTATATGTTTGAGAAATTATGTGATGATACGAACAATAAACTTAAAAATGGTTAATATAGAAAATAGCTGATGTTAGAAGAGGAGAAAGCAATGAATTACAAATATCAAAAAATTACTGCAATAACACTGTAAGGCAGGTAATGCTGTTTGGCACACAAAGTAAGGCTTTTAGTCCTCTGAGTACCTCGGCGCTCATTGCAAGCCTCTCGAGGAGAGCCTTCAGAGCTGATTGTTTGGCTCGCAAGGAGAGCCTTTGGCGCTCATTGCAAGCCTCTCCCCTCATGTACTTTCGGTCTTCTGAGCACCTTCGGTGCACATTGCAAGGCCCCGTTTTTTTTTTTTTTAATATAAATATATTTTTTATTAATTAAATAATAAATAAATATACTTTACCTATTTGTAATGAATATATCCAGGAATCAATATGCATAGGAGCTAAACATCGCTGTTTATCCTGCAGCATACAATGTACATTTGAACTGTTGATGATCTGAGGTAAAAGTGTCAGCAATGTGGCAAATGTGCATTGTAAATAGGCTGCATGAGCGATGCTTAACCGTTTGTTTAGTTGTGTAATGCGGTATTTTTGAATGTGTTACGCGGGTCTCGAGCATTTCTGTCCTTCCTAATAGTGTATTTTGTACCTCATACGTCCCTTACTTAAAGTCGTATGTGCCTGGCAGGACTTTGCGTGTTTAGGGTTCATGTAGCCTCCTTTCAGCAGCCATTTTTTCCTCTCGCTTAGGCGATTTTCGAGTGGCGAAACTCTGCAAATTCAACTTAAATTTGCATGCAACCTCACTCCCAGACGTCCTGGCTGTCCCCCCGTGCTGTGTGTAATGTGTTTTGTATGTTTTTTTTTGTTGTGGTTTTCGTGTTTTTGGATGTGTGTGGTTCAGCCGTTAAGTTCGTATTTTTTGTGCATAATATTTTTTTTCTTTAAGTGGCGGTTTCCTTTTCAAAGTGTTACGGGATGTAATTTTTTTCAGGTGATTTTTTTCAAAGTGCTACGGGTCTCGCACTGTGAATTATATATTTTTGTTTTCTGTTCTGTAGTCCCGCGGGTCGTAGGAATGATGCTTAATGCACAAGAGGTCGTAGGGATGAGCACCTACAGTGAAAATAAAAAGTCTACACACCCCTTTTAAAAATGTCAGGTTTCTTTGCTGTAAAAAAATGACAAAGATAAATAATTTCAGAACTTTTTCCACCTTTAATGTGACCTATAAACTGTACAACTCAATTGAAAAATAAAAACTGAAATCTTTTAGGTGGAGGGAAGAAAAAAAGAAAGAAAAATAATGTGGTTGCATAAGTCTGCACAACCTCTTATAACTGGGGATGTAGCTGTGTTCAGAATTAAGCAATCACATTCAAAATCGTGTTAAATAGGAGTCAGCATACACCTGCCATCATTTAAAGTGCCTCTGATTAACCCCAAATAAAGTTCAGCTGCGCTATTTGGTCTTTCCTGAAATTTTGTTAGTCGCAACCAACAGCAAAAGCCATGGTCCACAGAGAGCTTCCAAAGCATCAGAGGATCTCATTGTTGAGAGGTATCAGTCAGGAGAAGGGTACAAAAGAATTTCCAAGGCATTCGATATACCATGGAACACAGTGAAGACAGTCATCATCAAGTGGTGAAAATATGGCACAACAGTGACATTACCAAAAACTGGAGCTCCCTCCAAAATTGATGAAAAGACGAGAAGAAAACTGGTGTGGGAGGCTACCAAGAGGCTTACAGCAACATTAAGTGGAGCTGCAGGAATATCTGGCAAGTACTGGCTGTGTGGTATGAAGGGGTTAACATATTCACGAGATATAGCCTAACCATAATATCACATTCCTGTCCTTGGAAAGTTTTGCGACCTTACTAAAACACAAAACATTTCTAGTTGTTCTAAGAAACAGAAAACATCTGATTATCTGTCCTTGCAACGACCAACGTGAACTGTGAAAATCGCCTCAAATATCCGCCTTCTTTAGCAAGTATATAACCTATGCTATGACGTGGCAATAATCGGAATTAGTACGGAGAATGATTTTGTGTGTGTTACTTCCAGTACGGCTCCCCAGAATTCTGACTGGGGCCAGTGTGTTCCAAGCTGCCAACTACTGATTAGGAAGCTCCAACATGGTACATGTGACAACAATCTCCTGTATTCTTCATATGTCTGGGCTATGGGGTAGAGTGGCAAGACGAAAGCCTTTTCTACGAAGAAAAACATCCAAGTCAGGCTACATTTTGCAAAAACACATCTGAAGTCTCCCAAAAGCATGTGGGAAAAGGTGTTATGGTCTGATGAAACCAAGGTTGAACATTTTGGCCATAATTCCAAAAGATATGTTTGGCGCAAGAACAACACTGCACATCACCAAAAGAACACCATACCCACAGTGAAGCATTGTGGTGGCAGCATCATGCTTTGGGGCTGTTTTTCTTCAGCTGGAACTGGGCCTTAGCTAAGATAGAGGGAATTATGAACAGTTCCAAATACCAGTCAATATTGGCACAAAACCTTCAGGCTTCTGCTAGAAAGCTGAACATGAAGAGGAACTTCATATTTCAGCATGACAACGACCCAAAGCATACATCCAAATCAATAAAGGAATGGCTTCACCAGAAGAAGATTAAAGTTTTGGAATGGCCCAGCCAGAGCCCAGACCTGAATCCGATTGAAAATCTGTGGGGTGATCTGAAGAGGGCTGCGCAGAGGAGATGCCCTCGCAATCTGACAGATTTGGAGTGTTTTTGCAAAGAAGAGTGGGCAAATCTTGCCAAGTCAAAGTGTGCCATGCTGATAGTCTTTTGGGGTATGAGTCTGAGTGCTGTAATAAAATCAAAAGGTGCTTCAACAAAGTATTAATTTAAGGGTGTGTATACTTAATGCAACCATATTATTTTATTTTTATATTTTTTCTTCCCTCCACCTAAAAGATTTCAGTTTGTTTTTCAATTGAGTTGTACAGTTTATAGGTCACATTAAAGGTGGAAAAAGTTCTGAAACTATTTATCTTTGTCTCATTTTTTTACAGCACAGAAACCTGACATTTTAAGAGGGGTGTGTAGACTTTTTATATCCACTGTATAGCACTCATCTCCACCAGTGCAGTGAGCACCTTCGGCGATCCCTGACAAAGACGTGCAGGGTCGTAGGGATGAGCGCCTATGGGACCCACCGATTTAGCTTTAGATACACACTGCAAAAACATGTTTAATACATCTAGGGAAGCATTGATATGCTAAAGAAATGTTAATACACATGGAAAACTACATTTTAAAGATGGAGTATTTGAAAAGTAGATTGGTTGGTGAAGTAAACAAACAGAAAGTGCTTGTGGATATTAAAATAAAAATGCAAATAAATTAGAAGACTACATAAAATTATTGCTCTGGTTGCATATAAAAGTATTCCCTTGTAGTAGTATAAAAAAAGTGGTATAAAAAAAAAAAAAGTCAAACTGCAGAGCAAAGCTATTTAACTCTGAATATTCTGCCATGGGGATATTTATTACAACGTAAACCATTTTCCCATTCACTTGCTTAATTGTAGCATTAAAATAGGTTTGATTACCTTTAGAAATTGTGTATGAAAAAAACCTGCAATACAAATTAAGTTACATTTTTTTCTGAAATACTTAAAATGACAGATCGGTTTGTACTCCCTTTACTTTGCATAGAACAATAATTCAATGATTGCAATAGAACAGATCTTATAATTAGCTAAAAAGGTGAAAGGAACAAATGGTAGGGAGGAATAGTTGTATGCTTTACTGAATTGTAACAAATAGGACTAAAACTAAACCAAATTATAATAAAGGCATTCTTTAGCGCAAGCCTAAAAAGCATCCAAGATTAATTAAAAAAATAAGTAAATTTAGTAGTTTACATTTTTTGTTTCAAAAGGTTAAGAGAGTGTGTATGTGCAAGTTTAGAACAATGAATCAGAAATTCAGACTTCTGGTCGGTTGAGGCAGCAATTTGTTGCTATGAGCAACTAGTAAAAAATGGACAAAAATGTACTGTCAATCCTAACAATACTATTTTTCCTGTTGAAAAAGTATAGCATCTCTCTTGAACTGTTAATTACTCTAATATGTATTCATTCTCATGAAAGGCACTGCAGCAGCAAGTGTTTAGGGATGTGGTTACATCACTAAAATATAAGATAACCATCTTGGCTAATATATAAAACTAGCGAATTGACAGTCAAAAAATGATGGCAATAGAATTGTATGTCAAGGAATGATGTTTGGCACAGACAGTATTTTTTGTGTTGGTCTGAGAACTCGGCGCTCATTGCGAGGCTCTTGTTTGTTGTACTTTTTTTTATCAGAGGCGCTTTGCTGTCATTGTAATGTCGGCACGGATCTGCTTTTTGCGCTTATTGCAAGGCTGTCCCCTGGTGTAGTTTGTGTGCTATGAGCAGCGTTGGCACTGGTTATAAGGCGCGCAGTGAATGTCTTTTGCGTTTATTGCGCTAGTGTTTTTTTTTTGTATATGTATTTTGTGATGCAAATTAATAAGTAATAAATTAATATACTTTACCTATTTGTAAGTAATATATGCAGGAAGCATTGTGCTGAAGAGCTGACAATCTGTTTTGATGTTCCTGTAGCATACAATGTAGGTTTGCACTGTTGTGGAGCGGAGGTGTAAGTGTCAGCAATATGTGAAGTGTGTAGTGTAAATAGGCTGCGTGCTCGAGTGGAAGCCGTCATTGTAGCTGGGTACTTCCTCAATCTGTAAGGCAGTGTTGTAAAATGGCGGCAAATGTGTATGTGGTAGGCGGGTTTGTATGATGAAACGTCCTTGCTAATGGTGTATGTTGTAGGTTGTACAGGTTTTTGTAAAAAACGTATTTGCTTTGTGGAATTTAGAGACTTTAGGGCTTTTTCGGCTGCCATTTTTTCTCGCTTAGGGGATTTTCGAGTGTGTAAACTATGTAAATTTGACAGAATTCGAGGTTTAAGCAGTGTTGCAGAGGTCCTGGGTGTCCCCCCTTGGTGTGGGTAAGGTTTTTATTTTATTTTTGTGTGTATTTTTTGTGTTTTTGAACATTTGCCACTGTGCGCAGGTTGTCCATTAAGGTGGTATTTTTGCGAGTCTGTAATGTTTATTTTCTAATTCCCGTGGGTCGTAATTGTTTTTTGTAAGTACGCAATTAATTTTTTCATTGTTTATGGTTATGGGGTTTTAACCAAGTCCCGCTTGGGTGGTCGTTTGTAACCGGTTGTGAGCCTCCCACCTCCGCAAATGCTTTGCGAGGGACCGCATTTGCGGCTCATTGCAGCCAACGTGGGAGCCTCCACTGTGGCAAATACGGCCCCTCTCTTCCCGAGGGTCCCACATTTGTGGTCAGAAAGTCGTAGGGGGTCGTAGGGATGAGCGCCTATGGCACTCCTCTCCACCAGCGCAAGGAGCGCCGTAGGCGCTTCTTGCCAGCAACTGCAGCCCTCGCTCCGCGAGGTCCGCACTTGCGGTGGGCTTGCTATACGAGCCCGCAAGAATTAGCAACAGCCCGCATGCGGAGAACTATATATGTGATATGTAGTAACCAACTGAACCAAATACATTTGATTTTTATTGCTGGTGCTAATGTAATCCTGTTTTTGGAGCAACATAATGCTTTTTAACACACAATAATGCTACTGATCTGGGGAAAACACTTTGTTGATATTTTATTTTCTGCTTCAGATTCATGTGAGGTGGAAATCATTCAAGGAGTCACAAAGCTTCTCTCAATCTTCTCTAAATGACAATGAAAATCATGCTTTGATATTATCAGTGACAAGTGGGTCAGTTAAATTATTAAAATAGAAAACAAAATCTTAATTAAATGACAATTTGCAGATGATAAATGTATTATACACCTAAAACAACTTGATCAGTCAAACTAGTTAATTTTAACAAAACCTATCAAATGTCCTGATGCATTTGTAAAAATTAAGTCAAGGTCAAGAGCCCATCTTATCTTCCTTATTTTTACACACACAAAGGGCATAGGCAAAGAGGATTGTATAGGGAATGGTGCTAAATGGTATTCACTCTCTAGATAATGTATTTTAAGGGCATTGGGAGCTTTAGTGGGAATATAAAGAAAATATAATCTCCAGGTCTGCAAGGTATGGGACAGAGATCGAATTCTGGACCAAGTAATGTCTACTGCTACACCTAGTAAAAAAAAAATAAAAAAAATTACAAATCACTTGATAAGTTCTGCACAAATATTTTAGTAAAAGGATTTGTTACGAACGGTATGTGTTTATGGAGTATGCACCACAAAATATACAAGCTACGGCATAAATAGCTTTTTTTTTTGTTTAAAGAAAAATCCACACATTGAGCATTGCCTCATTGGATGATCAAGAAATTTAACATTCAACAACTTCCCTCATCCCCAGTACATGCTCATCAAATGGCAGATGCAAACGTATAAATCCTGCTTTACCTGCTCTGTACTCACCCTCTCATGCCATGAACAGTAAAAAGATTACAGTTATATCAGCCTTTATGAACTAGATTAATCTGCTATAATTTTTTCACTAAAATGGTTTAGACCCATGGCTTACTTAGCCTCTAATGAATTAGTTTGTTAAAATACTGATATTTGTTTGTGAAGTTTTACCCAAAAGAAGAGAGTTCTATGGACCAGGTCATCAATAAAAAAAATATAACCATTCAGAGCAAAACCTCCAGCATCTGCTTGCAAGCCTCTATTTACAAAAAACAACCTCCTCGATCAAAGATGGTTTTATACTTACAACTTCTTACATAGCAGCTTGCAAGAGAAGACTTCCTAAGCAGTTCCATCCCTAGTTCTTGTAATTTGCTGCAGCCTTCAGTACTGCATGCGGTCACAGAGTTCTGGTCCACTCCGTTGCTGGGTTGACCCTCAGCTGTGCCAGCACTGCTACTTCTGACCTCACACAACTGGCTCTTCACAGCAGAAAGCTTGCTTCGGACTTCTAACACCTGCGACTTGTACCGCTTCAACATTTTCAGGTCTGGGGAAACACGCCAGGATGTCTGCTGCCTTCTCTGGTCTCTTTCTTTGCGAGAACATGAGGCTTAAGAGCAAAAAAAAAAAAAAGTATAATAAAAAGATATATCATGTTATGAATATTATATATTGTATATCATGTGTATATCTCTTGTGCCATACACAAAATTAGATGTACAATATAGTTTCCTTCTGGAACAGATAGGGCATATGGAGTATTTACTACATAAACTACTGATCACACAAAGATAAAAGGAGAAAGCGTGTTGTCTGAGGATCTGCTCTCCTAGAAGGCCATGACATTTCACAAGTAGTGGCAGCCAATATAGAGCACAAACATTTGAACATATAAAAGCAAAATAATGTTTTACTTCTTATTCATTTTGGTTATGGTGTCACATCTCTGTAATTTGATATTAATGTAAGTTATTTAATAAAAAGTATCTCCTCTTATCCATGATTATATATATATATATATATAATATATATATATATATAATATATATATATATATAATATATATATATATATAATATATATATATATATAATATATATATATATATATATATATATATATATATATATATATATATATATAGACATACATACATATACACACACATATACAGTATACATACATATACACACATATATATATATATATATATATATATATATATATATATACATATATATATACATATATATATACATATATATATATATATATATATATATATACATATATATATACATATATATATACATATATATATACATATATATATACATATATATATACATATATATATACATATATATATACATATATATATATATATATATATATATATATATATATATATATATATATATATATATATACATACACACACATATATACACACACATATATATCTATGAATAATGATGACTGTTATTGTGTTCTTATTCTTGCTATTTGAGGCAATTAGCCAGATCGATATGGTTAAAGGGTCATTGACTTCCCTGTACGTCCTCTTCATGGTTTGAAAGCATACAGATACATTTTTTGGAAAAGATTAAGCCTCGGTTTACACACAAAGGGCCTCATTCTATTAGCGGCCGCAGCCGTTGCGGGGCCGCAAGGACCGGCCGCAAGCTATTCGGCTATTCTATTCCCTTACGGCCGGGGACTCCGGCAGGCTTGCGGCCGGTGCCTTGCTATCTCTTGCGGCCGCTCGCGCCAGAGGAAAGCCTTTGATCTAAAACGGCCGCAAGAGTTTCGGCCGTAAGAAATTCCTATTTGCAATTCAATTGCTCCGGGAACCCTCTCTGCAAGGCTAAAAACTAACCGCAGCTTACTTGCAGGAAAGAGGTCCCGCTAGCACCAATTAAGCACATAAAATAGCTCAAATAAAGCCATCCTGCACTTTGAGAAGACTATAAAGGGATTTTAGGTGTTAGAAAAAATAGCACATAATTATCCTATACTCAAATCCGTAAAATATTTTATTTTTAATATCCGTAAAATATCCATGTAAAAAGTCCAGAGTGCTTGGAGCACTTCAGACCCGCCCACGCCGCAGCCGGAAAATAAACAGTTAATTTGAACTCGGGTTTGGGCTGATGTGCAAGCTTGAGAGTGGGTTACTTTTAATCCTCATGTCCCCCAATATGATCCCTAGCATTTACAGAGCTGTACAGTGCAGGCTTGAATTTATTTTTGCGTTTTTAGATTTCTAAGATTACGGCCGGTTCCAAGATATGCGGCCGGCCGTAAGAGGAGATCCTTGCGGGGCCGTATAATAGAATCGCGAGTTAACAGAACCCCTGCAAGGAATCGCAGCCTTACAGCCGATTTACGGCCGGTAATAGAATGAGGCCCAAAGTGTATCCTGCCTGCTGGCTGTTGCATGAGTAAAAACAGATAGCTGAGAGAGCGCACAGTTTGGTAATTGTCTATAGGGAAGACTGATTCATAGAAGTTTTTCCCTGCACTCAGGACTGCACTGACCAATTAAGCAATAACTGACCTGTTTATCTGTGCAGGCACTGAATGCTGAATTCACCTAGATTTGTTAAGGGTTTTTTCTTTTTTTTGGATCTCTACAGGGGCCAGCAGCAGAGCACTGGTCTGCATTGTTCAAATTCTAGAGATGCAGAAGGTCTGTTCCCTTCACGCTGGAAATGTAAGCAGTCTTACCATTGACATGAATGGGATCTAACCCGATTGGCTACAGTAATTGAAAAGCAAGTGGGCAGACTGTTACACATGTAGACACAGATTTAGTTTTATTTTGTTAGGTGTTTTTTAAAGCAATGTGGTCCAAATTGTGCTGAATTAAGTGACACTTTAAGAAAACAGGTTGAAATGTGGCTGGTATTGAAATTATTTTTTTCTATACCCATGTAATGAGTTATTACTAGCGATAAAGGCTTAAATAAATCATTAACATTTAATTTTACTAGATTAACCAACCATTTTCACATAATTATGTACTGTCTAGGTGATGAATTAGACAAAAAGAACTATGTAACAATGTGGCTATTGGCATCTGCCTGTCGAAAGGATTCATAATCAATTTGCCCAGCATAAAGAGAAATTAGGAAAAGATAACATGAAAGCAATCAAAATATGTGATTACCATGGTAACAGTAACAATTCCTCACATTTAATACGTTATGGTCATTAGTTTGGTAGTTGCTAAATGAAATGATATACTGTTTGCTGTAACATACAGTGCACATCATGTGTTTATCTCTATTTAATAAGGTATCAGTGTAAGTAAAGTAATAGCAGGTTATTGTATAGAACATGCAGAATTCAAAAACTCATTTGAATTAAACTCCTCTATTATCTGCCTTAGAATCATACCACAAATTCCAGAAATCACAAAAAAGGTGACATACACATCTGACCTAATGATTTTATGTGCGACAGTCAGTCACTTTACTTGGTCTCTTAATTTGTAGAGATATCTGAGGAATGGCAGGTACAAAAACAAAAACCCCGCTACTGGTTCAATTCAATAAATTAATTGCTTTCGGCTACAGAATAGATGACTGTGGAAAGGGCCATACATACAAAGTAATTTCTGTAAGGTAAACGACTAAAACACACTTGCCTTTTTCAATTTTCCCTCCTTATTCTTATTCTAGAGGGCTTTTGCCATAGGCTCAATGAATGATTCTAAAATGACGATGGTGGGTTACACTTGGAACATTTTATGCATGTTCGTAAAACTCTTACATACATGCCTCGAAGCACAAAAGCAAAAGAGAGAATAGCTATATTATTCTTTAGCGAAGATATGGCTGTATAACATACTATTCTATGGTTAAAATTAAATTTAGTTAGGTCCTAGAAAAGTCTTATAGTTATACGTGCTATACATTAATTTGGTCTATTTCACAATATAAAATGTAACTATTTAAAAAAAAAAATTAAACAGATTTGCTTGCTTAATAAACTAAAACAATAAAAGTGCTTCACATAGCTAAATGTCAGGTAATCTATTGCTAGACTGAGTATAAAGGTCAAGTGGAATATTGCTTTTGATGCAAATTATCAGAATGTCCAGATGAAGGTAAATCTAAAACATTAACTGGCTGCACTATGATTTGTGGTCAGTTGTCATGCCCAGGGGCCACTGGGGATCTCCTGGGCTTGATTCAACCAACTGGTGCCCTGGGAGGGCATGGGGTGCATGGCACAAGTAGGTGCAAACATTGCACCTCCAATGGATACATGGACTGTATCTGGACGGTTACTTAACTGTGATGGTTTAGGGCTGCCCTGTTGGCATGTGTGGGTTTATAATAACTATTGCTGCATTAATGGCATGTGTAATAACGGTGTAATATCGGTAAATCCAAATGTATGGTCAGTGGCCTAAGTACGTTTGGTATCCAGGGGAAAGGGGGTCAAGTTCTGTAGTACAATAAACGCCAGGCCTCCCCGCTTCCTAAAACCATGGCCAAATACTTAGGTACCTGGACGGTCACCACCATTTAATATTACCTAGAATATCATAGGAGTGGTTTTGATGTTGCCACGTTAGGATTTATGATATCCAGGGGCCTTGTGGATATTTTGGGACTGAGCAAACTAATATGGGCCCTGGGTGGGCATGGGTTAAAGTGGCACAACTGATCCTATTTGCTCAAAGGGATTGCCCCACCATCTGGTTACATGGACTAGTTTTGCCCTGTTGGCATGAGTTGGCTAATATTGCCTGTGGTATGATTGTAACCTAGATTACTTATATATGTCCTATTAAGTATGAGAATCCCCATATCTTGTTTGGTATCCAAATGACAGTCGCTATTCAATACCGCAGACTAAATCACGAAAATCGGCACCCTTAACTCGCAATCGCGCAAATCGGCAGTAATTTTGCATTCTTTGAATAGAAGTCGCATGCGTTACAAGCAAAGTTCGCAAATTGGCAATGATTTTTTGACGGTCGCGAATATAAGCCGCACCCTTAACTCGCAAGCTCGGAAATCGGAAGGTGCGGCTTACATTCGGACCAATACGGTACTTCTTTGAATGAAAGCCATTGCTAATACAGTCCTTGTCTCCTATGCTATAAATTGCCAGCTGGGATTTTGGCTCTATAAAATTTTACGAGTTATTTCCCATACATATATTTAAAATTGGTACTACATTGAAAGTACTATTTTGCAAGTGGTTTTCTCTTATATGAGCTAAAGGGTTTCAATTACAGTGGGCCACTATATACTTTTTACACAATACACCATTATATTAAATATATTTTGCCCTCTAGATTTCTGGAGGATGATATGTATATGCATGAGGGATTTATATATACACTGCTCAAAAAAAAATAGAGGGAACACTTAAACACCACAATGTAACTCCAAGTCAATCACACTTCTGTAAATTCAAACTGTCCACTTAGGAAGCAACACTGAGTGACAATCAATTTCACATGCTGTTGTGCAAATGGGATAGACAACAGGTGGAAATTATAGGCAATTAGCAAGACACCCCCAATAAAGAAGTGATTCTGCAGGTGGTGACTACAGACCACTTCTCAGTTCCTATGCTTTCTGGCTGATGTTTTGGTCACTTTTTATTGCTGGTGGTGCTTTCACTCTAGTGGTAGCATGAGACAGAGTCTACAACCCACACAAGTGGCTCAGGTAGTGCAGCTCATCCAGGATGGCACATCAATGCGAGCTGTGGCAAGAAGGTTTGCTGTGTCTGTCAGCGTAGTGTCCAGAGCATGGAGGTGCTACCAGGAGACAGGCCAGTACATCAGGAGAAGTGGAGGAGGCCTTAGGAGTGCAACAACCCAGCATCAGGACCGCTACCTCCGCCTTTGTGCAAGGAGGAACAGGAGGAGCACTGACAGAGCCCTGCAAAATGACCTCCAGAAGGCCACAAATTTGCATGGGTCTGCTCAAACAGTCAGAAACAGACACCATGAGGGTGGTATGAGGGCCGGACGTCCACAGGTGGGGGTTGTGCTTACAGCCCAACACCGTGCAGGACGTTTGGCATTTGCCAGAGATCACCAAGACTGGCAAATTTGCCACTGGCGCCCTGTGCTCTTCACAGAAGAAAGCAGTTTCACACTGAGCACATGTGACAGACGTGACAGGGTCTGGAGACGCCGTGGAGAACGTTCTGCTGCCTGCAACATCCTCCAGCATGACCGGTTTGGCAGTGGGTCAGTAATGGTGTGGGGTGGCATTTCTTTGGGGGGCCACACAGCCCTCCATGTGCTCGCCAGAGGTAGCCTGACAGCCATTAGGTACCGAGATGAGATCCTCAGACCCCTTGTGAGACCATATGCTGGTGCAGTTGGCCCTTGGTTCCTCCTAATGCAAGACAATGCTAGACCTCATGTGGCTGGAGTGTGTCAGCAGTTCCTGCAAGACGAAGGCATTGATGCTATGGACTGGCCCGCCCGTGCCCCAGACCTGAATCCAATTGAGCACATCTGGGACATCTGGGACATCATGTCTCGCTCCATCCACCAACGTCACGTTGCACCACAGACTGTCCAGGAGTTGGCAGATGCTTTAGTCCAGGTCTGGGAGGAGATCCCTCAGGGGACCATCCACCACCTCATCAGGAGCATGCCCAGGCGTTGTAGGGAGGTCATACAGGCACGTGGAGGCCACACACACTACTGAGCCTCATTTTGACTTGTTTTAAGGACATTATATCAAAGTTGGATCAGCCTGTAGTGTGTTTTTCCACTTTCATTTTGAGTGTGACTCCAAATCCAGACCTCCATGGGTTGAAAGCTTTGATTTCCATTATTTTATTATTGTGTGATTTTGTTTTCAGCACATTCAACTATGTAAAGAACAAAGTATTTCATAAGAATATTTAATTTATTCAGATCTAAGATGTGTTATTTTAGTGTTCCCTTTATTTTTTTGAGCAGTGTATATATAAATATATGAGAATATCAACTTATTCTATCTTTAAGTTTCACTATTACATTTGGCTCGACTGAAGGTTGGAATAGAAATACCCACTCACTAAGAGTTACCGTATTTTTCGCCCTATAAGACGCACCGGCAGATAAGACGCACCTAGTTTTTAGAGGAGGAAAACAAGAAAAAAAAAATCTGAATCAAACACAAATACACTTTACACACAGATACACACCTACATTACACACAAATATATATATATATATATATATATATATATATATATATATATATATATATATATATATATATACATACATACATATATATACATACACACACACATATATACATACATATATACACACACATACATATCCATATACTGCAGCATTTGGGAGCCCCTGACCCTCCTGATCCTCCCTGACCCTCCTGATCCTCCCTGACCCTCACCTTTCTTCTGATCTCTGCCATCTTGATCTCACCCCAGCGCTTCCTACCAGCACTCCTCGTGTACTGCAGCGTTGCGTGTGTGACGTCACTAGGACGCACCGGCCGACGCGATGCTGGTAGGAAGCGCTGGGGTGAGATCAAGAGGACAGAGGCAGTTTGAAAAGGTATATTCGCCGTATAAGACGCACCAACTTTCCTCCCCCAGTTTTGGGGAAGAAAAAGTGCGTCTTATACAGCGAAAAATACGGTACATATTGCACAATTTAAGTGTTTATTGGGATTTTTCTATTCCTTACATTTGCCCCATTTTTAAAAAAAATCCCCCATGTCACTGTTTTATATACCCCCCCTTCTTTTAATAAACGTCGCTGACACAAATTAAATACAGTTTATTTTATACTGATCCTACTCATATTAGTCCCACCATTTGTCCTCACATTCTTATATGTTGCTTCACAATAAAAAATAATAAAATAAAAAAACACAACATCTTCAAAGTTGTTGTAGGCATGTTCTGTAAATTAATTTAATTTATGCAAATCCTCAAACAATACATGTTAATTCCAGGTTGTGAGGCAACAAAACACGAAAAATGCACACGCAAAACAATTACAAGTGATAATTCATATTTAATAAGCAATATTTCGAAATACGAGTCAGTTTCAAACAATGTAAAAGAAAAGGAAATGCACTCAATCTGAGAATGAACAACATCCAAGTAGGTTTGTTCTATATGTCTGGTTACCTAATCAGAGAGTATCCTCTTATCTCATTTGTGCCCCTCACAAGGAGAAATATCTTGTAGTGTATCAGTTTTGTGTCACTCAAAAGAGTGAGTGCAGCTACACCCCACCTAAGGTACAGTGAGTAAGGAGTCCACATCTGAAGTTCCCTATCACTCACACTTAGGAAGATTAAGCCACAAGTGTCAATTACATAAGCCAAAAGGAAATAAGAGGCTAGGTTACCAGGCCTTTAGGAAAAGCCTACTAAGTTGGCGTTCGTTCTCAGATGAGCAGCTCTGACTGTTTTTGTTTAGTTTTTCTCACCCTGTGATACGGGCTACAAACGTGGACTCATTGCTCACTGTCCATTAGGGAGTTCAACTACACTCCCACTGACGAGGCACAAAAGACAAAATGTATATCTGGGATTTGTGGTGTCTCCCTGTGATGTTTTCCCTGTGAAAGGCACAAGTGAGGTAATAGAGGCTGCTCTCTAAGTTAGGTTACCAGGCCTAAAAGAACAAGACTACCTAGGTGTTACTCGTGCTCAGATTGAAACCTAAACAAAAACAGTAATAGCCTCTCAAACAAACAATCTAAGCAGATGCTCTATATACATGATTTAAATAGTAACTAGTAAATAGTAACTATAGCAATTTGATGCATATTGTGTAGCTCCATATTTTGTTGGGTGCTTTATTAAGTGGTAAATTCAGTTAGACTGAAAAATGATATATTCATCAAAATAAATAATGACCTAAGGAATATAAATAAGATGCATTATTCACTTGTGCAAAAGTACCTGTAGCCTGCATGATTGAAGCAGGTGGCCTGGGCTGCAGACTCCAGAGGTTTTCCACACTATTTCTGTCCTTCAGGTCCAGTAAGTGAATGAGAATTAGAGGGTCCAAATCCAACAAACTGCTGCTGCTGGAGGCTCCTATATTGCTACCAGAGCGTCTGGTGTTTCTGCCACTGCCATAACCATGTCCAGTTGCTGAAAAGTTACAAAGGAAATCCAATACTTTATATAAAGCAATAAGTTATAAAATTATATTCAGTTATTTAATAGCAAATGAAAGTGTTCTGAACAAGCAAACCAAAAACATAAGCAGGTACTACAGGTTCAACCCAAAAATATGTACATTAAAAGTATTATACTCTTTACAAATGACAACAGCATAAAAAAGTTATAACATGTTTTGAGTGCCAGCTGTAAAATACCTAGATCTTAAATCTCAAGTACCTGCACATGGAGCTTAAAATAAAAAAATAGTGTGAAATATAGAAGCAAAGAGGAAGCCAAAAATTGGATGCCTACCGATTCAAGCTTTTCTTCAACACACACATAGAAAAAGGGCAGATGCATCCTAAGGTCCTATTTATAGTCAGGTAACTATACAATAAGGAAAATACAAAGCACTGTGTGGAGCAAGTGTACAAAGTGCCAACTCTGCGTGGATTCAAATTGATCAGTACTGTACTCTTGGGTGTTGAAAAGGAGCCTGCGGTTATCTTTGAAAAGCCGAAATTGGAACAGTCTGTAATATGCGTTGGCACAGGGACTCCCTCTTGTTAAGGCCTTCGGTAATGTTGCATTTGCTTCTTTTTAAGTTATACCTGAGGCTCCTGCAGAAGCAGCTGCATCCTCCATCAATTCTCCTTCTTCTAAATCCATATTGCTGCTATATTCAACATCATTTTCACCTGACCTGAACGGAAATATAAAAAAACATTACAAAACTGAACTAAAAAAGGGACATAACCTAAGATCTAAACAATAATATTTTGAAACGATAATGTTATTTTTAAAATGCAGTAATTTATCTAAGCTTAGTTACTCCATGGAGTCTGAGCATGCCCAGATTTTCACATAACTTTACACTGAAGATTATACATTGAGTGCCAGAGGGTAATGCCCACCTATCAGCAATAATCTCCCATCAGCAAAAGCCATCAGTCATTCTTTAGTGTGTGGATAAGAAAAGTTGATTATCAAGTGAATAAATTTATTGTTTTAAGTGGTTCTCCTACACTAAATATTTAAGATGTCAATGTTTACCTGACTAAGTGTTATTTTAGGTTTCTTTTAAAGTACTTTTTTTTTTTTTCTTCTTTTAAAGTGCGACACAAATTGAGCTTCCTACATTATCAGAAAATATTAGGATGTCTTCACTATGCATCCAATATAAATACATTTATTAAAAACAAACCCAAAGATTTCAAATAGGTGTTTATGTTTAATAAAATACATATTCAATCCAGTTGAAAGTAATTTTAATATTGAATACTTTAATATAAACTTCTACATCTCCTGTTGAACCTGTTGTCTGGGCAACTTATAAGGCCATCAACGGGTAAGAAAAAAGCTCTATCAAAGGCAATCCAAAATGACACAAAGTTATTTGTATACAGCAAAAGAAGTATGACTGGGCCTCTATGCTAATCCCCTCTATCACAGTTTATACCATGCTTAAGAGCAAAGTAATCACCCATCCCAGTAACATTGCAAGATAACTGCTACGAGTGACTGCAGGAAGTGGGCCAAACATTTTTCCATACTTTTCTATTGATTTTTTCGACGGACAAAAGGATTATGGAGTTACTCTGTTCGACTTATGTATTAAAACCCAATGCTAATAAGACTTTACAGATCAATTGCAACATAAAGCAGTGCCGTAACTGCGAAAAGATGAAAAAAATGTTTCGTGTACCAAAGACCATTAGCAAATGGTTTTAAAACCATTGCGGGAGTGCCGCAGCAGCAACCAATGAGACAGTATAGAACAAAAATAATTAAAATAAAAAAATAAATAGAAAATAAGGTTAATCATTACTGGACACATAACAGCCCAATATAAAAATATGTGTAATTAAAAAATATGATATTGCATTGTTATGGCCGTTTTATTATACAACATCAACAGTAACATTAAACCCAGTACTCAAAGCGGATAATACACATCAGGAAACCACGATGCCTAGGAACAAATGCTCTTATGCAGACACACACACTAAACAATTATATAAATTAAATCTATAAAATAAAATGGTCACATATATTTAGTTTCAATAAATTAAAAAATAATAAATATGTATGTGTCATGGACCCCTTTTCTCAGCCTGGCTGTTGGGCTACGAGCCAGATTAAGCCAAATCAGTTCTCTTAGAGATACACAATTTCTATGTATCTCCGATTCTGTCCCTGGTGGCTGCGTTACTGAACCCTTCTCCACCCTACAAGTAACCTGTCCTGGTCACTACCACAGGAAGGTTACTGCGACTCCTGGAAGCGGTGGTTCCGGATGGAGAGACTCCGAGTGATACAGAAGCCAGATATCAGGGGGCTGGTGCCGAGATTTCAAAGAACACAATGGTCCTTGTGTGTAGATAACCCCTAGTCTATAGCAGGTGGCTCTCAGCTTGTATAGCCCCTACTCTCGGATCGTCACAGTATATATATGTATAATGTTTTTTTGCCGCAGTTATAGCATTTGTTCTCACTCAAAATAATCATGAGGTTCTCATTTTCTATTGGTTTCTAGAGCCGTTTCTGAAAGCTTAATTTGGTGTAATATTAGGAGTGGCGCTACAGAATATGTTGGCGTGTTACAAATAATTAAATAATAATAATAATAATAATCATAATAATAATAATAATACTTCCAACACTGAAATATCTTGCTGACAAGGCAGGGTTTACAGATCTGGGCTGAGTGCAGTAATATTGTGAGTGAAAAGATTAACATGAACATGCAAAGTAGAAAATAAAAAATATCCCCTAGCTAATTTACAGGTATAGCTCAAATTACACCACTCTATTACACCTTTTTGGGCCAGAGCTCCTCCCACCACTGTATTATCCTGTTGAAGCTTGAAATTTATTTTAATGCCGAATACTGCTTTTCTAAATCATTGAAAACAAAGGTTTTAAAGATCAATGTCCAGTTACATAATTACATTGGTATTTATCCAGATCAATTTCTAATGGTCTATAAATCAGGATTCACCCACAAAAGAGAACATTGGACAAGGCCAGGTCTATATAACTATTAACACAAAACTGGGCTGCTACTATTGCCAAATTTCATTACAGGCTGCAGTGCCTATGCCTAAAATAGTCTCCATAATCTGCATAATACAGTATATGTTAGAATATGACTAGCGACTTGCCAGTCAAAAAATGACAATCAATACATTTTTAAGCCATGGCAATGCTGTTTGCCACACAATGTGAAGGTTTTTGTATGGTGAGGACCTTCGGCGGTCATTGCAAGCATCGCGCTGAGCGCCTTTGGCGCTCATCGCGTGGCTTACAATAAGCGCTTTTACATAGTTACATAGTAATTAAGGTTGAAAAAAAGACTCAGTCCATCAAGTTTAACCTGTTAAGATCTCCTCTGATCTGCAATATGCGGATTAGTTATTACTTAATTTGTTGATTCAATAATTTTTAATAGTATAGTATTGGAGGATGAATAAAGAGTTAGTCCATCAAGTTCAACCTTTTTAGATCTCTATTGATCTTTTTAATGTGGACTATTTATTATTAATTTTTTAATTGATCCAGAGGAAGGCAAACAAAACAAACAAAAAAAAAACATTGAAACTTTGCCAATTGTCTCATAAGGGGGAAAAAAAGCAAAATTCCTTCCTGACCCCAGAAACTGGCGATCAAATTTCTCCCTGGATCAATATGCCTTCGCTAGTTATCTAGGATAGCCTTGAATGCCCGCTTTATTCAAAAGTATATCTAACCCCTTTTTGAAGTTGTCTATCGAATTCGCTGTTACCACCTCCTTTGGTAGAGAATTCCACAGTTTAACCACCCTCACTGTGTAGAACCCTTTTCTTTGTTTAAGGTGAAATCTTTTTTCCTCTAACCTCAAATGATGTGCTCTTGTCAGTTGAAAATCTCTTGCTACAAAAAGTTCACTTGACAAAGCCTTATATTGACCCTGGATGTATTTAAATAAAGTAATCATATCCCCACGTAGACGCCTTTTTTCTAGCGGAAATAAGTTTAATTTGGTTAGTCTTTCTTCATAACTTAGCGCCTCCATTCCCCTTATTAGTTTTGTAGCCCTTCTCTGTACCTTTTCCAGCTCTAAAATGTATTTTTTATGAAGTGGTGCCCAAAATTGTACTCCATATTCCAAATGAGGGCGTACTAGGGCTTTGTATAGTGGCAGAATTATATTTGCTTCCCTTGCTTCTATACCCTTCCTAATGCATTCTAATATTTTACTTGCCTTTGCAGCTGCTGCTTGGCTTTGAGCGCTGTTAACTAGGTGGTTGTTCACTAGTACTCCCAAATCCCTTTCAATATCTGATACCCCTAGATTTGCTCCATTAAGATTATAGATTGCATGGCTATTTTTCCTTCCCAAATGCATAACCTTGCATTTATTTGTATTAAGTCTCATCTGCCATTTAGTCGCCCATTTCTCTAATTTATGCAAATCCCTTTGTAGGGAAAGTACATCACTATCTGATTTAATTACCTTGCACAACTTAGTGTCATCAGCAAAAATGGAGACACTACTTTCGAGTCCTATTTCTATGTCATTAATAAATATGTTAAAAAGGAGAGGACCTAATACTGAACCTTGAGGAACCCCACTTATCACATTAGACCAATCTGAGTATGTTCCATTCACAACAACCCTTTGCTTCCTGTCTTTTAGCCAGCTCTCAATCCATGAGCAGATATTTACTGTAATTCCTGTGTCCCTTAGTTTGCTCACTAGTCTTCCATGTGGCACTGGATCAAATGCCTTTGAAAAAATCTAAAAAGACTATATCAACTGAGTTGCACTGATCCAAGTTCCTACTAACCTCCTCATAAAAACTAATTAGATTGGTCTGACACGACCTATCCTTCATAAATCTGTGTTGACTGCTACCAATGATCTTGTTCAAATAGACATATTCTTGTATTTCCTTATTAACCCTTCTAAAAGCTTCCCAACTACAGATGTGAGGCTCACTGGTCTATAATTCCCCGGATTTGCTCTAGATCCCTTCTTAAATATAGGTATCACCTCTGCTTTTCTCCAGTCATCCGGTAGAGACCCTGTAGTGAGTGAGTCTTGAAAGATTAGATATAATGGTTTGGCTATTACAGAACCCAGCTCCCTCAATACCATTGGATGTATTCCATCAGGACCTGGGGCTTTATTAACAATTATTTTCTCCTATCTCTTTTGGATTTCTTCTTGCATTAACCAATTATTTAGTGATGGTAGTGTAGCCCCATTATGTTGCGGTGTCCCAACCACTGGTACCTCCCTTGTGTATACCGACGAAAAGAACCCATTTAGCGCATCTGCCTTTTCCTGATCACTAATTATCAGATGGCCTGTGTCACATTGTAATGTTCCTATAGCTTCCTTCTTGGCCTTCTTCCCATTAATATATTTAAAAAATATTTTAGGGTTAGTCTTACTTTCCATTGCAACGGACTTCTCATTTTCTTTTTTAGCCAGTCTAATAGCCCTTTTGCAAGCCTTGTTGATTTCCTTATAGTCACATAAAGCTGCCTCTGTTCCCTCCTTCTTGTATAATTTAAACGCATGTTTCTTTTTCCTCATCATGATCTTTAAGTCATTGTTAAGCCACATGGGATACGATTTACTCCTATTCATTTTATTTCCACATGGTACATGCCGATGAGTATGTTTATTTAGTAAGGATTTGAATGTTGTCCATTTATTTTCAGTATTTTTCCCTGTAAGTACTTTGTCCCAGTCTATATGTAGTATTGCTGCCCGTAGCCCATTAAAGTTAGCCCTTTTAAAATTTAGAGTTTTTGTTGGCCCCTTACAACTCTGTTTTTTGTATTCAATCTCAAATGATACTGTGTTGTGATCAAGGTTCCCCAAGGGTTCCCCTATTTTAACGTTTGATATTATATCAATATTATTTGTGATAAGTAAATCTAAGATAGCTTCATTTCTAGTAGGCTCCTGTATAACCTGGGCCAGATAATGATCCCTGAGTGTACTCAAGAACCTGCTCCCCTTAGCGGAGCTGCTGGTCTCATTTAACCAGTTTATTTCAGGGTAATTAAAGTCTCCCATTATTAGAACTTTCCCATGCTTAGCTGCATTTCCAATCTGTAACAATAATTGTATTTCCTCACTTTCAGCTATATTTGGGGGTTTATAGCATACTCCCACCAATATGCGTTTAGAATTAGCTCCTCCACTATTTAGCTCAACCCACAAAGATTCAATGATGCAGTTAATGCCAGCATAAATATCTTCTCTTCAGGCTTAACATACAGACAGATCCCTCCTCCTCTTTTACCATTTCCCCCATCTTTCCTAAATAGGTTATAACCATCCAGATTAACAGTCCAGTCATGAGATTCATCCCACCATGTTTCAGTAATGCCTATTAAGCCCCATTTTTTTTGTACTGCTAATATTCCTAGCTCGTCCATTTTCCCAGGCAAACTTCTTGCGTTAGCAAGCATAAACTTTATGTTGCTATGGCTCTGCCGTTGTGAAGTGCTTGCCACTGTATTTCAGGCCCCTATTAATACCTCCCTACGGTCTATTGTAACCCTCCCCCTTCTCCTCCCCCATGGGTAACTAGTTCATCCCTTTCCCTCTCTACCCTATTTACCCCAATACTTCTATATAGTCCCTCCCCCCCCACCTACAAGTTTAAAAACTCCTCCATCCTTTCTACCATCCTATCCCCTAGCACAAAAGCTCCCTCATCACTAAGGTGCAATCCATCCCTGCTATAGAAATTGTACACAAGTGAGAAGTCAACCCAGTGCTCTAAAAACCCAAAACCCTCTGCACTGCACCACTTTTTTAGCCATGCATTAACCTCCCTAAGCTCCTTCTGCCTCCCTGGGCTAGCACGTGGCACTGGTAGTATCTCAAAAAATACTACCTTGGATGTCCTTGCTTTAAACTTATTCCCTAGTTCTCTAAAATCATTCTTTAGGACGCTCCATCTTCCACTAACTTTGTCATTGGTACCAATGTGTACCAAGACCGCCGGTTCATTACCAGCCCCTCCCAATAATTTATCCACCCGATCCACAACATGCCGAACCCGAGAACCAGGGAGACAGCAAATTGTTCGATTGCTGGGATCTGGGTGACAAATGATGCCTTTGATGCTCATCGCCCAAGTTCTGTGCGTGTTACTGCCTTAACGGCTTGCCACGCTATGCGAGGCTCGCCTAAGTCTTACGCACCACACAAAGCGTGACGACGTCTTGTAGTTCGACAATTATAATATGTGATGTGGTAACATGGATTATAGATTTAAATTATATTTAGTATTGAATGCATGAAGTTAAAACTAATGACAATGCAAGCCTTATGCAAATTTACTGATTTTGTAATCATTTATATAGTTATTAAATTGCACCGATATAAACACACACAAACGATTGTAGTGAAAGTTTTGTAGTGAAACAAAGTTTTTCAAAGCTGAAAACAATAAGCATTAAGTGGCTTGTTTTTCTCAATTCTTAAGGGCAAATAGACTGAATTTTGATTTTGAGAAGTAGTACTATTAAAAGTCATATATTAACAGCATTCTAACAATAATAAAACATGTTTAAAACAGAATCTGTACACAACTATTTGACGATCCAAGAACCTAGACACTTCAGTAAGTAGTTCACTGAATGCAACAGTTGCAATTTATAGCATATTAATTAGAAAAAGTTCTAAGGCAATAACTGTTCAAATCAACACATTTGCCCTATTAATTTATAGCAATAGTTGGTAAGAGCGATACAAGAACCCGTAATTATTGTTTATGACTTCCAAAGCAGTTCAATTGAACATCTGTTTCCAAGCTTGTGTGCAAATAAGTGAACTCAGAAGCTTCCTAAAGGTAAGTGTCCCTGGATTTGCTTAAAAGAAAACACAACTTACATAGTCTCTTCATCTATATCATTTTCTTCAGTGTTGCTGGTGGCAGTAGAGCTGGCAGAGGAGCAGCTGCCCTCTAGATGATTCACTTCATCATCCCCAGCCAGATCTACATCCAGGTCTCCATCTGAGAGATCCTGCTGCTGAAAAACAAAACATTCTGTTATTTAAATGGAGACAACTGGAAGACCAAGAGCATGTGTTAGAACTAGATAAAATCATGTTACTACAATGTCATCATCTGCCCTTGCCCAGGTAAGGGAACATTATAGTGCTTCATTGACCTACCAGCAGAAGCAACAGCTCAGAGCAAACACTTTTTATCCAAAGAAGCAAGTATAGATAGGTTTCTTTTTTTGAATTTCAATATTATAAAGACAGATAAAATGCAGTTACAACCAAAAGTCGAGTGAAAAAGAAATGCATTTTCCACAGAAGAGATGTAAATATGCCCTACATACTAAGTCTGAAGATAAAAAAAAAAGGTGTGGCATATATTTTATAACTAGATTATACAAATGAAAAAAACCTTGTTGCAATAATTACATTTATATATATATATATATATATATATATATATATATATATATATATATATATATATATATATATATATATATATATATATATATACATATACACACACAATTTTTTTTTTTCACATATATAGTTGTCAGTGTTATTATTATCCTTTATTTATAACGCGCCAACATATTCCGCAGCGCAATACAGGGGTTAGGTACAAGTATAAACAATACCCCACAATGAAAATAATGGAAGACCCTGTTATTGAGCTTTCAATCTGATATACACTGTGCTTTCCCTAAAGCACCTCACAAGATTAAAACTCGCAAACTTACATTCTAAAGGGTATGGGTGAGGTGCAGGAGAGTGAGAGATGCATAGTGAATGAAGAGGCTAAAGATAATAGGCTTTTTTGAATAGATGTGTTTTTAAAGAGATTTTGAAGGATCTGAGGCAGGAAGATAGTCTGGTGGTGCGAGGTAAAGAGTTCCAAAGAATAGGGGCAGCACGTGAAAAGTCTTGAAGCCGGGAATGAGAGGAGGTGATGAGAGAGGAGAAGAGAAGAAGGTCATTAGCAGAGCGAAGAGGGCGGGTGGGAGTGTATTTTGGGATGAGAGCAGAGATGTAGGAGGGTGCACTATTGTGGAGGGCTTTATATGTTAGGGTCATGATTTTGAATTGTATTCTAGACGCTATGGGAAGCCAGTGGAGTGCCTGACAGAGGTGCTGCAGACACTGATCGTTTAGTATGGTAGATGAGTCTAGCGGATGCATTCAAAATGGATTGGAGTGGAGACAGACGGGTGATAGGAAGGCCAGTAAGAAGAGTGTTGCAGTAATCGAGGCGAGATAGGATGAGAGCGTGAATACGAATTTTAGTTGTGTCTTGTGTGAGGTAGTGGCGTATTTTGGATATGTTTTTTAGGTGAAAGTGACAAGATTTTGTGAGTAATTGGATGTGGGGAATGAAAGAGAGGGAAGGGTCCAGTAGGACCCCAAGACAGCGGGCCTGAGAGGTGGGAGTGATGATGGCATTGTCAACAGTGAGAGATATTTGCGGAGTGAAAGCTGTAGTAGAGAGTGGAAAGATAAGGAGCTCTGTCTTAGACATGTTGAGTTTGAGTTGATGGGCAGACATCCAGGAGGATATGCTCGAGAGGCAATTGGCAACATGAGCTAGAAGAGAGGGGGATAGTTCGGGTGCAGAGATGTAGATTTGGGTGTCATCAGCAAATAGATGATACTGAAATCCAAAAGATTGTATAAGGGCACCAAGGGAGGATGTATAGATAGAGAAAAGGAGGGGGCCTAGGACTGAGCCTTGGGGTACACCGACAGTTAGAGGGCGAGGAGATGAAGAGGTGCCAGAGAAGGAGACACTAAATGTTCGATTTTCTAGATAAGATGTGAACCAAGAGAGAGCAGTGTCACGGATGCCAAGAGAGTGGAGAATTTGGATAAGAAGAGGATGATCAACTGTGTCAAAGGCAGCAGAGAGATCCAGGAGAATTAGGATAGAGAAATGACCCTTTGATTTGGGGTTGAGCAGGTCATTTGTAACTTTTGTGAGAGCTGTCTCTGTAGAGTGTTGGGGCCGGAAGCCAGACTGGAAGGGATCAAGGAGGGAGTTGGAGGAAATGAATTGTGTAAGGCGAGTGTAGACGACACGCTCAAGTAGTTTAGAAGCCAAGGGAAGTAGAGAGATAGGGCGGTAATTAGATGGAGAAGCTGGATCAGATGTGGGTTTCTTAAGAATGGGTGTAATTGTGGCTTGTTTCAAAGGTGATGGAAACTTGCCAGTGTCTAAGGAAAGGTTGAATAAATGTGTGAGAGCTGGGATAAGTGTGGTAGAGAGGGGGGGGGGGGGGGGAATCAGCTGTGATGGAATAGGATCATGTGGACAAGTTGTGAGACGAGAGGTTGATAGAAGGTTAGCAACTTCATCCTCAGTTACAGGGTTAAAGGAGTTTATAGTGGCTATAGGTTTGGGAAAGGGTGAAGGCAGACTGCTGTTTGTTTTTTGAGGAGAAGGTGTGATATGGGCGCGTTGAGAGGAGAGTTCATTATGAATATTTTCAATTTTACTATTAAAGTATCTAGCAAAATCTTCAGCTGTAAGAGAGGAAGGGGCGGGAGGTGGGGGAGGGCAGAGGAGAGTGTTAAGAGTGGAGAACAAATGTTTGGGAGAATGCTTACGATGTTGGTCACACTTTGGGAGCCTCGTAAAGGGAGGTGACCTAGGACCTAGGCTACATTCTGAGGGTCGCAATTGCGAGCCAAGCACTTAAGTCTAAAAACCCTCAAAACAAAAACAATACATTTTACAAATATAATAACACACTCACAGACAGCACAGGGGGAGAGCCAGGAAGCCTGGGAGTGAGGTTGCAAGCGATTTTGACCCATATTTGTGGGTTTTCGTGAATCCAAAATTGGCTAAGCAAGGAAAAAAATGGCGTTCAAAAAACGTAAAAATTCTCAAACTGACACACAGAGGAGAAACACGGGGGAGATGGTGGAAAGAGACACATGGCATTCCCAAGCACAAAACTTGCAGGTTAGCGAAACCTGCAATGAGCAGCCTGTACAGTAGACAGGAGGAAAGGCTTGCAATGAGCGCCGAACTGGCTCATTGGGAGCCACGAGATCAGTGCCAAAGCCACTGATCATGGGGCTCGTGATAAGCTCCAAAAAGGCGTGCATCGCGAGCCCCGAGATGAGTGCTGAGGGCGCTCAGCGCGTGGCTCACCATGAGCGCCAAAGGTTATCAGTGCAAAGAAGGACAGTTCAAGTACACAGGGGAGAGGCTCGCAATGAGCACGGAAGGTGCTCAGAGGAGCAAAAGCCTCACATTGTGTGACAAACAGCATTGCTAGCCTTACAATTTTAAACCCTGTGTGTATTTATATACACATAGATACACACACACATATATAGATGTGAGCAAGCGGGCTGTTGCTAACGCTTGCGGGCTCGCGAAGCGAGGGCCGCAGTTGCTGGCATGGAGCGCTGAAGGCGCTCCTTGCCAGCAACTGCAGGCCTCGCAAAATTTACCTAGTTACGAAAGCAAAATACGAGAAACGTTACGACACATTACGAACTCGCAAAAATTGTCCGAAACCCGCGCACATGAAAAACACAATAAATACACACAACAAATACCTGAAAAGCTTACCTACAGGAAGGGGGGGCACCCAGTACCACAAAAACTGAAGTTACACCTCAATTTAACTCTAAATAAAAGAGTTTAGACACTCGAAAATCCCCTAAGCGAGAGAAAAAATGGCCTCCGAAAAAAACGAAAACGAGGCTACAGCAGTCTAAAGATGCAAAAACACCACCAAACACCTACAAATTTCCCGAAAAAGACGTACGAGATTCGAAAACATGGACGCAACCCGTGCGACCCCAAAAATATTACAAACACAATAAATTCACACAACACACACATAAAAAGGTTACCCACAGCAAGGTGGTGCACCCAGGACCTCTGCAAGTGAAGTTACACCTCGATTAAAGTACACATTTCTGAGTTTAGACACCCGAAAATCCCATAAGCGAGAGAAAAAATGGCCACCGAAAAAAAAAGGAAAAAACGAGGCTAAAGGACCCTAAACACGCAAAACACCAAAAAGCTACGGATATTCCGAAAAAAAGTTGCACGACCTCCGAAACGAAGGACGCTAAATCAGCCACAGCCACACATTAGCCGCCATTTTAGAACAATAACTTACACAATGCGCAAGTACACAGCTACCCTAACGGATTTGTCTCGCACACAACACTATTACACTGCACACATTCATGACGCTTACACAGCAGCTCCACAGCACTGATGCTGCAGCAACATCAAAACAGATTGCCAGCTCTTCAACACAATGCTTCCTGCATATATTACTTGAAAATAGGTAAAGTATATTACTTTATTAATATATTATTTCTTTGATTATCATACATCAAACACCATTAGCTTACTTACAATTTCATTGCCGTCATTTTTTGACGGGCAATATTCTAGTATATAATAGTTGTGAGCAGGCGGGCTGTTGCCAACGCTGAGGGCCCGCGTAGCGAGGGCCGCAGTTGCTGACAAGGAGCGCCAAAGGTGCTCCTTGCCAGCACCTGAGGACCTCACAAAATTAAACGGACTTAAGACACAAAAATACGACACACGTTACGACCCATTACAACCTCACAAAAAACGCCCGAAACCTGCGCACATGAAAACATGAAAAACACAATACATACAACAAATACATAAAAAGCTTACCTACAGCAAGGGGGGGGGGGGGGGGGGGGGAAGACACTCAGGATCTCAAAAACTGAAGTTACACCTCAATTTAACTTGAAATAAGAGTTTAGACACTCGAAAATGGCGAGAGAAAAAATGGCCGCCGAAAAAAACGAAAACGAGGCTAAAGGACCCTAAACACTCAAAACACCACCACACATTAGGCGCCATTTTAGAACACTAACTAACTTATACAATCCGGAAGTACACAGCTACCCTAACGGATTTGCCTCGCGCACGCACACTATTACACTGCACACATTCATGACGCTTACACAGCAGCTCCACAGCACTAATGCGGCAACAACATGAAAACAGATTGCCAGCTCTTCAACACAATGCTTCCTGCATATATTACTTCACAATAGGTAAAGTATATTAATTTCTTATTTTATTAATTATTCATTGCCATAGCAAAAAAAAAAAAAACACCAACGCTGCTCATAGCACACAAACAACCAAGAGCCTCGCAATGAGCGCCCAAGGATCTTAAAACACCAACAAAATTAATTTCGCACACAAACATTAACTGCCTTACAATCTTATTGCCATCATTTTTTGACGGGCAAGTCGCTAGTATATATATATATATATATATATATATATATATGTGTTATATCACATATAATAGTTGTCAAACACTTAGTAAACGGCAATCGCATTAGCCTTCAAGCACTTGACAAACGCGGGACTTTGAAAAATATGAGATAGCAAAAAGGTTAACGGCTGAACATCCAAAAAACCCACACAAAAAAAAACCCACAAATAAAATACAAAATAAATACAACAAAAATATCACCCACAACACAGGCGGGACGTCTGGGAGTGAGGTGCAACGTGAATTGGAGCCGATTTCGACGACTTTCACCACATGAAACTCTCCTAAGCGAGAGAAAAAATGGCAGACAAAAAAAAAAAAAAAAATGAGGCTACAAGACCCCGGACATTGCAAAACACTGCCAAACGCGTAGCACTTTCACACAGCAACGGACAAAATACAGTATTACAAAATACAGAAAAAACTTGCAAGACGCGCAACACATTAATAACATTAACAATCTACAATGGCGCTTTACACAACTACACCAACGGATTTCCCTCACGCACACAAACAATTTCTAATGCACAGTTGGGACATTCATTACACTTTATCATCAGGGCACCAACACTCACTGTACATTGTATGGTGCTGGAAAATATAAACAGATGAATATATTAATTACAAATAAGTAAAGTATATTAAATCAATAATGAATTATTTCTTGAATAAATTAAGTAAATATAGATGCATATATATCTCTCTTTATAAGGAGTGCCGTAGGTGCTCAGAGGAGCAAAAATAGACAAGACAAGAGGCTTGCCATGAATTTGAAATAGTTGATAGTGAAATCCTTGACTTGATATCATTGCTTTCGGTGTAGAATATAGTACCCTAATAGGCTGCAGTAAGTCAGCTTGCAAGCCAAATTTCTTTCGAACTGCTGACATGAACACCCAGTCCACTTTGTCAAACACTTTTCCAGAGCTGAGAGGGCAACATAAGAGGGATTTTATAATGTGAAGCAATAGCCATGAGGTTGAAAATCTTCCTTGTATTATCTGGAGCTTCTCTCCAGTTTATGAAGCACACCTGATCAGGCTGGACTAGGGATAGCAATAAAAAAGGGGCACATCTTAAACTACATTTAAAGAGACAACAATTTATTAAAGAAAATGTTGAGAACTTTGGAATGGTGTGGGGTCTTCACCAGGTTTTGGAATCACAGTAATTTTAGCTGTTAATTATTTTAATATCATTATACATTGCTGTGAGGTGAGGAATAAGAATTTCTGGGGATTTGTTTTTTTTAGCAGAAACCTGTCAACCAATCTGTGCCTGGGGCATAAACTTACTTTTTTGTTCATTTTAATTGCTAGCTGGATTACAGCAATTTTCAGGGCCTCCACGATAGTATGGTCTAAATGTGAAAAAGCTCCTATTATTGTAAGCTATTTTCTTTAATTTCATACTCCGAATTCCATTCACATAGTCTAACAGAAAGATTGGGTCTACTAGGAAGAAGGGACTTAGTCGTTCTGGGTAGGATGTAACCATACATTTAAGATTGTTCACCATGTGAGTGACTGATCCCATTCTTCAGACTGCTAAAGTACCCTTGACAAATACTATTTACATTGATCAATCCTTTATTGAAAATATATTAAATAGTTTTGACACATTTGTTGGATATTACAATGGAAGAAATACTGGTCATTCTATTAAATATTGAGAAACATGAATAATAAAATACTTACACTGAATATATCATGGAGGATTTTGTCATCCTCTTCCTCTGCCTCTCTAGGGGAGGGTAAGGTTGGCATTGTTTCAAGATTGACATCGGTCTTTTTGGACCTGCTCTCAGGGCTCTCATCATTCTGGGGACTAAGATGTGTGTCTGGGGAAGAGACCCCACGTGATTTCTGGTTTCGTGACAGTTCAATGGCAAGTCTCTACAATGCAAAAATGAAAAGTAAAAAAAAAATATTTAGGCAAACCACACAATATTAACTTGACAGGATTCTTACACTGGAAACGCTTGTTCTGCATATAGGAGGAAAAATGTACTGTTCCGGGGTATAATACCATATCTCTAAAGTATGAATTTTAATGAAAACCTTTACATGGGAAGAATGCTTTAAAATAACTATGGTTTCTTTTATTAATTTATCTTTATTTTAAAACTTTTATCTTACTATATGTTGTGTGTTCGAATGTAGGCATGCTGTATAATATATAATGCATCTTTTCCATGACAGAAGTAATACAACTTAACTACTGATTCAACTATTTCTCCCCAAGAAGATATAATATGCTTACTTCTTTTAGGTTGTTTATCTGCTGAACATAGCTTGTTTGTGCCGCTTCTAACTGTGAGATGTACCAGTGCTGGTCACGACACTTCTGAAAGAACGTAGGAGAGCGAACCTGGAATCTATATAAAAAGACAGAACAATAGATCTATTGTTTCACGCCAGATTAGCATAATCACCAAAAGAAATACTGATGACTCACATTCAGTCCTTCGATAACTATGTGATTTGTTATCAATTCAGGGCCTACCTCCAAATAATAAATAAATGTTAACATATAACATAACATGTTAATTCTATCCTATTGGATGACATATAGGCGTATTCGCTGCTTTGACAATAGAGGGCATATTTCCTGCTGTAGTAGATGTGTGTTTAGTAATCTCCACAACCCCAGGATCCACAAATGAATACACTGCAATTTCAGGGCCAATTAGTCCCAACTCCTTTTTCACATCCTTTAGCTTGGTTACTGTAATAGTAACAGTAGTACAGGAGTTCCCTTAGACGACCATACCTAAAATGAGAGCCATTAGAGTTCCTCCTCCCTAGCTTACTGAAGGCTGTAAACTAGACATAAGATATTATAGAGCCTCAGAACAACAGTAAAAAAAAATGTACTGTGAACATGGAGGCATCCATATGCTGGTGTTAGCTGTGTGAGTTTAAGAAAGGTGTTTATGTTTCTGGACAGAACTCCTTCAATTTCCTGATGGTTCCGTGTGCGTGTGAGGGAAGCACTGAGTTTGTTAAGCACGCCTATTTTTTTTCTTATACTACAGTGTTCCTTTAAACTAAATGTTTCTATATCATATCACAAGACCTACTCATTCCCCAAGAGAACATTTGCTTTCAACTACATAGTTTTGTTAACATCCATTAAAATCCTTGGATTTTATTTCCCTTTAATTTTTTTTTATGCAAATGTTTTAATAGTGCAGGCTTTTCATTTAAAAAAGGGTTATATGGTACAAAGTCCATGCCCATAATAAAGTAAACAAAATATTTTTAATTTAAAATGGGCTACAGAAAATAATTAAAATCTATGTAATGTTGGACATCTAAATGCACATCTCACACCTACCTTAAAATTACAGTATCATTTGATCTGTTCAAATAACCTTCATTGGCAAGCAAGTCCAAACGGAAAAAACGGTTATATCCCCAGCACTCTCCAACTTCAAAGTCAGAAGCAAATTCTCGAATAATATTTTTTGCAGGGTCATTGGAAGACTGGTGCACCATTTCTACCCGATATTCATACCTGGGGTACATATTGATTGCACAAATCATTATTAATCATAAGCATAACACACTAGAGGGCAGACTTTTCTTTACAGAAGTTACCATGGTTCAGATCTATTTATAAAAATAAATTAACGAATTCCACATTTTTCCAGATACACACACAAATAATATAATAGCATTAAAATGACAAAGGAACATATTACACAGGAGGTACAGTGAAAACATAAATAAAAATAATATTTAGATAACAGATTTTGGGATTTGCAAGTTTCAGGATGGTGATATAGACCATTTTATTGAGGTTGTGAAGGTCCAAAATAAAGTAGTCAGAGCTCCTGACTGGGACACAGGTCAATCTACTGACTGCTGGTGCAATACAGAATACATGCTTTCAAATAAAAGTATTGCCGATTTCCATATCTAACACAATGTGTCCAGTTAAGGTGGCAAAAAATGGTGCCAATTTTTTTAGGGGGCGGTAATTGTAGTCTTCCTATTACTTGCACCCTCAAATATCTGCTATGTCCCGATCTGCTGTACAATTAACATTACAGATCTAATAATTCTGTAATAAGCAATTTCACATTATATGGAACGTATTACATGTGTAACTGAAAATAATTAAGCAATGTAAATAGAACAAAAAATATTTATAGTCTCTAAAACATAAATAAAATTAAAAAAAAGCATTTTACGTATTTTAATAGCTAGACTCATGCAATAGAACAGTTCATAAATTTAAAAACTGGGAGACAAATTTGACGAGTAAACAATTTAAATTGTGTCAAAGTTTTATATTACTAGCTTGTCTGAATTAACACAATAGTGCAGATCCTGGAAGTTCCTCCATCTCTACCTACAATAGCACTGGATTCATTACATCACAAATTGCCCACTGATTCATTATTTTAAAGCCATGATGTTTTCTTTACCAGAACCACTACATATATAAATTGTATTTATTTCTAAACCCTTAAATTTCCAGATAGAGATCTGATCTCAGCCTCAGCTGCAAATCGTGCAGAAAATTTCAGAAAGCATTTTCATTTGAAGGTCTTTTCACATTTTTCTAACTGTTTAAAATGCTGCATTTACCTTTTACAGTACTCCGACATTTTATTGAATATTAGTTGGAATTGGTTGCACAGCAGGATTTATTGAGCTTACAGGAACACGTCCTGAAGTCCTGAAGGGACCATAGTTAACAAGGTCAATGAAAAATGCTCATATATAAAAGAGTGTTCACTGCAAGAATACAAATGTTCACATTATTACCGGAGATTAGAATATCCAAAGAACCGGAATAAGTGGACAATTTTTGGTTGCAACAAGGGAGAGTGTATTCCTATTTACAGGTTGCTTGTGATTTGTGGCCTTGCAGAACCTGCTGAGTCTGGGAAGCTCTATCAGTTATTAGCTAGGCATGTTACTGGGTTATATAAACGCTCTTCTAAAAACTGACGTGTATTAAAAAACACACACATGCCCGAGTAGTAAAAATAAGAATACCAAAAACGCAGAGTATACATACTTTGACGTTTCTGGAAGTCCAGCAGAAAGTTCCAGAAAGACAGACAAGTAATAGCCTCGCACTACGCCATTACCATCCTAAAACAAACAAAAAAAATGAAACAAACTGTTAATTTATTATCAGGCAGATATGAAGCATATTTCTAACACAAATAGGTCCTCATTCAAATGCGATTCGGCCAATTGAATAGGGCTCTATATAAACACATAGCTTATTTTTTTTACAGAAGTTTTTAGTTAATGAAGACCTTGCTTTTGGATAGAAGTACACGAACTAAAAACTTCTGTAAAAAAATATGCTATGTGTTTATATAGAGCCCTATTCAATTGGCCATAACACATTTGAATGAGGCCCATAATCTTTACTGAACGTGTTATTTTAGGTATGTCAATTTAAACCTATTGACCTTTAGGATCTACCTTTTCATCAAATAATTATTTTAGTTACCATTTCATTTAAAGTCAATCTTCCCTGTGGCAAAACACTTACTAGCTACATCTCTGTATGTTTTACATATCCACCTGGGGTTTGTGTAAGGAGGAGTTCTCTGTAAGGGACACATAAAGCCCCATTTTGTTTTCTATCATTCAAGGACAGGCATCTTAAAAAGGATAAAGCAAAGAACCCAATGATGGTATATTTTAAAACTATAGCTAATAAAAAATACTTTGTAATTTGTACCTTTCAGTCAGTCTTTTAGATCTATTATGCAAATTGCATTATGAGTACACCACACAAATATGTTTCTGGATAAAGGAGCACTATATTTTAGGGGGAAAATATATGTGGTGTAATAAACGAACAATTTAGAAACTATTTTACATTTTTTAGCAGGCTCTGCTAGTGTCTAGGGGCAGAAATGCTCATTATCTATCATGTTAAGCCCATGATAGGCTGGTTGTTCACCCAATTTGCTCACTTTGGTGTATGACTGTCTGCCTCCAAGACTGTGTGGTGTAAAGGTAATACAAAAGATTAAATTCACATTAAGGATAGAAATTGTACTCTCCCTACTGCTGAATATTAACAAGCAGTGCTTTAGTAGTCCAATAGGAAACCTCTAAACACAAGCAGAGTGTGCAAAAATTAAGATTTCCTCTAAAAAGGCTTCTATGATCGTGGCTTACATAGGAGCTTATATTATTTGGAGAAAATATACACAGTGAACAAACTACATTGGTCCAAAAGAAGTTTATAATGGACAGATTCTGACACTTAAATAAAAATTCAATATCAGTGCAAGAACTTACTGGATAAACCTTTAGTCTCCAACACAAGCCAGATACTTGCAGGGGTGGGCTGTATACAGGGTCAGCTCGCTGCCGTAAAGTGCTAAAAATAAATAAATCAAGCAATCAGTTGTACAACCTCCATGACTTAAGAAAAGATTAGTACAAACAACTTATTTTGTTGCGATAAAAAAAAAAAAAAAAAAAAAAAATCAATAAAAAGAAGGGAATCCAGTATCCAGTTGATGTTTGAATCTAGTTAAATATCAGAAACAGCTATGCCTCACTAGTCACAAGTATATTGTGTATCCATCACAGAAGCTCCTATGTCTATTGTTGGACCCTAAAGTGAATACATCACATTTATTAAATCTGAGAAGGAGCTCAAGTGACAGAATAGTAAATCTGATGGCTAAAATATTGGTTTATAGAGATGCGCTCAGAACAGAATATACTTTTATCATTACAGACACCTGGCTTTACACCATCCCTCAGCACAATCAGATTGCAGTTATGAGATCATTTTCTCTGCACAACCAAAAACAAGCTAGAAAAAAGTGTAATTTCTATGCTACCCTCTATAGTTAGGAAAAGTATTGCATACTTCGCAACCGTCTCGGTTGAAAGTGTAATATTAAAACGCTACTCATAACCAAAGCTGAGCTTTAGCACTATTTACATATATCAAAAATAAAAAATATAGCTTAATAAAGCACATAACTTTTATAGCAGGCTTTTCACTTCTTACAGGAAATGTATACATAAAACATTGTAATTCAACTAAAGGTACAAGTATGTAAAATTGGTTTTAATGCACTGTCCTAGTATTTTATCATACATGTTGCAAACAAACGTAATTTAAAATACAACTAGAGTTCTTTTGAACAATAATGTACAAACTATTCCACCAGTTACAATATCAGCTACATCTTCGATAGGTCAATAAAGAATGAATCTGACATTTGAGGTTCATCTTTTCTCTTCAGACTTGCCTGGCATTTCAGGTCAGCACTCCCTTTGCATGGGGTCACATTGACATACTACAGCAGGGTTGTTCAACACCAGTCTTGAAAAGTTATCATTATTTAAAGAATATCAGGTTTGATTAAAAGCGGTTAAACAATAGCACACTTATCATTTACTCACAGAGGCTCAAATTGGAAAACATCTGGGCTTTTCCAGCATTCAAGGAGTGGAGCTGAACAAGTTTGTATTCCTCCTTTTATGTACAACACAAATGAGCTTCAATAGCTTCCCTTGGGTGGACAATATTACCTTAGAATGCACCTTATTGTGCCAGACAGAAAAGGCAATCCCTGACCCAAGATTCAGCCTTCATAGGCCAAGTCAGTCAGACGTAGGTGATATGCAATTGGTGAAATAGTTTATAGCTAAATAAAATGTCGCCCCCCACCACCCTTCCCCACCAAAAAATAAAATAAATAATGATGTAGTTCCCCTTTCCTACAAAAAAAGTCACACATTTTGTATACTGAATGCATCTGCATTATAATAAAACTAGCGAATTGCCCGTCAAAAAATGACGGCAATGAAATTGTAAGGTAGCTAATGCTGTTCAGTGTGTAATAATGAAATATATAATACATGAATAAATGAATATACTTTACCTATTTTAAAGCATTGTGTGGAAGAGCTGTCAATGAGTTTTGATGTTGCTGCAGCATTAGTGGTGTGGATCTGCTGTGTAAGCATGCTGAATGTGTGCAGTATATCACTGTGCGTGCGCGAGCCCAAACCGTTGTCGTGTACTTCCGCATTGGCGTAAAATGGCGAGTAATGTGTGGTATACGTTTGTATCGCAATATCCGTAGGTGTTTTGTGGTGTTTTGCGAGTTTCTTGTGGTGTTTTGCGAGTTTAGAGTGCTGTAGCCTCGTTTTCGTTTTGTTCGGCGGCCATTTTTTCTCTCGCTTCAAATTTTTTTTAGTCTCTAAACTGTTTTATTTGGAGTAAAATCGAGGTGTAAGTTGTATTTTTGAGTTGCTGGGTGCTCTCTCTTGGTGTAGGTAAGTTTTTTATGTATGTGGTGTGTGTATGTATTGTGTTTTACATTTTGTAATGTTCGCGAGTTGCGTCCGAGTGTTGCGAGGCCGTAATGTGTGTGAACGTGTGTCGTATGTTGTTTGCGAGTGTCGTAATGTGTGTGTCGTACTGTTTGGGTTGCGACGTGAAGTTTGCGAGGGTCGCAGTTGCTGGCATGGAGCGCCTTCGGCGCTCCATGCCAGCAACTGCGGCCCTCGCTTTGCGAGGTCCTCAGGTGCTGGCATGGAGTGCCTACGGCGCTCCATGCCAGCAACTGAGTCCCTCGCTTTGCGAGGGTCCTCAGTTGCTGGCATGGAGCGCCTTCGGCGCTCCATGCCAGCAACTGAGACCCTCGGGCAGTGCCCTCGCTGCGAGGGCCGCAGCTCGCTACGCGAGCCCGCAGCGTTAGCAACAACTCGTACGCTCACAACTATATATGTGATAAGTGTGCTAAAGCAGGTCCTTAGAAAGTTTGAACATTTGCAGTGCCTCTAATATGTTTTTTAATGTTACAGGGGGAAGAGCCAAGCATTGTCTGGCAAACAGCATTGCAAGCTTTAAAATTTTATTCCCGTCATTTTTGACAGGCAATTTCCTAGGTCTGTTAAAGGAATATATCTAACACTATACAAGGGTATCAAAAGAAAAATTGCTAAAGCAAACAACTTAAAAAGGATTTGGAATGTTTCTATACTTTACTAGGTATAGAATACACTTGTGTTTTGTTTTACTTCTATGCACTTTAGTTTAATAAGTAGTGCTTACAAGCTCTGTTTTTACTGCCTAAAATCAAACAAAATTACCTGTTTGGGTTTGCCTCTTGCTCTTAGGGCTCTGTAGGGCTGGATGTGCCATATTTGTCATACTAACCAATCAGTGATTGTCTCAGCAACATGCCAATAGGATAGGACACTGCACATCCAGCCCTACAGAGTCTGTGTTTGCATAGACTGAAGTGGGTAGACCCATATAGGGACCATTGGTTTGTTTTAGGCAGTAAAACACAGCATTTAAGCAGGTCCTTATACAATAATGTACATAAAAGTAAATAGATACACAGATGATATATTACATACCTTGCAAAATCCAGAAAACTTCCATACCTACATTATATATTACATTTTAACAAAATGGGAAAAATATTGCAATGTAATAAACTTAGGAGTCCAAAGGCATATGAATAAAAATGCCCCCCAACTGGCTGTATACAGATGGGTTGCACTTCTACAGCAATATCATTCTAATTACAGCCACCAGGTGGAGCAGGGGTCACCTACAAAAGTATTATTTTGCATAATGTTGTGTCGATAGGGTATATACCACCTTAGATGAAAACAAATCACTGAGTAATTTAAAAAAAAAAATCCCCTTTTGAGCTACAATTAATCTACAATGTATTGCACTATGAAAATAAAATTGGTTTCATGCAGGCAAACTATGGTTCATATATACGGTGTTGAAGACACGCTTCTTGCCAGTTTTATTTTTTATTATCAACCTTTATTTGTAACGCGCCAACATATTCCGTAGCGCTGTACAGGGGATAAGACAAGGAAGAATGGATTGTCTAACTATGTTACACTGAGATATGGGGGGTGGGGTTGTATTGCCAAAGCAGTATCTGTAGCAGAGATTATCAGCTATAACATATTTTGTATTGTTTTGCTAAATTCTTTACTTCTTTTATTTGAAAAATTCTATCACCATTAGGGAGAATTTTTTATTTCAATTACTTGCAGAACATCAGCGCTGTAACTGAAGAACTGTCATGGGATAAATTATGCCAATTATTCCACTGTTGTTCAGATGATTCCCGGTGAGACACACTGATAAATTGATTTATTTGTGGCTTACAGATAGATACAGAGAAATGTATCACTCATAGATACTACAGCTACTTGTCTCTCCTAAAGGGTTGACCGAGACCATCAAAATTCACATTATTTTGCAAGCTGCACGAAGCAACTCATTGGTAGTGCAACCAAGTCCCCATCCTCACATATGCAGCTCCTTGTGACAGGACTTCAAAAATGTAAGTCAATCTAAATTAATTCCCACATGATTTTCAAGCATGTAACTGATGGAGTACCACAATCTTAGTTCTAGATTACATCATCTTTAACAGTGCTCCTAAGCAGCTCTTAATTTTAAAAGATTCCTAAAAATCAAACCTATTCTTGTAGTTTAGCATGTATGGATTTCTATAAAAGTCTTGTAGAAAAGAAAGTCTGTTATAGATATAAATGTATAAACATACACACCTTCCAAAACCTCAAAGGCTTACCAGTTAAGAAGAATTGTCAGCCAAAGCAAAAAGTAACGGTGTGCCAGTATCTGCATGTTAGCAAAGTTGTAAACAACTTTGCAGGCACTTCAAAAAGTTAATGCATAGAAGTTGCAGTTATAGGAGCAAGCATAACAAAATATTTGCATTTCAGCTAATAGAAACTGCAAGAAGCACCATATAAAAGTTTGTTTTTACTTAAAGGCATACAGACTGTGTAGGCAGTATGTCAAACAGCTCAGTACAGTACACACCCATGGACACCTCCTAGAATTACTCCTTAACAAAAAGGAGGAATGTAGTGTTTTATTAGAGCTACAAATTGAGTCACAGGAGATTTTTATAATAATTAAAAAATCTGCTCAGTTGTGATTCTATGGCATACTGCTCACAGAGGCTGTATACCTTTTAAAAAACTCCTTTAATACAGTGGTTTTTTTTAAAGATAGCACATGTAGATTTATTTTATTTTCATGCAAGCTACTTACCTGAAGTTTTCAAGAACAAATGTAGTGGAATCATAGGAGGGGACAAGTTCACTGTGAATAAAGTATACAAAGAGGTGCGTTTAATCAACAAAATGTTGGTTTTAAAATGAATTAACAAGAAATGCATTAAATGGAACCTTGCATACCAATCTAAATTAATCAGTTAAACAAAGCTTTCATTTGCGCTTTCCCCCAAAATAGTTGAAGACCGCAAGTATACTCCAGAAACAGTATGTTAAACATCAACATGAGAACTACACAGAAGAAAACACCTCAATATCCTGAACGTCAGTCCTCTTCTGGGTGACCATTTTAATTTTCCAATAATTGTAATGTGGAACAGTCAGCACAGATAACAGTCCACAAAATCAAAATGGTGCAAATCAGTTTTGACAAAGGCTGAAAATATGGTAATTCTTTCTAAATGCAACCGGCTCTTCTATCGTAGTACGGTTAAAAAAATAAAAAAAAATAGTCAGCAACTTTTGGCTCCAATGACATATGAACATAATAAAAGTACAATCACCAGGTTGTACTAGGGCCCTCAACACATTTCATACCAATATAGAACTTTTGTTTTGTTTGATGTACTCACTGTATCCCCTGTACTTAACTATACAAAATAAGAATAATATGTTGGCACTTTTTAAAAGGATAATAATACATTTCAGTTCAGAGGCCATTTTATTAGTATGTCCTCAAATAATAAAAAAAAATTACTTTTTGAAAAAAACTGTGGCTGATACAATGTTATATACATTAAATAGCAATACAAATTTGAACAATTCCAATAGAGTTGAGACACAGATATATAAAAGTAACAAAACAAACCAAAAAAAAAAAAAAGAGGGGAAGGTGAAAAGTAAGCCCAGCTTTTTATTATTTTACCTTTTATTTGTAACATTTTCTGTAGCACTATACAGGGGATAGGTACAACAAAAAAACAAAATATGTCAAGAAATAGAGGGCCCTGTCTTTCAGCCTAGTGCCTTCATACTGCTTGTTTAAAAAACCCTATATCACCTGAATGCTCCTATAAAAAAACTGCAGCTTTCATCATCCAATAAACCAGCATGAAGGACGCAAGGTGAATTTGCATTATACCTCCACATTTGACTTTTATATTCTTGATATGCTTCTTGTGGAAGAAGTGAGAAATCACACACATTGTACCAAAATTTGATTACACCATTACTGTTATAATCAAATGTTATTAATTTTAAGAATATAAGATTACATTAAAAGATATCCTGTCATGTTTGTTATTCTTGAAGACCAATTCAAAGTGTCTGTACCTTGTACTTGCAAAGTGGATATATGCTTCTGTCCCCCCTCTATGTGGCATATTAAAAATACGTTTCACTAAATAGCATACTATGACACCCATAGAAAAAGAAAGTCCAAATCATTACTGTTTGGGAATATATGATCAGTCAGTAATTTGAGCATCTGCTGGATTACCTGTGTGGAAGACCACTGTAGTTATATGTAAGAACACCTGGCTGTCAAGTATGTACCAAACTAACAAACAACATCAGCAGCTGTGTAAGTCGTGGACATAAAAAATTTTGGGGGGAAAATCTCAGACAAGTACGAGTACAGGAATCCTTTTTGTGTCTGTTACATAAAGTCCTGCGAGCTGGATCATGAGTGTGCATCTTTGTAGTCCTTGCTGGCCTCCCCATGACCTGTCTCTCCACTCCAAATTAACAATATCTCTGCTCTCATCACAAATTACTCCCCCAGTTGCCATCTTAGGTCTACTAATGAGTTTTCCTCTTCTCTGATCACCTCCTCTCACTCAAACCGTTAGGAATTTTCTCATGCTACCACTATTCTCTGGAACTCCTTGCCTCGCTCTATTAGACTATACTCCTGCCTCCAAACCTTAAAAAATAAGTGACTAAAAACGCAACTGTTTAAAGAAGCTTATCACTTTCGGCTTCAACATGCACAACACATCGGTTATGCTCCAGCTTTCGGTCTTGTGTCGGTGCAAAGGGAACAAGCACTACATACATTTGATTTTTTTGCTCAATAACAGGGCCCTCCATTGTTTTGCAAGGTGTTAAAATAGTTTTTGACTTGTACTTAATCCCTGTACAGCACTAAGGAATATGTTGGAGAGTTACAAATAAAAGGATAATAATAATAATAATAATAATAATAATAATAAATATTATTATTATCTGTAGCTATTAATAGAGGGAGAGATGAGGGAGGAGGGAACGGAAGAATTCCAGAGACTTTGTTCGATAAGAAGATGCAATACATATATACACACCACACCCCTACTCCCTCATAGGCCCAAAACCAGCAAGTTGCATGAATAAGAGCAACCACATTACTACAGACCCCCTCTCACAGACATATTTCATTCACATTTAAGCAGAGGCATCAATTTTTAATGTTTAATTATGCTCTTAGCCACACTCAAAGTCTTCAAACATATATATATTATTTTTTCCTTTGTACACTGGCCATTTAAATACGGACTCTGAAATAATGAATTTGCATAACGTACTGAAAGCATATGAAATCTCAACGTACATATTCAAGGATTCTATATGGTACCTAGTGAAATCTGGTGGGACTGGAGTGGTTACAAAAGAAGCCATTGGTTTCCTGTGAACCTGTTGAAACATCATCAGAATCTCAGGACTCTTGGAGATGAGTTCACTCTTGCTGCAAGATCGAAGCTGTGGAGAAACCAAGAAGACATTCAAAACAAACTCCTCTCTTTTTGTAAATCATTTTTACATAAATCTATAATACATATACAAAAAAAAAAAACATGCTTATGCCTGAAAAGATCAAAGCAAAATGAAGACCATAATGAAGCATTTTTATTTTCAAAGCTCTAGAGGCTAAACAACTTTTATTTGATGCATAAAAATCCATTTGTGATATTTTACTGGCCGGATGCACTTTCCTTAGGAGCTAAAACCCTTTCCACTGCTGTTTATTTGGGCCATCGAGGATCCTGTGTATTTTTGCAGACTTGTTAAGTGACCATTGTAAAAGGACTCCCTGACGTTGGATAAAACTAGTCACACATTTTCTGAAAGAATCTTGCCGATATTGAGCAAGAGTGTGCACAAATGTAAGTAGTGCACCAAAGCCCCTGCTGGCAAATCATCCAAAATAAAATATTGTCTGGGGAATGACTGACTTAAATAACTTGCAAGACCTTACACAAGAGCTCAATCTGCTAATCATGAAGCCCCCTCTCAATCTCTCTCGGTTATTAACTGATGCAGTGTCTAGCCAGTGGGAACTAACCAGTCTACTAGAATCCATGATACCTTATACCAAAATTGGCAATGCTTGGGGCTCCTACATGATTACATAGATTCAGTTCCCCTGCAAAGTCCCTCCACAGGAGAAGCACCCTGACAGCAGGAATGAAAAATCTACTTGTATCACTTCCATGTCGATCTCCAGCAGCTATGCTTTGACCAATGAATTAAGGAGACACAGCAATGAGTTGTGCAAAAGGTGCGATGGACAGGAAACATACACCTGACTCCTCTCCAGATTGACATCTGCTAGATACTTTAAAACCATATACTACGGCACCAGTTTTTACATGAGTTATATTGTTGCAGAGACACATCATTGTGTACCTAGCATAATCCGCTATCACTGCATGTAAGAATGATTTTTTACTCATCATTCACAAAGATTTCTGCTGTGAAGAACTATTGATATTTTAAGACTGTCTGTTAGACACCTCTTATTCTGTGTGAGACCATGTCCTTTAAGATTTGTACAGGCCATTGTGAGCTGTAAAGAACTACCCGTGAAGATGAGACATGAGGCAAGACCTTATAAAGGTAGATGCACTGCCACTGTCAATAACAGTGGCAGTGCATTGTTTAACTATTTGTTCTTTGTCTTCCCTGCTCGAATCTATAGGTTTCCCTCCAACTACCATGTCACAATTCCCTATCCTCAAACAAGATTTTCTAAAAACTTGCTACCATTTCAGATAATGCACCTTGCATATCTCCAGGTTCCAAGGATGTATAACATTATCCAAGTCTGTATAAAAGCAGCGTTAACTATGTTAATTTCTGTATTTTGAGACATGTATATGCCACACTGTTATATCTAATTTTTTTTTTTTTTTTTTAAAGAAAATACATTTAAAAAGGCGCTTAATAAAGGGATACATTAGATACGACTAATACTAACCATAGGAACTCAAAAATGGTTCTCACTTCCACTCCCATGATTCACTAATATATATATATATATATATATATATATATATTTAAAAAAAATAAATAAATAAATAAAATAAAAAAAATAAAAATCGACAATCTGGTGCATGACATGACATGACTTTCAGTCGTGTTAAATGAGAAGTACAACAAGGAGGCTGATCAGAGAGCTTTCTGGACGGCGATATTGCTCAAGAACTTGCAGAATTCCCCCCACCACCAACCAAAAAAAATAATAATAATAATAATAATATCGGGGACAGAATAAGAGATAAAAGTGAAAGAATAGAAGAAAAGCTAATGCATGTAAGAATGTGATGGGAAATAAGGAACTGTATTTGTCCAATTAGTTGCCATGTAAAAACACCTTAAAAGATCAGAGTGTACATCCCAAATAGGGTGTAATTTAAAGTAATAGGTCCTCTAACTCCTTTCTTGACACCTTCCAATCCGGCTTTCGGCCCAAACACTCCACTGAGACAGCTCTCACTAAAGTCACCAAAGACCTGCTTACCGCCAAGTCAAAAGGTCACTTTTCTATTTTCCTTCAACTAGATCTCTCTGCTGCCTTTGACACTGTTGACCATCCACTTCTACTCCATATCCTCTCCTCCCTCGGTATTCGAGACACTGCTCTCTCGTGGTTCTCATCATACCTACAACATCGATCATTCAGTATCTCCTTCTCTGACACCTCTTCTTCTACCTACCCCCTGTCTGTTGGCGTACCCCAAGGATCTGTCCTAGGCCCACTCCTCTTCTCCATCTACACTTCCTCACTTGGTACCCTTATAAACTCTTTTGGGCTGCAATATCATCTCTATGCAGATGACACTCAAATCTACCTCTCATTACCAGATCTATCCCCTCTCTTCTAACACACGTCTCCAACTGCCTCTCTAGCATATCCTCTTGCATGTCCACCCACCATCTCAAACTCAACATGTCTAAGACTGAACTCCAAATCTTCCCTCCCTCTCCCATAGCGTCAATTCCTCACATCTCTCTCACTCAACAATGACATCATCACCCCCTCCTCCCAAGCCCGTTGCCTTGGGGTTCTACTGGACCCCGCCCTGTCTTTCATCCCTCACATACAATCACTAACTAAATCTGGTCTTCTCCATCTAAAAAACATCTCCAGAATTTGTCACTATCTTACACAAGGCACAACTAAAATCCTTATACACTCTCTCATCATCTGTCGACTAGACTACTGCAACTCGCTTCTTGTTGGCCTACCCACCACCCGACTATCTCCACTTCAATCCATTATGAATGCCTCTGCTAGACTCGTCTTCCGTACACAACGTTCAGTGTCGGCATCACCTCTCTGTCAATCTCTCCACCGGCTTCCCATAGCCTCCAGAATAAAAATTTTAAATCCTGACCCTACCTTTCAAAGCCCTCAACAAGAGCACTCCCCCATACATTTCTGGTCTCATCTCCAAATACTCCCCCACACGCCCTCTTCACTCTGCTAATGACCTTCTTCTTTCCACAACTCGTCACCTCCTCTCACTCTCGCTTTCAGGACTTTTACTCGTGCTGCCCCTATTCTCTGGAACTCCTTGCCTCGCTCCACCAGATTATCCTCCAGCCTCAAAACATTCAAATCCTCTCTAAAAACACATCTCTTTAAAGAAGTGTATCACCTTCCACCCTAACACACTCTCAAATCTCTCTCCATCCTTTTCCTCACACAATACCTTTAGGATGTAAGTCTGCGAGTTTCAATCCCACAAGGTGTTTTAGGGAAAGTACCATGGACACTGGATTCCAAACTCAAAGACAGGGCCCTCCTTGTTTTACTATGTGTTAATTTGTATGTATCTTTGTCTTGAACGTATCTTATGTACAGCGCTACAGAATATGTTGGCACGGTATAAATAAACGATAATAACAACAACCAGTACTTCATTAAATATTTAAAACGCTGCATTTTACTGCTGTATAGATACACCAAGTCTAACGTTACTTGTCAAACATCTTGGTGTAAGAAAACTAAATTTGTATTAATATTATTCACTTTTATTTGTAACGCACCAACATATTGCATAGCGCTGTACAGGAGAAAGAGCAAAGAAAAGAGAAATCAAAAGCAAAAAAAGTGTGTGTGTGTGTGTGGGGGGGGGGGGGGCTCTTTTGAGCTCAGATTAATTGTAGAAAGTGATTTTTCCAAAGCACCAAACACAATAAGAGCTTGCTACTTACAATCTAAAGGTAATGAAAGGGGCAGAAACCTGGGGAAGAAAAGATAAGGAGTAGAAACGGTTAGGTATGAGTGAAAGCTTCCTTAAGTAAGGAGGTGTGCCAAGTTGGAAAATGTTTTGCATTTAGTGGGAGAGGGAAGGGGCTGATAGAGAGAGTGACGTGAGTGGCCGCAGTATGGGATATGCTGTAAGGCGCTAGTGATCAGCTAATATAACCTGCAAATTAAGATGTCAGAAGAGGGCCAGGTTTAAGAGATATATAGCAGACAGGAGTGGGTTTTATAGAAGCATTCCTAAATAACATTAATAATTTGATAAAGTACTTGTTATACGCCGTATTTGGAACATTGCTATGTGTCCTTAAAGGGCCACTGTAGTTCAAGAAAAATGGCACTTGATTGTGAATTAGATAATAAACTAATATTAGCAGCTGTGTGAGTCATGAACATTAGATCCTGAGAAATAGATAATGTGGATGTGCCAATATAGCTACCAGTGTAGGGATGAAGGTAACAAGGAGAGGTCAACAGTAGTTTTCATATTATTGGATCAGATTAAAAAAAACAGACAACACACCCTTCCTCCTCAAAGGCCTAGAAGCATGAACTGCTCAAGAGATTTAAATGATCCTCACACACGATTTTCAAAGTATCATTAATCCCTCCAGGGTCCAGCAAAGACTCCAAACTTGATTTTCTCTTACAAAAATTTATATATATATATATATATATATATATATATATATATATATATATATATATATATATATATATATATATATATATATATATATATATATATATATATATACACACACACTATATATATATATATATATATATATATATATATATATATACACACACACACTATATATATATATATATATATATATATATATATATATATATATATATATATATATATATATATATATATATATATATATATATATATATATATATATATATATATATATATATATATATATATACACATATATACACACACACGCACATATACATACACTGCATCGTTTTTTTTTATTCTGGCATAGATTTCCTTAAATCCTTTAATATATTTGAATGGGTCAGCCCTCTCCCTTCTGTCCACTGTACTATCCATATTAAGATCAACATCTCAGGATTGCTACATCTAACAAAATACAAAAAAGGCAGCTGTGTGTGTATAATTTATTTATATATATATATATATATATATATATATATATATATATATATATATATATATATATATATATATAAATAAACAATGTGACAGCAAAAGATATGATTTCCAAAACCATTTAAAAATCCATAAAAAATGTGGATGGGACAGAATAATACAATCTGACAATGACCAGAAATTAGTTACAAACTATTTATCTACTGTACCTGATGTTCCACTTCTTGCAACAAGGATTCCAGTAGCTCCGTTTCTTGAGTAAGAGATGTTTTTTGACCTAAGGAGAAAAAAAAAAAAAGTATTGTTAACCTATCTGTACTATTTGTCCATGAAAATATCCCACTCAGCTGGAAAGCCATAAAACATTGACTGTGTGGGCTACTCATACGATCAGTTCACTCAAATTCATTCTTTTAGATGGAACAAAAACATTTTAGGTTTTATCCTCTAAGCTTTCAGCTTCGTAAAAGTTGCGAACAGTGTAATGATTTTATTGTCTAGCCATATAAAAAAAAAAAAAAATATGAGAATATGTTGAATTAATATCAGATTGCTTTAACATACCCATCAATGTTATGAGTTTGTTTTTGAGCTGCGTGTCGAGTCGGGCAATCATCATCTCCACAGCATTACGGATCTCTCGCACACGTTCATCTTTAGCTCCTCGCACAGCTTCCACATTTCGCTCCTAAAGGGCATTCAATTTATGTTCATTTTAGTCTAATGTAGATAGTGGCATTTTGCCTTAGCTATGCATGCTCCCTGGTTATTACTGAGATCTGATATTTTCTTGTGTCATTGATGCCAGCAAAAGAACAAAGACTATCAAAGAGTGATTACATAAAAAGCAGCTCACAAAGACAAGCAACTGGTTGCTTTTCTTTAAACAGGATATATCTATTATAATCTGGAATAGTACTGCAAAGTAACAGCCCAGTAAGAAAAGAAAACATTTTATTGCCTTTATAAGCAAAATTATTCCTGTAATATGACTATTACTTATTAAGCAGAACTAAAAATTCTATAAAAAATAAAATTGAATTATTGGAGCGCTCCACTTTACCCAAAAATCACAGAACTTCCATGGTGGTCTGTTATTATACATCTTAAGCCAAACATCTGTAAAAAATATTATTTAGCCTTACCACTTCTTGCACCAGACTGATCAATTCCATAAGCCTGCGGCGGAGTTTTGCTACCTCTTCATTAACTTTTGTGACATGTTGCTCATAGATTTCAGCCAAAGGTTTAAAGGTGTGTCCTCCGTGCTAAAAGCACAAGCAACATCATTTCATTCAAGAAAAAAAAAAATGTTTTGTGCGTTTATAAATAAAATTACTCAAAAACATAACAGGAACCTAGAGATTATATGGTACTGAAAAGGGCCATAAAATTAAAAAAGGTATATTTATTAAACATGCTTTTTCTTGTTTAATTAATAAAAAATTAAACATTTTAACTCAGGCCCATGTCTATCCTTGATATTGTTCCTTCCTTCTCAGTATATACAGTGCCTTGAAAAAAGTATTCTCCGGGACTGGGAAACCGGTCAGAAAGATGGATGCTGCTAAAAACAGGGATATTCTTGAGCAAAACCAGAACCACTCTGTGCGTGATTTGAGGCTAGGACGGAGGTTCACCTTCCAGCAGGACAATGACCCCAAACACACTGCTAAAGCAACACTTGAGTAGTGTAAGGGGAAACATGAAAATGTGTTGGAATGGTCTAGTCAAAGCCCAGACTGCAATCCAATAGAAAATCTGTGGTCAGACTAAAAGATTGCTGTTCACAAGAGCAAACCATCCAACGTGAAGGAGCTGGAGCAGTTTTGCAAGGAGGAATGGGCAAAAATCCCAGTGATAAGATGTGGCAAGCTCATACAGACTTATCCAAAGCGACTTGGAGCTGTGATTGCCGCAGAAGGTGGCTCTACAAAGTATTGACTTTAGGGGATGATTAGTTATGCACATTGACTTTTTCTGTTATTTTGTCCTATTTGTTATTTGCTTCACAATCAAAACAAAACCCCCCATGTTCTGTAAATTAAATGATGCAAACCCTCAAACAATCCATGTTAATTCCAGGTTGTGAGGCAACAAAACATGCCAAGGGGAGGTGAATACTTTTGCAAGGCATTGTATGAATAGCTCATGCATCAATCTGGTGAACCCTCTGTACACATTCAGAAGAAGCACAGCAAGTTCAGTTTGCTCACCAGTGTTAAACTATCTCAGATGTATTTTACCATTTAACTTACCATCCCTCCCCAAAGTGCACACTGGTGGCAGATACAAATCTTGCAAGTCCAGCAAAAGACACTAAGTTTTTCATGATGATTTTCACATCTATAAAAAAAAAGGTTAAAAAATAAATAAATAATTAAAATATATATATATATATATATATATATATATATATATATATATATATATATATATATATATATATATATATATATAAGCAGTTATACAAGACAGTGTTCAGACTAATAATTAATGTTACAGAAAAGGCATATTTCTGAATTATAAATTAGATTTTAGTACACAGAAATTTGGAACTCTGACGACTACTTTTTCTTTTAATTCATTATGTTCAGTCATGTAATTAGCATTACAAAAGATGATGTCCATTTCTGCCTAGGAATGCGTATCCATAAAATGCCTCATCATACTGTTTAGGTACAAGTTATCTTCTTAATGATGCCCCTGAGGACTTAAGAAGCACATCTAAAAATGCTTACTTGTGTTTAAAGTGGTACAGTCCCTTCTCATTTTCTTTTATTATTTCTTAACCGTAATCAGCACACACAAGGGTTGATAAATTTATACTACATGTAGGAGACAGTACGATTACTAAGGAACCAACCGTTATTTCCATAGAAAGAATAATGGGGGGGAAGAGAATGGTATGTGTATAAAAGATATTTATGGAATTGCCAGAAAAAATAGGAGCCAAAAGTCAGCTTTTCAGAGCAGAAGCCCCTGGCTCCAAGTATTTCTCCATATCACAAAACCTTGATTACCTCCATGAACTCTTAGTTTCAAATCGATTTTGCATTTTAGGGTCTCTCTCTAATATAAAAGCGAGACATGTAAGAAAGTCTGTAACACATCGTCTTGTCCAGTCCTTAATACTTATTTCAATGCTATGTTCAGTGATGTCACAGGATTCAGAGACAGATATGTACTGCAATGTAATGTGTTAAATCAGTTTAGAATGCTGCATAAGTATTTATTCCACATACTTGTCCTTCTCATTTTCCTCATGCTTGTTCAGGCTGCAGAGTTGTAGTGTATCAAGCTGTTGAGTAACCTCTTCTGCCCATCGACAGTTTACCAGCTCTCTCAGCTGCAGAGGAGCTCTGCAAGAAAAAAATGATGAACCAATTCCAAGTATTACACAAAACAAATGAATTTGTCGTTTACCAATGCAGGTTTTTCTTCCAGAATAATGATCATGTCAGCCAGAAGACTGATGGGAGTGATCTAAAATAATATGCAAGGGGAGAACCCTGAAATTCTGTAATCTCAAACAGATACATTGAGGTTTTACAGTTTTCAGATTATGTTTTAACTGCACGATTGAAAACAAAGTACAAGTGGTTTTCCTACGCTGTTTGTATCGCTTTAAAAAAAAAAAAAAAAAAAAAAGAAGAAGAACACTGCTGTTCTAGTGGTCTTGTGCTCACTATTTTCAACAGATTTACATGTTTGATTAAAAACTATAAGTGTAGTGTGGTTGTTTGCAAGATACCCATTTCATGCAAACCGAAGCTAGCTTATCTTTATGAAAGTTATATTTCTCAAACCTGAGCAGTTCAGAAAGTAATTAAAAAGGAAAATTTATAGTGGATGTATGTTAATTTTTCCCACTAACAGTATGTTTAGATGTTACTTTATACCAGTGAAAAGCTCAATTGCAATAGACAGTTTTTCTTTGCTATATTGCAGTGACAGAGGATTACATTTTTTCAACAATGCGGTGTGTGAATTCCTGTATTCCACAACAATATTAAACTGAATACAACTAGAAAATGGAATAGCAAATCCCATCACGATGAAGCCACTTCAAGCACACTGGGTTAAAAATCCAAGCACTGAGCCTGGGATAAGTATAAAACTGAACCTCTGTCTGCTCTGGTAAAGCACCCCTATAAACATAATTCTTTTTACTGATTTTACGTTTTTTTATTTTTATTTCCCCAACTGATTTTTTTCACATTTAATCTAAAATGGCCTCTAGAGTGTAGCAGATCTGCTAATGTTACAGTCATGTTTTCTTCTTCCACCACCAAGTACAATCTACAGAGGAATGTTGCACACAGGGGTGGAGGATGCAACTTGGTGCATTAGTATTAAATTTGTGGTTATCAAGAAATCAAAATGTTACCTGCAATGTGGACACTGAGCCCTTTGTTCAGTAAGCCATCTCTGAAATCAGAATAAATTAGAAATTAATAAAGTAACACATGCTTTATTAATTTTATCCCATATAATTTTCAACAAAAACTGCATGTTTCCATTTACCATATCCTTGCAGCACCGTCTGGACTTCCCTATTATAAATTCTGATTTTCAATTATTTCCTCATATAGATCAACAACTCAACAAGTGCTGTACCTCAAGGGTTGACAAATGTATCTGGAACTTAGGAGCCGGGTTATGACCTATATCTAGAAATATACGTAAAATAACAAAAAACATAGGAGCCAGCAATAACATTTTATTAATCGTGGCTCCCAGGATTTGTGAAACCCGGGTCTAACTAGACCAAATTAGACTATCAGGATGAAGTCCCAACAGAAAACGAAGACTGCTGAGGGATAAGCAATCTGTTTTATAAACACATTCAGTTAATGCAAATATTAAGGATAGTGCCCCCTTAAATCTTTTACTTTTTATGCCATATTACCTGTGAAAATGGTCTTTGAAAGTATATATTTTATATAATTATAGGCAGCAGGTTAACACCAGTTTCAGGAATACTTATATTTCATATATAAATATTTAAATGTATTTATTACGAATGATTTAAAAAATAAATAAATAAATAAAAAAGGACAGAATACAGAACAAGTGGGAGAATTAATAGTTTGAATTTCAAACAATGGACAAGAAAGTTATCTTCCTACCACCCACTGAAACCAACTATATTTCTTTTGTTGTAATTAAATGCACTAGTTGTTTTTTTATGTATTCTCCATTAAAGAAAGATGAGGAGTCCAACAACAAACACATGCTACTTCGACTACTGGTGGGCAAGCCTTTTCACTTGAAAGGTTGCACATGTGGCCCCTAAAGCCTTAGGAGAGACACACATTTTTATGGTGGTAACAATCACTGGGATTAAGCAGTTGTTAATAAAAGTATAGATGACAGAAAGTACTCAATAGTGTAACAGAGGATTTGCCATTTGTGGAGCGTTAAATTGCCATTTTTCTAGACTGACATACATATTAAAAAAGGTATGTAAAATTGGGGACAAACAAAAAAAAAAAAACACAACATAAAACACAAATCCTAAAAACGTCTGAACGTTCCACAAAAACAAACAAAAAAAACACTTACCCGGATACAGCTGAAGCAGCAGAGTTTTGAACAATGTGGGCAGAGACGGGCATCTCGTAGTTTTTCCATGCAAATGAAACATCTGAAGACCTCAGCTATGCTCTGGATGAATAAAAAAAACAGTGTCATTGAATTACAAATTATGTTAATCCACATGTTGGGAGGATTAAAAAAAAAAAAATCTAAAATTGAGCAACACCTCGACACAGAACAAAAACAAAAAAAAACACAAAAACAAAGAAACATACGCAAATCTTGGAAGCTCTGGAATGGATTTATGGCCATATAAAGCAGTTAATTTCACTTCATGACAACTCAAACAGAATTTATTTAAAAGAATTACAATAAGATGAATTAATTATCTTCTTGTTACTAGTAGTAAGAGATGCAAACATGAAGCAACAGATTGCGCACTAATGTATGATGTAAAACATGATTACCCGACATCAGCAGTAATGGCTTGAGTGCAATAACTAAAAAGGCCAGGCGAACACACAAAGTTTACTCGTGTAGATTATCAAAGAAAAGAATCAGAACATACTGGATATAAATGTGTTTTACAAGCAAAGAAAAAACAAATAAAAAAATAAAACACACAAGCTTTGATACAGATAGTATAGTGTAATGCAGTGGCTACAAAACATTTATTCATTAAGGATCACTTAGTTGTTCAGTCTTTGCAAACTACCTGTAAATGTCTGAGAACCATAGTGAACCACAATTACTTTTCTGCCTAATCCTTTACAATCGCAAAGCATTATAGTACTGTGGAAGATCCAAGAACTGTATTAATAGGCAAGAAAGATGGTAAAAGCCCAGCAGAAAAGCTAGATTTTAAAAATGAATTTAAAAAAAATCAACTTTTGATACAGCAAATTCTAATTAGTGCCACTGGCTGGTGCAGCTCATTATATATTCCATTGCAAGAGAGGTCAGAAATAGGATAAAACCACTAACTTCAACAGCTTATAACTGTTAAGTTACCAGCAGTTTTTCAAAATATTGTCTCCACCTTAAGATGGTGTAAAGCAAATATAGTGACTTCTGTGTCATTTTAAAGGGCCATTGTAAGTGTGCGTTTTAGTTTAAACCATTTAGATCAGCATTATTTAATGCATGATCAAACAGCAGCAAAGAAAAGCTTTATCCAAAAAAAACACAAAAAAAAAGAAATATATCCCCATGAATCATGGCGACTGCCGCACTCCTCCCTTGTCTTATAATAATTAAGCGACTATGGTGGGATACAAATGTGCAAAAAATATTAGTTACACAAAGCCATACAGTAAGTTAGCTTCTAAAAGAATGCAAACTGCTGTTTCATATGATTTCCTAAGTATAAACTACTTATGCACTACGCTCTTGATCTTGTCTATCAGCTGGTGGGGAGTCAGTCAGATCTATTGCCAGTATCCATGTCTGTTATGTTTGCTGCTAATGTGCAAACACAGCAACCATCATTGTTAGGGAATACAATACCAAAGCAGGAGGGAATGGAGTAATGACTGGTAGTGTAGCGATATGCCATGTACACAATAAAGAAGTCTGAACTATTTATTTATAATTTTATTCCCCACATTAAAAAATAATGGAACCAATTAAAACAGTCTACGCATTTTCAATATGTAGCATAAGGTTATGAAACATGGAAATATATTAATATCCTCATATTATGTATCCAATGGCAGCTTGGCCCATCTGTATTTGGGGATTTTCATCCATTCTTTATTGCAAATTTGATCAGATTAGGTGTAATTAATAGGAATATTGAAGTATTTTCACTGATTCACAATGGAATATAAATATTGGCTTTGGCTGGGCTATTCAAGGAAATGTACCATCTTCATCTGAAGCCATCACAGTGTTCCTTGCCTTGTTTAAATAAGATTCCTGGTGTATGGTATTCTGCAGACAAAGGCAGAATCTCCTCAAGAATATGCCTATTTTTCCCCTCACTACATTATTTGTTAACTTCATCCTGATAAGTGTCCCAGTCTCTGAAAAGCACGTTCATAGCATCGTAGTTTATGGTAAAGCGGTGTTAAATTAAACACTGCCTTCAATATGTACCCAGCAAAGTGTTTTGCAAAGAAGGATCCTTTTTTGAAAAATTGAATATGATAAGTAAAACATTTTAGAAAGTAAACTGTGAAAGTAGCAGTGAAAGCTTCCTCTACATACAGTCTTATCCAGGCTGCAAACATCAGTAAAAAGTAACAGATACAGGGTCCTCTAGTGCAGAATCACTGAATACATCAGGTATAAAACAATGGCTTGCACTATTTTATTATTTTTTTAAGCTCTAAAATATTTTTATCAAAGGCTATCTTTTAAAAACGCTAAATGTACATATAGAACGATAGTGGTCCTTTAATTCTATTTACATGACAGATAAATAATATATTTATTGACACTGTTCGATGAGAACTGACACCTAAATTTCTAGTTATGAGATACATTACAGATTGGACAAGTCACAATACACTTCCTTTCACATTGCAACTAGGAGATTTGTAATTGCAAGAGTTTAATACAGGGTATAATTGATCCAAATTATTTTTAATACTAGTATAGGAATAGTGCCATAAAAAATCCTATATTTGTTTTGAATATTCCTTCAAATTAACGTATGTAAAGTTTGCAGACAAATTATAAATACTTTAGTCTGTTTGTGAACAACAATTGAGAACTGTCATAATGAAAAAAAATTAACCGATTTACAATGAATTATCAAAAAAATAAAAGGAATTGATGATAAAATAAGAAGATTACTGGTACTTAAAGGGACACTATGTTCAAACCAAGTTCCTGTTGAGGTGATGAAGAGCATTGAAATCTGGCTATACATTGTATTAGCGTTTTGTTTCTACAGTAAATAATTCCAAAGATAATTTCGGTATGCAGCTCACTATCGCAATTTGAGGGTAATGGGTGGGGGACTAAAATGCATAATTAGATTATGGGAAATTATTTTAGCTCATACAGAGAGATAGGTAGACTATAATTCTAATAAGCATGTCAAAGCAGATAATTAGTGTTTGTGCTACATTTTATGATTATGTGCAGTACACAAACAACACTGAATGCCTGGGGAATTATTCACTTCAGAAAAATCTGTCTAACACAATAGCTATTTTTTTTTTTTTTTTAAAAGAACAAACTGATTTTGAGATGACAGATTTAGATATTTTTGTATTTTAGGAATTGATAAATTTCAGGTAAAAAAGGCAACATGAGGTGTATATTACTTTAGTTAATGGGACGTGTTTTGATAGAGCAGATATTGGATATAATTTTGTTTCATCTAATCAGGAAGAGCGGTAAAACCTCAGACAAATACCTTACACAGGTTAGTTATGGTTTGCAGTCATAGTTTTGAGCCTACAAACTTAATGGTATTTAAGTATTTATAAATTAATTTGATATAGTTGTATTTTTTACTGAATTAACCTATGTCATAGTTTGACCTGTGAGCTTTGTTTAGAGTCACTGGTTTCAGATTGTATTTACCACTGTACAGTCTTGCTTTGTGATGGCTGTTGTATAATAACAAATAGCCAATGCTCATAGCTACAGCTCCATAGAAAGTTGCTATGTAATCAGAGAACCATTTGTTAGGTCAATGCCCTGAAGCCATGTACATCACCAATAATATGTACATGATGCACAAGTGTGCTGCCACTGCCAAGACTTTATGCTATTACACAAATATACATGTCAATCTGTGGTGTGGAAGAGAAGGTTTGCATATGCTGTGTCTGTGGCATAGGGCTCATTAAATACCCGGCATCAGGGACCATTGTACCTCAATATAACATAGGGGTACCGCTGTATAAAAAAAACACTAATGGAGTTTATAATTTAAAATATGATCCTAAAAATAGTTTAATAAAAAAAAAAAACATTTAATACATTATATGCAGATTAGGCAACTGCAATCAATCAACCCTTGAACAAAAATATCTATAAAATACAAGTTACAGTCCAATATGTCCATGGAAAACAACTAAATGTACAATGCTCTTCTAAAATATGACATTTATTCTACACACATATCCAAGTCTCCAATTAACTTCAACTTATACCACTGTGCCCAGCCTTCATACAGATAAAAAAAAAAGTGGTCAGCTGTAAATTAAAGTTCTTTTTATGCCACAATTTTGTCTCCTAAAGTAGTGCTGCTAACTGGCCCTCTAGCTTTTTTTTTGACCTACAGGTATATGTCTTGTGAGTTTTGTTTTCAATTGTCATCATTGATAACGTAACATAAGGATCATTAAGCCCTCTTTAATTCATGACCAATAATGTTGAATGGAGAAGACTGCTGTCTGCACATACATAGGAGAGGTAAAATCACAGGAGCCTGTGCTCTGAAAAGGTGACTCTCTATGTGGCTCCTAGAAAAATAAAGTCTTAGTCTTTGAAAATATACCTCCCTCTTATTACAACATTTTTTAACTTTGTATGTACACATATTTACAAGATGCGCCCCACTCCTAGTGAGACATATTACTCCTACAGTAGAACAATTAGGAACCTATTTTGTAAATCATGAAATGTTAAACATTTAATCACGGTTTGTAAAATGATACTGATTTGATGTTGTTTAAAACAAAACACTCCATCACCTATAATAGTTGTGAGTATGCGGGTTGTTGCTAACACTGTGGGCTCGCATAGCACCGAAGCCAGCAACTGCGGACCTCGCAACATTTACGGACTTACGACAAACAAATACGAGACGCGGGACTTAGAAAAAAAAGAACACTACGACCTTGCAAAGATATACGACTTTAAACGGCCGACATGCGCAAACCTGAAAACATTATAAACACAATAAATACACAACAAAAAAAACATTAAAAAAAAACATACCCACACCAAGGGGAAGCACACAGGACCTCTGCAAGTGAAGTTACACAAGTGAAGTTTGGTCCAAATTCCAGAGTTTAGAAACACACAAATCCCCTCAGAAAGAGAAAAATGGCCGCCGAAAAACGAAAACGAGGCTACAGGACCCTAAACACCACCAAGTACAGACACATTTTCACAAAACCCGTACGAGCTACAAGAGATACACCATTAGCAAGGACGCTACATCATACACAGCCGCGTACCACATACACATTCGCCACCATTTTACAACACTAACTTACACAATGCGGAAGTACACAGCTGCCCTAAGGACTTCCCCTCGTGCACGCTGCCTATTTAAACTACACACATTGCTAACACTTACACCTCAGCTCTACAACAGTGCAAACCCACATTATATGCTGCAGGAACATCAACACAGATTGTCAGCTCTACAACACAATGCTTCCTGCATATATTACTTCCAAATAGGTAAAGTATATTCCTTTATTAATGTATTATTTACTTTATTATCATACACCAAACAGCATTAGCTCACTTACAATTTCATTGCTGTCATTTTTGGACAGGCAATATTCTAGTGTATTAATGATTACTGGATATTACATATTAACTTCTCATATAGTGGTGAATCACACCACAGTACTGCTAGGAATCAAAGGTGATGTACAGCACTGGTTCTCAACATTTGGTCCAAAGACGAGTCCTAGACCCCTATCTGCCGATCCTCATGGACAAAGATAGAAGAGAAGAGTCTAACTTCTTAGCATATCACTACCAGTAGCCACTGTAATAGATAAATGAATGAGGCATTTATCTGTAGTTGAAATGTATTCTATTGATCTCAATGCAAAAGTAAATGCAAATTTATCTTAAAAACAGATTTAGAACATTTTAACAAGATTAATCTATCTCAAAAGGTGGTGCCATTAAGCACAGTCCCCAAAACAGTTGAGAGGCATTGTCAACCTGGGTCTGGTGTAGAAAAAGTAATATGCAAGAAATGGGACACAAAATCTGCAAGTAGGTACAAAGCATGTACAATGGTTGTGCAGGCAAGTGATATGGGTAGGATGGTGGCTCACAGCAACAAACACACAAATGCATCTGATATCTACACATTCAGAGTGCAGACATGCTAACTTACATAGCACGTCTGAGTATATGGGTGTCCACATAGCACGTGTGCACTCTGAACGTGTAGATATCATATAGCATGTCTGTATACAGTATATGGATGTCTACATAGCATGTCATATATGACATCTACACATTCAGAGTGCAGACATGCTGTGGCATCCATATATGCCGACATGCTATGTGATAGACATACACACTAAGTGCAAACATGTTATATGAGATAGTGTATACACACACACACACACACACACACTCAGAGTGCAGACATGCTACAGTATGTGACAGCCATATACTCAGACATGTTATATGATATAGTGTATATACACACATTCAGAGTGCAGACATGCTATGTGACATAGCATGTCTGAATATATGGCTGTCACATAGCATGTCTGCACTCTGAATGTGTGTGTATATACACTATATCATAGCCATCTACTCAGACATGCTATATGATATAGTGTATATACACAAACATTCAGAGTGCAGACATGCTAGATGACAGCCATATATTCAGACATGCTATATGATATAGTGTATATACACACACATTCAGAGTGTAGACATGCTATGTGACAGCCATATACTCAGACATGTTATATGATATATAGTGTATATACACACACACTCAGAGTGTAGACATGCTACAGTATGTGACAGCCATATACTCAGACATGCTATATGATATAGTGTATATACACACATTCAGAGTGCAGACATGCTAGATGACAGCCATATATTCAGACATGCTATATGATATAGTGCATATACACACATTCAGAGTGTAGACATGCTATGTGACAGCCATATACTCAGACATGTTATATGATATAGTGTATATACACACATTCAGAGTGCAGACATGCTATGTGACGGCCATATATTCAGACATGTTATATGATATAGTGTATATACACACATTCAGAGTGCAGACATGCTATGTGACAGCCATATACTCAGACATGTTATATGATATACTGTATATACACACACATTCAGAGTGCAGACATGCTAGGTGACAGCCATATATTCAGACATGTTATATGATATAGTGTATATACACACATTCAGAGTGCAGACATGCTATGTGACAGCCATATACTCAGACATGTTATATGATATAGTGTATATACACACACATTCAGAGTGCAGACATGCTATGTGACGGCCATATATTCAGACATGTTATATGATATAGTGTATATACACACACATTCAGAGTGCAGACATGCTATGTGACGGCCATATATTCAGACATGTTATATGATATAGTGTATATACACACACATTCAGAGTGCAGACATGCTATGTGACGGCCATATACTCAGACATGTTATATGATATAGTGTATATACACACACATTCAGAGTGCAGACATGCTATGTGACAGCCATATACTCAGACATGTTATATGATATAGTGTATATACACACACATTCAGAGTGTAGACATGCTATGTGACAGCCATATACTCAGACATGTTATATGATATAGTGTATATACACACACATTCAGAGTGCAGACATGCTATGTGACAGCCATATACTCAGACATGTTATATGATATAGTGTATATACACACACATTCAGAGTGTAGACATGCTATGTGACGGCCATATATTCAGACATGTTATATGATATAGTGTATATACACACACATTCAGAGTGCAGACATGCTATGTGACAGCCATATACTCAGACATGTTATATGATATAGTGTATATACACACACATTCAGAGTGCAGACATGCTATGTGACAGCCATATACTCAGACATGTTATATGATATAGTGTATATACACACACATTCAGAGTGTAGACATGCTACAGTATGTGACAGCCATATATGCAGACATGCTATATGATACAGTGTATATAGACAGAGTGCAGCCATGTTATATGATATACACACAGAGCCCAGGCAGGCTCCATGTATCCCAGTGCCTCACCTCCACGCTCTGCTCGTCCATCTCCTCCAGTTTGGGGTCCTTGATCTTGCAGTAGTGCAGGGATTTCTTCCTGGACCTGAAGTAGGTCAGGTACTTGACGGTGCTGCACAGACAGGTGAGGAAATGATCAGTAAACCGCCCCCTTTCAGCTGCAGACATGCAGCAGCCGGTGCAGAGAGAGAGACACGGGGCTGGATGTGGTGTTGCAGCACGCAATGTGAGTGCCTGGGGTGTGTGCTCTGTCTGACAGTTACATGGGGCCGCAGCGGTTTAGAACCTGGAGCTCAGGCCGCCATCTTTATCCGGGGCTCGTTACTCAGAGACAAGCGACGCCGGAGTGAGGCGAAAGCAGGAGGGGCAGGGTTACTGTCGTCACTGCTCTCCGCGCATCACACACGCTCCTCCTATCACATGAGAGTGTTAGAGAACCAGACCACGCCCTCTACACACTAATAATGTGAGGGATATGGCCATGGCAGCTCACAGGTCTTGTGTTTTTTTGTACATTGCGTGCTTCATTCTAAGGTATTGTTATTAAACTTCCCCAGCTTTAAAGGACCTCTATGGTCTATATTAAAAATATACTGTCATGAAATAGCTTTGAAAACATGCAACCTGTTTTTAGTATGTTTATAATACAGGCTGATATGTATCAACAATGTATACTGTTATGCAGCAATATAAGGTGCCATATTGTGCTGATTAACTTCCTGTGTTAGGAGGAGACTTTTAATGTGGATGAAGTTGCATTAGAAAAACATTTGACAGTTTTCAGGTTTAATTATTCGAAAGACCAAATAGAAAAAGATGCTGCTATAAATGTGAATAACAAGCAGGATGATTCAGAGGTATTGGATGCACAGAGCCAATTAGTACCATAGATCAGGGGTCCCAGGCCAAAAGCAATCAATGGTCTACCCAGGCCTCCATTGTCCCCATACAGATTATTCTTGTCCATCATGGATTAAGCAAGTGTGGATATTCACTATATAAAATATAAATAGTACATTTGTGTTCACATTTGAATGTCTAAAATTAGTTAAAAAAACTTGTTTCCTGCTCAGTATTCCAAGAAATACACAGTCTTATTAAATTGTGATTTGGCCAATTGAATAAGGCTCTATTTAAGCACACAGCATATTTTTTTACAGAAGTTTTTAGTTAGTAAACTTCTATCCAAAATCAAGGTCTTCACTAACTAAAAACTTCTGTAAAAAAATATGCTCTGTGCTTAAATATTGCAAACATTTTTTGCTAGGTGGGTTATGATGCATTCTACAGGATGAATTCATAGCCCACCTCACTTTACAGTCACTTTATGAACACACATATACTACAGAACAGTCACACTCCTAGACTTTCTCTTTCTCCTGAAATCTTCAACCACTGAAATGTCATTTTTATGGTATGATGTTTTGAAGAAATTGGTTTGATAAGGGGTAACATATTCAGGGATTGAAAAAGGTAACTATATTTGTAATTAAATATCTGTAATTTTAGCTAGTATAATACATTTTGCTTAAATGGTGGGAGACTTTTACTATTTTCCTAACCTAATTTGAGGAAAGACCCCTGGCTGCCACCATGCTTTGGCATTTTACAAATGTAAATGCCATTTACGAAATATAATTATCCTTCCAAGAGACAAGTAAACATGTTCACTAAGGAAAAATACATATAACATGTCAGGAATTGGACGCCAACACCAACTACTAATTCAAACTGTGCAAGTGGAACAAGGATCTCCCTACCCTTTCCCGGAAAGTGCTATAAGTCCCGGGGATTGGTAAATGCATATGGATCTGGACCTTGCTATTATTATTATTATTATGTAATTTGTTAGCCACAAGCCTGCCACCTAATAAACGGTTACCCCACAAACATGACAGCCAGAATCTATGAAAGTTTCTTTTCTACCCAGTTTGTCTCCAGAGAGGTTGGATGCTACCCTTGCAATGCTACGTGCCCAGTAGGCTCAGCAGGGATTGCCTCCCTCATATTTTCCATGGAAATAGGGTTCTGACCAATCAAAATTTGCAGAAGCGACAGCAACACCCATTGCCCGGGGAATGGGTCACACTAGACCCATCTGATTTGTTGCTTCCCAACAAACTCTCCACCAGTCACATAGCTGCCGATGTAGGAGCTTTTCAGATTTGCTTAGAGCACATGAGGAGGTTAATGCAAACATTTTTTTTCCTACCAAACTTGCCCAACTATGTTAATGTACAACGTTTCCATTTTTTTAGGGAAAAATATAAACTGTTGGTATTAAAATAACCCCTCTGGGGAGAATTACAATGTGTATTGCTGTAATTTTTTGGCTGTAACGGATAAACCTTTGCCTGGGAACTTTGTATCCAGGGTCCTAAAGTGGAGTCTTCGACCAGTCTTGAGTGACGATCAAAGAACCCGCACACAACATCACAACCTAACCGGTGGGATCTCTCCAGTTGTCTGAATATTGTGACATAACAGTTAATAAATTAAAGGTTGTATTTATGTATTTATCAAAACTAGTTAATATAGTTAAATATGGCATCACTAGAAAGATCACTGACTTTTCGTAACTGCATGGGCAGCAAACATCAGAGGTCCAGGTATTGGTAGTGGCATGGCAGTGAGCCATGATAGTGAGTCAATAAGATGCTGGAAGGTTGGCAAGTGTATCTGGACCCATGCAGACTGCAGTGCATTCCTCAGCAGCTGAAGAGTGTGTGGTAGAGGATCCATACTGTGAACATGGTGATCGAGGTGGTCCCACGAGTGTTGAATGGGGTTCAAGATCGGGTAATTTGGAGGCCAGGGAAGTACTGTCGCTCTCCTCCAACCACTCCTGGACACTTTTGGCAATATGACTTTTTACATTGTCCTGCTGGAAGATCTCATCCACTCCAGGGAAGACAGTCACCATGTATGTGAACTGCAAGGATGGATAGATACCCCAATAGGTTGAGAAGGCCTTCCAGAGGTATAAGTGGTCCCAGGCAATGTCAAGCAAACATTCCCAGACCATAACGCTGCCGCCACCAGTTCTTTCAACAATGGTTGCAGAGTGTTTATTCTTGTAGGTTTCACACCTGACAAGCCAATGTCCATCCAATTGACGGAGCAGAAAATGTGGCTCATCAGAAACTGTAAACCTTGGCCAATCAGAAAAGGTCCAATTTTGGTACTGTCATGCAAATTAAAGCCATTTCTGACGAAGAACCCTCAACAGCATGGGTGCAGTGATCAGCCGTTAGCTTTGGAGACCCAAACACAACCGAGTTCGCTGTTCACAGTAAGCCCCATTCTTAGGTACATAGAAGAAGGACCATTAACATAATAGGCTGCCCCTGCTTACTGTTAATCCCTGTACATCTGATTAGCTCAGGCCTTTAAGTGTATTACCTATCACCATTTGCTGTTCACACTCAGACTGTTTATCTGCTTAAGACCTCCTGATAACATAATCACAATACATACAATTTATATGTCATTTTAACCAAGAGTAATGCAAAATACATATAACAATAAAACAGGGTAACTTCTTGACAGCTCAGGCCATGGTCTAAAATAGTCCATTCGGGCCCTGGGCATGACAACTCCTCCCCTCTCCTTTCTAGTGGAGACTGGGAATACATCCTGCCGGATAGCTTTCCAGCTCCACGTCCGCCACTTGTCCTCCTCTGAGGTTTAATCTATGTCCCAACAATCTCCAGGGTCCAAGAATCCGGTCCCAGCTGGTAGTGGAAAGTCTAGGGAGTGCAGGAAGTGTCCATAGTCCTACCCCACCCCCTCCTTTCTGTGGCTGAATCCTGGGATTGCAATGGGGGCTTGCCAGGTGACTCCACCTCTACAACCCCCTAAAAAAAATCTATCCAAGTGATAAACTCAATGGCTCTCTGGGCACCTGGCCCTCTCCTTTCCAGGGTGAATTCTCCCTCCTCCGAATTTTAGAGGAATGAAAATGCTTTCTTCAGACAGCTGTAGGGGAGTCAATGCAGTGGGTACAGGGGAGAACCCACACCCTGGGGTACCTTATTTGCCAGTCCATGAAATTTGACCCATCCAGGCATGAAACAATCTGGGTAGTCCTGAGCCAACACCCTATTTCCCAACCATGCCAGTGTACACAGCTCTCGTGATGTTTCTAATACAGTCCCTGGGCCTACAGGGTCACAAATGGGCAACACGTTCCCTCCCCAGATCTTCTCCCTCCCCTGACCAGTGGACCTTTTGGTTTTCCCAATCCAAACCATTCCCTGGGGGAAACCAGTTCAGGTGGCTACTCACCAGGTGTTATCACCACCCCATTCCCCAAAAGCCAGGGCCAATGCCCCTTCTTTCCCCCTCCCTTAGGGAAAACAGTCTTCTTAGGGACCCAATAAAACAGTGTTTCCAGTGAGGACTGTACCTGCCGGATGTGCCAGTCTGCACTCCTCCTGATGGCCTTGGCTGGGGACTCAAATCCTTGGGTCTGCATGGTGCTCACTGTCTCCCAGCCCCCTTCTTTTGGAACCACCGTCTGTGCACAGCTTTCACCTCCTTCTGGATATTTAGTCCCTGGATCCCTGGCTCTCTCCATCTGATATTGGCATGTGAGTACAGGCAGCCCTTGAGAAGCATCTGCTACTGCCTCCTTTGCAGGCTGAAGAGCAGGGCTGTTGGCTGTTTCTTCTCCGGGGTCTGTGGCTGGCTCCTGGACAATGGTGATCCAATGAACCCCCCCATTGTGTTTATAGTCCACTGGTAGGGCTCAGTGCTCATTTGGTTCTTCCCTGACTATAGGAGCAGGGTAGCTTTCCCCCAAGTCTGCTGTGCCTGGCACTGCTGTGGTTAGGCACTGTCCCCATGCCTCTAACTGGGAGAGGCTCAGCCTCCTAAAGCTTGGGACTAGTTCTTCCTCCTCCAGGTCAAGCCACAGCATCAAGGCAGCTTTGCTAATTTTCACACCCATGAGGCCAGAATTCTCCTCACAGTCCATGCCACCCTCTCCCCGGACCTCTTGACAAGTGTTATAAGTCCACTGTTGTCCCAAAGTCTAAACAGTTTCCCTCTGACCCAGACCCCTTTGTCTCTGTTACTCTCCTCCATGCCTGACTTGCAGGACCACTACCAACTGGGTGCCCAAAACCCCTCTAGGGATGCTTCATCCAGTAGGGCCAGATTGCCTGCTTCCAGTTGTAATTCCTGCCGGATCAATTGCATCAGTGAAAACGCCTTATTCGACCGTTGGGCCACCCCCAGAGAGCTACAATGTCACTTGAGCACATCTATTGTACCCTGTGCAGTGCCAACCCTACAATTCAGAGGGCCATATGCCAGCTCCCAGAGTGCCTCCTTCAGCCCTACTGACAAATAGAGCTCCACACTAGGGATTCCAACCTCTCCCATCCAAGCTGCATACTGCTCCTCTAAGACACTTTTCTGCACCACCAGGTCCTCCAGCCATTCAATTAGCTTGTGACCCGGCCATAGTCCCAGGAAAGCCATCCATTGGTTTAGAAGCGCTCTTTCTTGACAGTCCATTCCAAGAGCAAAAACATTTTCTGTTCCCCATCCACAGCAGCTGAGAAAGGGCCATTGCGTACCCTCTCCTCTCCCACTGTCCCAGGACAGTCATTTGCTGATGCATGTTTAAATTTTAAAGCATTTCCTCTGGTCTCAGCTCCATCATGTCCTTGTAAGTTGCCATCCTGCTGTGGTTTACCAGAGATCCCACCACTACCACCAATTGTCACAATCTGCTACTTCAATTAGACTTGGTAAGAACCTAGTTCAAACCTATCCAGTAAAATTGTGTGGTCCTTTTATACCTCTGATAGCAGAAGATGGACCAAACACCAGTACCGCGCCCAGGAGCTTGCTTCAAGGATATCAGGAACACCAGATATAACAAGAACACATATAACAGTTTTCATAGTGTGTAAAGCTCCAGGTACGAACTCATGCACACTATAAAAACTATTAGGCAATGTGCAGCGAGGCACAGGTGAGGGGGTAAAGAGACACAGGAGAGGGAAGAGAGGGGGAGAGACACAGTGGAGGGAGAGGGATGGAAAGAGACACAGGGGAGGGAGGGGGAGATACAAAGGGGAGGGAGGAGGGGGAAGAGACCCAGGGTAGGGGGAAAGAGGCACAGGGGGGGAGAGGGGGAAGGAGACACAGGGAAGGTAGAGGGGGGAAGAGGCATGGGGGGAAGGAGACATGAGAGAGGGAGAGACAGGGGGAAGAGACACAGGGAAGGGGGGGGGGAGACACAATAAATATCCCATCATTTTTGACAGGCAAGTTACTAGTACTTAAATATTTAATTTTGTTATATTGTTAGCACTCATTATCATTTATGTCACATGGTTCACAAATGAAAAAAAAATGTAGGACTACCTCTAGGTATATACAGAGCCTTGCAAAAGTATTCACCCCCCTTGGCATCTTTCGTGTTTTGTTGCCTCAAAATCTGTAAGTAACAGGGATTGTTTGAGGATTTGCATCATTTAATTTACAGAACATGCCCACAACTTTGAAGATTTTTTTTATTGTAAAGCAAACAAGAAAAAGGACAAAATAACAGAAAAAGTGAATGTGCATAACTACTTACACCCCTAAAGTCAATACTTTGTAGAGCCACCTTTTGTGCCAAACACAGCTCCAAGTCGCTTTGGATAAGTCTCTATGAGCTTGCCACATCTTACCACTGGGATTTTTGCCCATTCCTCCTTGTAAAACTGCTCCAGCTCCTTCAAGTTGGATGGTTTGCGCTTGTGAACAGCAATCTTTAAGTCTGACCACACATTTTCTAGTGGATTGAGGTCTGGGCATTGACTAGGCCAATCCAACACATTTACATGTTTCCCCTTAAACCACTCAAGTGTTGTTTTAGCAGTGTGTTTGGGGTCATTGTCCTGCTGGACGGTGAACCTCCGTCCTAGCCTCAAATCACGCACAGAGTTGTACAGGTTTTGCTCAAAAATATCCCTGTATTTAGCACCATCCATCTTTCCCTCCACTCTGACCAGTTTCCCAGTCCTGCTGCTGAAAAACATCCCCATAGCATGATGCTGCCACCCCCTTATTTCACTGTGGGGATGGTGTTCTTTGGGTGATGTGATGTGTTGGGTTTGCCCCAGACATAGTATTTTCTTTGATGGCACCTTCCTCCATACATTTTGGGAGTCTCCCACATGCCATTTCGCAAACTCAAAATGTGCCATGTGCCATTTAGTTTTTTGCTGAATGTAATGGCTTTCTTCTGGCCACTCTGCCATAAAGCCCAACTCTATGGAGCCTACAGCTTATTGTCGTCCTATGTACAGATACTCCAGTCGCTGCTGTGGAACTCTGCAATCCTCAAGGGTTACCTTAGGTCTCTGTGCTGCCTCTTTGATTAATGCCCTCCTTGCCCGGTCCGTGAGTTTTGATGGGCGGCCGTCTCTTGGCAGGTTTGCTGTTGTGCCATGTTCTTTCCATTTGGTTATGATAGATTTGATGGTGCTCCTGGGGATCCTCAAAGATTTGGATTATTTTTTTATAACCTAACCCTGACTTGTACTTCTCAACAAAATTGTCCCTTACTTGTTTGGAGAGTTCCTTGGTCTTCATGGCAGTGTTTGGTTAGTGGTGCCTCTTGCTTAGGTGTTGCAGCCTCTGGGGCCTTTCAAAAAAGGTGTGTATATGTAATGACAGATCATGTGACACTTAGATTGTCCACAGGTGGACATCATTTCACTAATTATGTGACTTCTGATGGTAATTGGTTGCACCAGAGCTTTTTATGGGCTTAATAAAAAGGGGGTGAATACATATGCACCTGCCAATTTTCTGTTTTCTATTTCTAAACAATAGTTTTATGTATATATTTTTCTCATTTAATTTCACCAACTTAGACTATTGTGTTCTGATCCATCACAGATAATTCAGATTAACAAAACATTGAACTTAAGGCTGTAATGTACTAAAATAGGTATAAAGTCAAGTGAATACTTTTGCAAGGCACTGTATTCTATATAGAAGGGCTTAGGTTTGCTGGGAGTGCTATCCTATTAACTAGCATGTCATGTTAGAAAGTGGGGCAATGCTTTTTTTTGGTCTTACAGTCATGGAAACATGCTCTTACTTTGCAAAAATACACATGTATCGGATTGCCCAGTATTGGAACCATTGGTATTTGGTCCATCTCCATCAAGGGTAGATTCCCAAGTTACATGTTTAGTATAAGACAGAAATGTACCACTTATTTTTTTTATTTTTTTTTATTTAATTTTTTATTTTTCTTCAGTTTCTACAAATAACAAACAGATATTACAAAATTATACGAAACACAAATATACAAATACAAGATATATTACAGTCATACAAAAACTAAAGAAAAAAAAAAAGAGTTATGTCTTATGAGTTTAAAGAATGGTAATATTTATCCCAAATCAGCCAACTGTTAAACCTGGAAAAAAAACAATGCCCATGTCGTATAAATTCCTTTCTAATTCTCTGTTCTTTTTCAGAATTGTTAATACTTCATTCAGTGATGGAATAAGTTCTGATTTCCAGCGTTTGGCAATAAGCCATTTGACTACTGAGACTACCTGTATAATTAAAGCTTGTTCTTCCATCTTAAGCCTATTGTCCATGATGTGAAGAATAGCCATTTCACATGTCGGCTTAATGATTTTACCCCAAATTTTAGAAATATATTCAAAAATCAAACTACAAAGTTTCTTAATGGGGTCACAGTCCCACCAAATATGTTTGTGCGTCCCCTGCTGATTACAAAGCCTCCAACAAAGCCCCTTATTAGGATTATTGTTAATAATTGCTATCTTTACTGGGACAAACTACCACCTCTGGATCACTTTAAAATTGACTTCTCTATATGCTTGATATTTAATAATTTTCTGTGAGAACGCAAACGCCCTTGACCAATTTTCCAGGTTAATTATTACATTCTTTTTCCCACTTAAGCATACCTGGAGATTTTTCCATCTTATCCTGTTTTCTTAATATTTCATAGCATTTGGAAATTATATGTTTCCTGTCATTATAAAGTACTAACTTTTCAAAATTGGTTAAGGATCTGTTTGAGGTAATTAAATATTTCGAATTTAAAATAACTTTTTTAACTCTCTCATATTCCAACCATTTAGACGATGGAAAACTAAAATCAGCACATAATTTGGAAAAAGACTTAATTTCACCTTTATCGAACAGATCTCCCAATGTCTCTATATTCCAATTACTCCAATCACGAAGACAGGCCAAATTAAGAACATTACTTACACCTAACAGTGACATTTCCGAACACGGAATTGTTGAAAGGTTTAGTTTTTTCTTCCATTTATACCAAAATTTAAACCCTGATTTAATTATTATTGACGTAATATTATTATTGGGAAATTTATCGTACCAAAGCCAACCACTTAATGATAAGCCCTTAGCTAAACATTGTTCTATAGTTATCCACTTATTTTGTTTTGTTTTAGTGGACCAGGGTACAAAATGAGATAGCATTGCAGCCATATAATATTCCTCAACACAAGGGGACGCAATGCCTCCTTTTATAAAGCTCTTCCTAACAATCCTTGAATTAATTCTAGATTTTTTCCCATTATATATAAATGAATCGATCAAGGTTTGGTATTTTTTAATTATAGTTTCAGGAACGGATCTAAATAAATAAATTATTTGCGGTAATATGGACATTTTTACGGCTGCTATTCTACCGAACCAGGATAATCTATTTGATTTCCAATTTATTAGTTGGTTTTTAATTTTATCAAATAATTTCGAGAAATACATTTTAGTTAGATTTTCCAATTTTTCAGAGAATTCTATTCCCAAATAATTGATTTTATTTAACTCCCAATCAATTTCCCAAATATTTTTCAGAGAAGTTATTTCATGTTCGTCTATATTTATCGTTAATACCTCTGTCTTTGACCAATTTATTTTATAGTAAGAAATTAAACCAAATTTGTTTATTAAATCCTGAATCTGAAGTAAAGACTTTCTAGGTTCGGCTATAGTTAATATCACATCATCAGCATAAAGTATAATTTTATGCTCAGAATCACCAATTCTAATTCCATGTATTTTCTTATTCATTCTAATGGCTTCTGCCAAAGGTTCCATCATTAAAACAAAAATTAAAGGAGATAGTGGACAACTCTGACGGGTACCATTGGTAATAGAGAAAGTGTTTGTTTTTAGGCCATTTCCTACAACACAGGCAGTGGGGTTTGAATATAAAGCCCCTATAGATTTCACTCCAAAATCTTCAAAACCGAATTTTAGTAATACTTGATTCATAAAATCCCAGTTTAGCCTGTCAAAGGCCTTTTCTGCATCTAATGTGATAACTATCGAAGGTTTATGATTATCTTTACAAAAATAAACTACGTCAATTAATCTAAATGTACCACTTATTGAACTAGAAGACATCAGTATCTAATAGTAGATTCTTACTGCTGAGACTTAACTCAATACCATGATTAAGACTTCCTTCCACGAACAATCACAACACATATATAGTTGTCATGATTGCGAGTTTGTCGGTAACGCAATGTTAAAAGTTATGGGTTGTTCATGCCTGCGGCACTCATTGTAGCCTTTTTCAAATTTTTCAACTTTTTCAAAGTCTTGCTGGCTGGCATTAATCTGCCTTTGATGTTGCCAAATAGATACCCATGTATTTAAATGTCTCATTATGGTCTCAGTCATCTGTCTCTGATAAGAATAATGTAAATCAAGTATCATCATCCTATCCAAATAATGTGATCAATTCATATAGCCAGTAGCTCTTAATTAACCTGTGTGTACATATAATAAAAAAGGGGTAAAGCTATTATTTTCATTTAGTCCCCATGGAATAACAGATTTCATTAAAGTAATCCACTTTGTTTTAATCTTCAATAATTCTAGCTCTAAATATCCTCTCCTGATACCTAGTCATACTTTGTAAAGAATTCTGCACTTTAGTTCTCTCCTCTACTACTATGACTCTTCAAAACTGGCATTTCTGATATTGGAGAGCTGTTCGCCCAATCTTTTTCTTATCTCCCTAGTGGTCATTCCTACATAGTTCATCTTGCATCCAAAAGATATACCACACCGGCAGCCGCGATCTCCTGGGGGGTGGGAGGAGGGAAGCATAGCACCATGAGCATCGAGATCCCGGCCGGGCTCACGGATTACTGCAGGGCTACACAGTGGAGGTACTGCGTCAGAAAACTCCTTACGACTCCAGGAGTGAGGGGGGCATGTTCACCCCTTAACCCTTCTGCTTACTAGTATAGGGGCACTTCTGGATGGTCTGGGTTCTTATGGTCTCAGCATTTCTGACTAGTTCAGGCCAGGACATCAGTTCAGGACCTCAGGAACACAGGAGGCAAAAAGCAGGCTTGGCAAAATAATAAATGCTTTTATCTCTATCTTTCTCTAAAATGACAGATAAACCTTTTTATGTATCAACCATCAGATAAATCTTTAATAACTGACTCACAGCATGACAGTTACAGATGACATCATAACATTCCAAATGCAGTTAACTCCTTATGAACTGGCTACAACTAAAATGTAATATAGAGTTTAAACACATAACATTACACATTGTCTTTGTAATAAAACTAGGTGGCTGGTTTTTGCCACAAGTTCATCTTGCATGGACACTCCAAAAGATAGACCACACCTGCACTGCTACAGTTATAAAAACCTTTAGTATGAACTGTCTTTCCTAGTCTATCCTTTAGTTGTGTTTTTTAATTCATATTTTTGTAAAATTGGCAATGACCACATGGATAAGTGCCATCCGGTAAGGAACCTAAAAGCTGTTTCCTTTTTGAAAAGTGACTGTTAACTAGACAATCATTGAGGTATCATTGACCTATCAGATATAGGTAGATTATTGGTTAGTCAGTTTAAAGGACTAAGTGGTGGGCTCCGCTACAACCAGTGAGATTAGGGAATAGGTCACTTAGCACTTTACTTCATCAGCACTTTAGTCATATATTTATCAGTTTGAGCACTATATACACTTTTACCTACTATCAATTATTGGGGTAATATATTATGATAATAGACCTTTAATAATTTATATAGTATTATCATTTACCCACAAGTGGAATTGTTATAGGTGATTATGATCTGTAATTGAGTAAAGGTACTAAACATATTTACAATGAATTTATAACCAAGTTATATATGCCAATTTGGATATAGTCATTGACTGCAGGGACAGGCTTCGTGAATTTTAGTGTTTTAATCGTTGAAGTTTAATTTAATTGTATTAATAAAGAGTATTGAATTTTAACTATGCATTCCGAGAAAGAAGTATATTTATATATATATATATATATATATATATATATATATATATATATATATATATATATATGCCTAATAACCACATGGTGTAATTATCTACCCATTAGGAGGATACCCTACAGATACATGAGTGTCTTTTTTCTTTAGTTTGGTTTATGATTAGAAACGTAACAGTTACAGGCTTGACAGATAAAAGGATTTGTTGGCTCGCAGTTCAAACTTCCACGTCCTGTAGCCTTTTCTCACCCGCATCCAGGAAGCCGTTGACGGATTACTTTACCAGTAGAATTCAATAGCTGCAAAGCTTGCGGCCTACATAACGGGCTACGTTTTTCAACATTGAAGTAATTAAATAGGTCTATTGGTCTTCTGTCAAGTATTCTTTTGTGCACTGTCAATCCAGAATGAGAGGTTTAAGGGATGGTGTATGCCATGATTTCTCCAAGAAGGTAAAACAGGTGAACAGTACCAATGAATCATAATCTCAATGAGCAAGAACTGAAAGGGCAGAGGCAATTTTTTGCACTCTGAGGACACTACTATTTGCTTCATAATAATATATACAGTATCTCACAAAAGTGAGTACACCCTCACATTTGTGTAAATATTTTATGCTATCTTTTCATTTGACAACACTGAAGAAATTACACTCTGCTACAATGTAAAGTAGTAAGTGCACAGCCTACTGTATATAACAGTGTAACTTTGCTGTCACCTCAAAATAACTCAACACACAGCCATTAATGTCTAAACCATTGGCAACAAAAGTGAATACAGCCCTAAGTGGAAATGTCCAAATTGGGCCCAAAGTGTCAATATTTTCTGTGGCCACCATTATTTCCCAGCACTGCCTTAACCCTCATGGGCATGGAGGTAACCAGAGCTTCACAGGTTGCCACTAGAGTCCTCTTCCACTCCTCCATGATGACATCAGGGAGCTGGTGGATGTTAGAGACCTTGCACTCCCTCACCTTCCGTTTAAGGATGCCCCACAGATGCTCAAAAAGGTTTAGGTCTGGTGACATGCTTGGCCAGTTCATCACCTTTACCAAGACCCTGAAACTGAGCTGCTAGATAGCAAAACAAATTGGATGAAGCTGATCTGAAAAAGGCTGCTTTTTAAGCCTGTAATACACATCCCCAGAAGAGCACTGCCACCATCTAGTGGCCAATTTAGAAAGCTGCTACTTGTGAGACACCAGATAGGATAATCAACTACTGGAGTTCAATAGAGGGACACTAGCTTTAACAACCCTGCTAATCAGCAGAAAATATTTGATCTGGGCTGCAAATGGTTTAATAGTTTCTCAGAACACATTTTGAGAAACTGACACATATAAGTGCCAAACACTTGCGAGCACCCAAACAAATTAGAAGGACCTTATCTAAGATATTAGGGAGACCCGAGAATTCCCCTCTTCTGCTCCACAGATAACGCTACTAAAATATAAGTGCAACTTTACCCCTCATTCTTAAACTATGCTTTATTTACGCTTCAGGATGTAAAGCCACTCTAAGGGGCATAGCTAAGTTGGCAAGCTTAAGATGACTCAACCTTAACTCTTCCGCACGAAAATATATTCGCTTCTCTTTTGCTACATAAAAGATTGGTTCCTTACTGAAAACCTCCTTTTTTGTGGAAATAACGGGATCTTGGCAAAATAATTAACTGTAATCTTTCAAGATGCGAAAATCAAAAAACAGTGCAGTGTCCAAAAGTATATCTGAATACCTTAAACAATCAGAACCCAGATCCACCCCAAGAACCTGGATCAGGCCAGTCAGATATCTCTGACACTGAGGGGGCTATGGCAACGACTCAACCAAATGTGAATTTGACAGACCAGTCCTTGCGTAAGATTGATGCTCTGCTTCAGGCCTTCTCTAAAGTTGTGACAGTTCTACAAAAGGTTATGTCTTAGCTTGGCCAGAGCATTCATCTCTTGGAGGAGACCTCGGACCAAGTAATAGAAGCCCAGGACAAAGACCGAATGGAGACCTCTCAAAATACATCACGCATCGCTTTGCTTGAAGACAAGCTAGAGGATCTTAAGAACCGCTCAAGGAGGTACAATATAAGGATCCATGGCATACCTAAGGCTGTACTTGATCTAACTCGATACCTCAGAGCAACAATAAATAGCATTATATCCGTTCATCCAGATCATACTTGGGAGGTTGAATGAGCTCACAGACCAGAGACATGATCTTGGCTACTACAAGGAAGATGACAACAATATTAGGTCCTGATAAAGCTCCACTCTGAATTTATGCAGATTTATCCCTGAGCACACTTGCCAAACAGAGATCAATGAAGCCAGCCTTAGCAATCCTAATTGACCGCAACATCAAATACCGATGGAACTTTCCATTTGCTCTGGCGTTTTAATTCAAAGGATCTCAATACTCTTTCCACTCATTAGAAGAGTGCCTAGGGTTATTAAAAAGATTAGGACTCCTCTCAGAGGATGAAATAGTAGTGCAACAAGGCCCTTCAAATAGCACTACCCTGAGCAGACAATGGACAGTAGCCTCCAAAAGCAGGAAAACACAGTATCCTTCAGTGCCAGCTAAACTGCCGCTGCGCTCTTCTGAACCAAACCCCACAGCATCTCTGGATCCTAATTGATGGATCATCCTGGGTGATTGTCCGATTTCAAAAACAACAAACCAGAGACTTGATCTTGGCTACTACAAGGAAGATGATGACAATATCGGGTCCTGATAAAGCTCCACTCCGAAACACACTTTTCCCACAACAATATTTAGAGGGGCCCCCACCCAGGGAACAGGGAGTTTACATATTATTCCACGACCCACGGCTCATATTCTCATTGAAACAATTTTTATAAGTTCCCCATTTTTTGATAACTCTTCAGGTGCTAAAATCATCCCTTGCACATGGTCGGACCATGCAGCTGTCAAAATAAACTTACATTTAGGTCTTAACCTGGCTCTACCATATTCTTGGAAACTCAGTGACCTTCTAATATTTAATCCCGCCTACGTAGTCCAAATTACTGATGACCTAAAAACTTATTTTGACACCAACTCCTCACAAGACGTGGGAGCAGGGCTGCTTGAGGGGGGGGGGGGGGGGGGGCTCATAAATCAGAGGCACCAGTATTAAATTAGTATCAAATAACAGGAAACTGACCCGCAAAAACAAGCCACACTTCCTTTCTGACACAAAACCGACAAGACAAGGCGGCATCTTATCAGAAAGGACAGAAAAAGCATCCATACTCCCAAACAAGGATTTCTCAACTAATAACTCCATCTGGCCTCATAACAGTTAGTCATAATGAAATCCAGAAAATATTTTATAATTTTTATCAAAAAATATACTCCTCACACATCAAACCCTCTGAAATTGCACTTCAGTCATACTTAAACATGGTAGACCTTCCCTCTATTACTCCCTTAAATTTACAGAATCTTAATGAAGACATTATGTACAAGGAAATCCAGGAAACAATTTCTGAACTTAAAACAGGTACAGTAAATCCCCTGGTCCAGTCGGGTTCACAAACTCGTATTACAAAAAACTCTCTGAAATCCTTACACCGCACCTGTGTGCACTCTTTAATGCAATATTAAGAGGTGACCCCATGCCTCCGGAGATTAACCAGGCAGATCTGGTTCTATTTCCTAAGTCAGGTAGGGATCCTTTGGAGGCTAAAAATGATCGCCCGATTTAATTAATGAACTGGATGTTAATTTTGGCCAAAATGATTTCTAGATTTTTTCCTGATCTGATTCATAAGGATCAAACAGGCTTCATACCCCTCATAGAAACATGGGACAATATCAGGAAGACTTTGAATGTTCTACACCTGGCCAGAGACTCCAAAACACAAATGTGCATCCTTGCACTTGACATTGAAAAGACGTTTGATTCAATCGAATGGTATTATATCTATGCAGTCCTGGCCAGGTTTGGATATAAAGGTCGCTTTATAAATGTATTAAGAACCTACTACAACTCCCCTCTAGCTAATTGGAAGTTGCCTGGTTCACAAAAATTGTGTATTCCCATTCAAAGAGGTACTAGGCAGGGTTGTCCTATTTTCCCTTTGCTATTTGCGCTAGCTATAGAGCCCCTAGCTCAGGCCATTCATTCTAACCCAGGGATCAAGGGACTTAGAGTTGGTCATCACCACTTTAAGTGCGCTTTATTCGCAGATGATTTGCTATGCTCACTAACAGTTTCAGAGTCCTCTATAGTAGCCCCAATGACCACTATCAATCAGTATAGTGATTTGTCAGGTCTTAAACACAGAAAATAATAATATCTTAGGGAAGTAAACCCATTAGTGCTTACCACTACAAAATTGGATATAAGGGCAAAAGTGGGTTAATCATATACATATAATAGTATAAACTTTAATGAAAACAACGTCGATTAAAAAGGAAAAGTTTAAAAACAAGGTCAAAAATTCCTTAGGTGAATACTGTAAACCTTATTACCACTCTTAGTTTATCATTTATAGAATGTGGTTAAACAGCAAAAAGTTTTACAAAGGATTGTAAGGGCTATTGCTCAGGTCAATATGAGCTTAAGAATTAAAATGTACATCTCCAAAAACCCTATATATCATATATCATGTATCATATATTCGTACTATTCGAGTATAAGCTGACCCGAGTATAAGCCGAGGCACCCATTTTACCACAAAATACTGGGTAAAATGAGTGACTCGAGTATAAGACGAGGGTGGGAATAGTGCTGCCCCTGTGTCCCTCTTGTGCCCTCTGTGTCCTCCTCTCTCTCTGTGTCTCTTCTCCCCTCTCCCTTCCCTGTGTCTCTTCTCCCCTCTCCCTTCCCTGTGTCTCTTCCAACCTCTCCCTTCCCTGTGTCTCTACCCCCTCCCTTATCACCCTCCTCAACCACACTCCTCAACCTCCCTCCTCATCCTTAACCTCCCTCCTCAACCTCCCTCCTCATCCTCAACCTCCCTCCTCATCCTCAACCTCCCTCAACCTCCCTCCTCATCCTCAACCTCCCTCCTTTTCCTCAACCCCCTCCTCAACCTCCCTCCTTATCCTCAATCCCCTCCTCAACCTCCCTCCTCATCCTCCCTCCTCAACCCCCCCATCCTCAACCCCCCATCCTCATCCTCTCTCCTCAACCCCCCATACTCAACCCCCCTCCTCAACCTCAACCCCCCTCCTCAACCCCTCCTCCTCATCCTCAACCTCCCTCCTCATCCTCAACCTCCCTCCTCAACCCCACCATCCTCAACCCCTTCCTCAACCTCCCTCCTAAACCCCCCATCCTCAACCCCCTCCTCAAGCCCCCCATCCTCATCCTCCCTCCTCAACCCCCCCATCCTCATGCTCTCTCCTCAACCCCCCATACTCAACCCCCCTCCTCAACCTCAACCCCCCTCCTCAACCCCTCCTCCTCATCCTCAACCTCCCTCCTCATCCTCAACCTCCCTCCTCAACCCCACCATCCTCAACCCCTTCCTCAACCTCCCTCCTAAACCCCCCATCCTCAACCCCCTCCTCAAGCCCCCCATCCTCATCCTCCCTCCTCAACCCCCCCCATCCTCATCCTCAACCCCCCCATCCTCTTCCTCCCTCCTCAACCCCCATCCTCATCCTCAACCACCCTCCTCAACCCCTCCTCCTCAACCTCCCTCCTCATCCTCAACCTCCCTCCTCATCCTACCTCCTCATCCTCAACCTCCCTCCTCAACCCCCCATCCTCAACCTTCCTCCTCAACCCCCCATCCTCAACCCCCATCCTCATCCTCAACCCCCCATCCTCAACTTCCCTCCTCAACCTCAACCCCCCTCCTCAACCCCAACCCACCTCCTCAACCTCAACCCCCCTCAACCTCCCCCCTTAATCCCCCCCAACCCCCCTCAACCACAACCCACCTCCTCAACCTCAACACCCCTCAACCTCCCCCCTCAATCCCCCTCAACCGCAACCCCTCAACCTAAACACCCCTCAACCTAAACCCCCCTCAACACCCCTCCTCCACTTAAACCCCCCTAAATACCTCCCGGAGCACAAGCAGGTAAGAAGGGACAGGGGGGAGGTATTTAGGGGGGTTTAGGTGGAGGAGGGGGGTTGAGGGGGGGTTTAGGTTGAGGAGGGGGGAGGGAAAGAGACACGGGGGGTAGAGAGACACACTGGGGGTTAGAGACACATGGAGGGTTAGAAACACACAAGGGGGTTAGAGACACGGGGGGGTGTTAGAGAGAAACGGGGGGGTTAGAGAGACACGGGGGGGGGAGAGTGACTCGAGTATAATCCGAGGGGGCACTTTTTTGCCTTAAAAATAGGGCTGAAAAACTTGGCTTATACTCGAGTATATACGGTACTAAGTTTTGTGGATTAGTGAGTAATTTGTCACAGCCAAGGGGGGTATTAAAGATTTTTTTTATCTCACAGACAGTTTTCAAGAGGGGTATTGAAGTTAGATTAAATTAGATTTAAGTCAGTGTATTGGGACGATTCTATAGCGTCCCTAAGTTCTTATACTCATCTTTTCACCCTCTTTAAAAAGTCCCCATAAGTCCTCCACTATCCTTAAATAAATAGAATATGTTTTAAAGTTATTTCAAGCCCTAATACTGCCTCTGAACTATCATGCTCGGTATCCTAGCGTCTCCATGCACTGAGGAGATTTGCGATTTCTGGTTGCGTTGTGCGTGATGACGTCACGCTACGCCTGCCTGCTTCCTAACATGTTTCTACATATAGAACGTCTTTCTCAAAGGATTAAGGCGTTTGTTGAAGCTCTGGGCTATTTAAAGGATCCGGTAGTCATGGTTACCAGTGCTACCGTATATGCTACTCACAGGATCACCCCTTTTAATTAGATAAACTATTTAATAAGAGGATATATTAATGGCAATGGAATAGGAATAAAATAGATTTTAAAGATCTGTCTCTATATAAGGGTTTATATGCCATTTAGTACATTATGTAAGCAACAAATTCAACATTTGGAAGGATGTGACAGTTGAATATCCATATGCATCATAGATATCATAGATATCACCACAAAGAATATCAGTAATATGGGAGCACAAAGGTTGTATAAAGAGATATATGAACATATCAAAGTGTATAAATTATATCCATATTAAATAAAAATATTTGGATATGTGCCAACTAAAAGTGGTTCCCAGTGTTGATCCATTAAATAAATATATAAATATAGATATATGTGAGAATAATCATATAACAAAAATTCATAATTTTGGGTGCTAAAGCAAACATATTAAATAAATGAAAAAGTGTATAATATAAATCCTGTATGAGGAACCTTAGGCCTAATCCGGCATCTTTATAAGGAACCATAAATAATGTGCATAGCATCAAAAATTAGGTATGTTCCTATCTCTTACTCATTGTTATCACCCTACTATTATGAGTGTGGATCCTAAAAGAAAAGATGTGTATCTACAAAATAGGGTCCAACAAAAACTAGCTGTTAAGGAGAAAGCAAACTAACTATTAAGGAGAAAATGAACCATTTCTCACTAATAAAAGGCCAAAATCTAATTTGAAGTTGTTCAGTTTCATATGACTACTACATTTTTTCAATTGTAAATCATCAGGAGTGGTATATATAGCCACCTGTCTATGTAATAAGATCTATGTAGGTAAAACCTGCAGAGAACTCTGTCGAAGAGTGGGGGAACATATACAGTGGGTATAAAAAGTCTACACACCCCTGTTACAATGTCAGGTTTCTGTGCTGTAAAAAAATGAGACAAAGATAAATAATTTCAGAACTTTTTCCACCTTTAATGTGACCTATAAACTGTACAAATCAATTGAAAAACAAACTGAAATCTTTTAGGTGGAGGGAAGAAGAAAAAAAAGAAAAATAATGTGGTTGCATAAGTCTGCACACCCTCTTATAACTGGGGATGTAGCTGTGTTCAGAATTAAGCAATCACATTCCAAATCATGTTAAATTGGAGTCAGCATACACCTGCCATCATTTAAATTGCCTCCGATTAACCCCAAATAAAGTTCAGCTACTCTAGTTGTTTTTTTTCCGACATTTTCTTAGTTGCATCGCACAGCAAAAGCCATGGTCCACAGAGAGCTTCCAAAGCATCAGAGGGATCTCATTGTTAAAAGGTATCAGTCAGGAGAAGGGTACAAAAGAATTTCCAAGGCTTTAGATATACCATGAAACACAGTGAAGTCATCATCAAGTGGAGAAAATATGGCACAACAGTGACATTACCAAGAACTGGAGCTCCCTCCAAAATTGATGAAAATGCGAGAAGAAAACTGGTTTGGGAGGCTACCAAGAGGCCTACAGCAACCATAAAGGAGCTGCAGGAATATCTGGCAAGTACTGGCTGTGTGGTACATGTGACAACAATCTCCCGTATTATTCATATGTCTGGGCTATGGGGTAGAGTGGCAAGACGAAAGCCTTTTCTTACAAAGAAAAACATCCAAGCCAGGCTACGTTTTGCAAAAACTCATCTGAAGTCTCCCAAAAGCATGTTGGTAAAGGTGTTATGGTCTGATGAAACCAAGGTTGAACTTTTTGGCCATCGTTCCAAAAGATATGTTTGGCGCAAAAACAACACTGCACATCACCAAAAGAACACCATACCCACAGTGAAGCATTGTGGTGGCAGCATCATGCTTTGGGGGCGTTTTTCTTCAGCTGGAACTGGGGCCTTAGTTAAGATAGAGGGAATTATGAACAGTTCCAAATACTAGTCAATATTGGCACAAAACCTTCAGGCTTCTGCTAGAAAGCTGAACATGAAGAGGAACTTCATATTTCAGCATGACAACGACCCAAAGCATACATCCAAATCAACAAAGGAATGGCTTCACCAGAAGAAGATTAACATTTTGGAATGGCCCAGCCAGAGCCCAGACCTGAATCCGATTGAAAATCTGTGGGGTGATCTGAAGAGGGCTGTGCACAGGAGATGCCCACGCAATCTGGAGTGTTTTTGCAAACAAGAGTGGGCAAATCTTGCCAAGTCAAAATGTGCCATGCTGATAGACTCATACCCAAAAAGACTGAGTGCTGTAATAAAATCAAAAGGTGCTTCAACAAAGTATTAATTTAAGGGTGTGCATACTTATGCAACCATATTATTTTATTTTTATATTTTTTCTTCCCTCTACCTAAAAGATGTCAGTTTGTTTTTCAACTGAGTTGTACAGTTTATAGGTCACATTAAAAGTGGAAAAAGTTCTGAAATGATTTATCTCTCTCATTTCTTTACAGCACAGAAACCTGACATTTTAACAGGGGTGTGTAGACTTTTTATATCCACTGTAGGCCTGTAATTTTTAACCTCCAAAGGGTCTCTGCCCTCCTTTGGAAAGAAGACCATGTCCGCTTGGTTCAATTCAGGTGGAATGTTGTGACCGTCTAAGATCGCATTAAATAAGGTCACCAAGTGGGGAGCCCAAATTTCGGCGATTTTTTTGTAGTACAAGTTAGAAAATCCGTCTGGACCTGTTGCTTTACCTAATTTCATTTTTTTAATTGTCTCCAGAACTTCCTCAACCGTAATTAAAGAGTTCAGACCCTCTCTCTCTTAAACCAATATATGTGGAAGATCGTAGGACTCAAGAAAGGTGGAGATTTGATTAGTACGTTGCTTCTGCGTGGATGAATAGAGCTTTTGAAAAAAGGTAGTAAAGGTTTCTTTAAGCTTATTTGGGCTATAAGTTATGTTCCCAGAGGGGCTTTTGATCTTGAAAATTTTGGAGTGAGCTAGCTTCCCTTTTAATTTTCTAGCAAGTAGAGAATCCGGTTTGTTAGCTTTTGTGTAAAATGTATGGCCCGCCCATTTCAATGCTTTTTCAGTTTGTGCTGAAAGTATTAAATCCAATTCTACTCGTAATAGGTCTATTTGTTTACGGCATTGGGTTGAAGGATTGGTCTGGTTAGATTTTTCTAAAGCTAAAAGTGACGCTCTGATCTCAATTTCCCTTTTTCTTTTTTGGCTCTTGTTTGCAGCAGATAGTTTAATGCAAGAGCCCCTAATAACGACTTTATGTGCTGCCCAAACCTACCCCATATCCGCGCCTGGGGTCAGGTTATTTAAGAAGTATTGGCTGAGGTCTGAGGCTACCTGGTCCTGAAAGGTTTGATTGGAGAGGAGCATGTCATTAAGCTTCCATGTATATGGGGGTTTGTATACAGTGCCAAAATCAAGGGACATGTGGACCACAGAATGGTCGGACCAGGGACAGGGGCGTATTTCGGAGGCAACTAAGCCATGCGACAAAGATGAATCCATTAGCAATGTATCTATTCTGGAGTATGAGCCATGCACTAGGGAATAAAACGTGTACTCCCTTTCTCCCTGATGTTTCAGTCTCCAAGTATCCAGCAGATGAAGCTCCTCGAGCAGTCTCTGAATGTGCTTAAGTTTTTTGGAGAATTTATCTCCCTGGGACTTAGAGGACCTATCCATGCTAGGGTCTAGAGCTAAGTTGATATCCCCCCCCTAGAATGATTTTGCCTGTATCTAGGAAGTTAATGAGAGTATTATGGGGGGCGGTAGTGTGGAAGTACAGAGCTATAAGAGAGATCCTAGTATTCAGAAGGGATCCTGTTAGTAAAATGTAGTTACCCTCTGGTCAATTTTTTTTACTCTCCACAGTGAAAGGGAAGTCTTTAGGGAGTAGTATAGCCACACCTGCCTTCTTAGTGGGACAAGTTGAGGTTATGAAGTAGGGGTATGATTTGTGTAAGTAAGAGGGAGTTTTTCCTTTAGCAAAATGAGTTTCCTGCATAAATATTGCTGAGGGTCGATGTGATTTATATGAGATAAACGCTTTACGCCTTTTAAATGGGGAATTAAACCCTTTAACATTTTGAGTGAGAAAGGTGAAAGAAGTGTCAGTCATTGTACCTGTGGGAGTAATGAATGCTCAGGAAGATGTTGAGACGGCTGCTAAGCTCATGGCGGCCGAGGCGAAGGAGGAGCGAAGGACCGGAGCCAGACAGCCCAGGATGCAGGGGAGAATAGAGACAAAAAGAACAGTTTAAAACATTGAGAAAATATCCAAAAAATCTACATCTTATCAAACAATATAAAAAACAACAACAGTATAGTGGAGGTAAATCCTCACTAAATAACTTAAGGCACACAAAGTGCTGAGGGCAAGGGGGGATCTCCCCAACCTTGGAATCCCTACTAATAAGGTGGGGCAAAGTATAGGTTCAAGCGTGTATTAAGGGTAAATTAACGGACCTGAAGGGGCCCGGCCAGTAGTTACAAACTGCCGGGTAGGAGGGTTTTTGAGTCCAAGATTGGATTTAAATTGAGGGGCCTGAGGGACCCCGGTTTAGGCCAGCCCAATGCCCGGGGGGGGACAGACTAGGGCGGAGGCCTTTCTTGGAAGGTCTAAATTATATGGAAAGATCCAAATGGGCTTGATGTTGCCTTGTACAGGAGAATGGGAAGGGGGTTAAAGCCCTTTCTCAGGCATATGGTGGATATGGGTTGGTGCGTTGACCCAAGTCTTGGATTTCCTGCTTGATTTTCCTGACCGCCGTGGATAGGCGAGCTTGTAATAGAGCATCTAATTTTGCCACTGTCGCATCTGTCAAGTCCACATGTGGAGGGCAATCCCGGGTATCCTCGATGTCCGAGCTGTCTGAAGAAGTGGCATCTGGCTGCGGAGATGGAGCCGGTGGAGGGGCATGTGTGATCCTTAATTCCTCTAGATTGCTGGGCTTTCTTGCTAGATTTCCCCACAATGGATAGGATGATAGTGTTTTTAGCGGGTGAAGCTGAGGCACGAAAATGTGAGAGGATACTGTCTAGGCTGACAATAGGGAGGCACAGGGATAGGCATTCTTTCTGTTAACAAGTAGGGATTATATCCGCTTAGCCCCCGTCCCAGTCATAACACACCAGTAGGCCGTGTGCACTCAGGTATAGATACAAATTTTTCATTGTTAGATAAGGATCATGTCGATGGCCCTGCCCAGGAAGCACAAGATGACGTGCTAACCAGGGCTTTTCCCGCCGTAGGAACGCTGCAGCTCACTGGGCAGCACCACCGCACTGTCGCGCGCTATGCAGAGAGAGAGATAGCACCTGGAGCACTGACGCAGCCGGCTGGTGGAGGGACCACCTCAGAAGCGGGAGAAATCAGCGCTTGAAAGCTGCAGCTTAATGAGCAGCATCATCGTACTCACGCGCGCCATGGGGAGAGAGTGACGGTTCCCGGAGTACTGACGCAGCTGGCTGGCGGAGGGACCACCTTAGAAGCGGGAGAAATCAGAGCTGGTGAGAACCGGCCCTTTATTGCCCAGTAAATATGTGAATTGCTCCAAAGTTCGCTTACCACAGGTCCTAGCCGACTCCTGACTCTCTGGACCAGACAGAATAAAGCTGTACACCCACGAAGGGGAACATAATGAGAGGTAACAACTGATATGTGTGAGGAAGAGCCTGGAGCTGGAGAGAAGGAGCTGCAGGCTGTAAGGCTGTGTTGATACAACACTTTTTTTTTATTTGCACTTGGATATTAGGGCTTATAGCCCAGAGAGACACTTATTATACACAGTTGCCTTTAATATAAAAGCTCATCTTATACAAGAACTTTGGCGCAACACAGCAGTTAGTTATCCTCTCTTGAGAGACATAAGGGTCCTATTGCCACTGAAAAATTACCCTAAAAATCTTTTCTTTTCCTAATATCTGAGTGGAAAGGAGAAATTAAGAAAGAGGATCAGAATATTTTCTTATTCCTGATACAAACCTGATGATACAACACTACTCACTTGCTTGCGGACAACAGGGCTAGTAGCCCAAAGAGACACTCATTATATGCAGTTACTTTTAATATAAAAAATCATCTTTCACAAGTATACTGAAGTAATATAGTAGCCAGGAACCCTCTCCTGGGAGACATAAGGGTTTGAATAAGAACATGGATGCAGCACAGCAGCTAGCAACCTCCTCCTGAGAGCCATAAGGATTCAAATACCACTGAATAGTACCCTAAAAAGTTTTCAAGGGTCTAAATCACAAAGGATATCATCCTGAAATAAGCTAAAACCCGCTGTCGAAAAAGAAAGCTAAGTGAAGGCTCTTTAAAGCCACCTTTTTAACAACAACAATGTTATATATCTCTGAAGAGGTTCTTTATGAGTTTAATACCCAAAGTGCTCACAGTGGAGTATGGGAGCTGTATATATGTGTGACCGGCAAATCATTGCTGGATAAGTATCACTTATAAGTTTATGGGCAAAGAGGTTCTCAGTTAAAGAGACTATTTCTTTCGACAGTGATCTATAATATCAAAGACTATCCCTACAAATCCTTTTCTTCAATACCTCTAGCTAGAACCCTCCTCCTATTATGTCAGAGTACAACGTGAAGACTAGTGAATGATCATATGAGGAGAACAAAAGGACTGTAGTGGAAAAGAGATCTAATGGACATGTTGATAGCATTTCAGAGAAGAGTACTCTTTATAGTTTAAAAAAGGGGGGGAAAAGGGAAAAAGGAAGAAAAAGAAAGAAAAAAAAGGGGTTGGAGGAGAAATATCTAGGTCTAGGCGCTGAATATTTCTGGATATAATTTATTTAATGGAAGTAGGATAAAGGTTTTTTGTATTGGATAATTGGAATAATTTGAAAAAAGAGCGTTATAGTTGCACATGGTATAAATATATTTGAAAGGTAAAATTAAAGAGCTATAGGCCTATTTATCAGTAAGGTAATAATTAATACTTTTATTGAGACCAAAAGATTCTTGGGCTCCTTTATAGTATATCTTAGTAACTGAATACTTTGCCCACATGGTACATGGTCCTTTAGTTCCTCTAAATATATAAATCTGTTACCACATAGATAATTACCATGATAGATAAAGAACCTAACCAAACTAAAGCAAAAAGTAAAATTAAGAGACAGCCCGTTAATAACCAAACCGCAAACCCAACCTCTTTTTTCTCCCCGAAAGTGAATTCTGGAGCCTCAAACTCCTCTCATTTAGACCTGACTATACAAAGCCACTCCCCTCCCTCAGCAGAAAAAATTAAACTAACTGCAAATGAGAATTCCCCAGACACAATGAGTGTACAAATGGAAGAAGTATTAACGATATCTGTAATGAAAAGGCTTTTTAATGAGTTTCAATCTACTATAAAATCAGATTTTGCACAAGAAATACAACTAAATAAATCAGCTATTTCCAGTCTTTTAGAAAGAGTAGAGGAGTTAAAATCTAATCAAGAGTTCCTGATAAAAGAGTATCAAAAAGCAGTCAAACACTCACTTGATTTGGAATATAAATTAGAATATACCGAAAATAAAAGAATTCAACAAGAGGATTTCTCTAGACAAAACAACTTAAGACTCAGAGGAATCCCGGAATCCTCGTATGCTGAAGAATTAACAGCATTCATTACGGCCTTCTTCTCACACTTAACATCCTCTCCCATAGGATACAGCTACCAAAAGATTTTAAAGAGGAAAAGGTCAGAGACGTCATTGTAAAAATACACTTTTACGAATATAAAGAAGCAGTTCTAAAGGCATCATGGCAGAAAGATAAATTTGATCCCCCTTTTGAAAAAACTATATTCTCAGACCTCTCAGGGGATACTTTAAATAAACGTAGACGTTTTATTGAAATTACTAAAGCTTTAAGAAGGGAGAATATAATTTATAAATGGGGATTTCCCACAAAATTAATTATCTCAAAAGACAACCGGACCATAATGGCAAGTTCAGTACGAGAAGGGGAAATATTATTAAAGGAATGGAAGATTTCTTTCATAGAAACAGTTAGGGACAAAAGCCTAGAAGGTGAGTTACAAAAACTTCAATTTAGAGAATGGAAAAAGTAGTTGTAGGACAGCTAAAATGCATCCGGGTCTGGACTGGGTAGGGGTGGAGTGGGGGAAAGAGGAGTGATGGAAAGGGGCAAGACATTGTAAGTCGGGGGGATGATAGAAGAGGAAATGGAATTAGAAGTTTGAATGTTGAAGTGATATAGTTTAATGTAAAATGCACAAAATACGGTTATTTGTCAAGGGACAATCTTACACACAGGTCAGAATCGGATTTAGAAATAAATCACTATGATATCACTAATTCTTCCCATAAAGGGTTATTATAAGTAGTAAGCAAGTAGTGGAAAACTTTGCACAACGTAGTACTAGAAGGATGTGGAAAAACAGAAAAAAAAAAAGAAAAATTGAAACACAGTAATTAGAGAAAAGTAAAGCACAACAGCGATTAACAGAAGTATTATAATATAGTAGGTATTCTTCCTCTTCTCCCCTCCATCTTTCTCTTCCTTTTTCGAACCACCCGGGTGTCCCGCTCACCCCCCCCCCCCCTTGCAAAGTCCTAAAGAGGTATACTAAAAGGCGATATAGTCCTAAATATTGAGCGAGCAGCGTTCCTTGTGCGGGTATGTTCTGTATGGGGCGGCTAGACGTAGTCAGATCTAGCTTTTCTCTTTTAATAGACTCTGTTGACATCTGTCTATTGAATAGGTTTAACATGTATGGATTGTACATAAATGTGTTTATAAATGGAAAGGTTGTTGTTAAGGAAAGATGGTATCCCGCCCAAAATTATCTTAAATGAGGTTAAAGATAGTTTTGCAGAATGTTCAGGTGTGCAACTCCCTGTTTAAAAGAAGGGTGATCTTGGACCCATTCCAGAAGGCTCAGGCAGATATTGCATGTATTCAGGAAACACACTGGCAAAATGATAAAATCCCTCATTTTCATAACTCTTTTTTACATCTAAAATAGACTCAACTTTTATTAAAAAATATCGAGGAGTTTCTATTTTGTTTAGTAAGAATGTAAATATCCAAGAAAATTTTAGAGAAGTAGATTTGGAAGGAAGATTTATTGTTTGGGGAGCTAAAATTAACTAGCAAAATTATACTATAGTAAATATATATTCTCCTAATGAGAGACAAAACCACTTTCTAAATAAGTTACTTAAAAAGGTCAAAAACCTTAGGATAGGTAAACTAATCATCTGTGGTGACTTTAACATGTTTCTTGATGCCTCCTTGGACAAAAAAGACTCCAAATTTAAAAGCTCTGGTAATTATAATATAAGGAAAGCTTAACTTTTTCAAGAGTCTATCTTACGCTATGAGTTATATGATGTCTGGCGGTTGTGGCATGGCAATGAGAGAGATTACACCTTTTACTCCCACCTCCGTGCATCTTACTCTAGAATTGACTATTTTCTGATAGATGCAAATTCTCTTAAGGATGTTATATCATCCAAGATTAACATAATCAACTGGTCAGACCATGCAATGATCGAACTATTACTTAACGACCAGATGGTTAAAAAAATAAATCCCAGAAAGAGAATGGATATTTCTTTATTTAATAAACCAGACAAACAAATTATATTAAAGAAAGAGATAGAAACTTTTTTTGAAACAAATGACAATTCGGTCACTAAAAGCACAACAATATGGAATACACACAAAGCATATATAAGAGGGGTTTTGTCCTCTTGGAGTGCGGCTAGAAGGGCACAACAGGGCACTTCACTTCGAGATTTACATATTCAGTTAACCAAACTGGAAAGACAGAACAAAATCAACCCAACATCCAATATCATAGGGGAGATATCACGGGTGAAAATGAATATAAAGAAATTAATACAGAAAAATATAGATATCTCCTTATGGAGACTCCAACAAAGAAAATATTTCTTAGGTAATAAAGCTGGTAAATTATTAGCAAGGAAACTAAAAATAAATAAATCATATAACAGAATTCAAGAACTGATTGTTGACACTAATAAGGGACCAGCTACACTGACTAACCCCTGTCATATTGAAAAGGCCTTCTTTAATTATTACAGGAATCCATATAATCTGGAAACCAATCAAGAAGTTATAAAACCTGGAAAAGATGAAATAAAAACATTCCTAGATCAACTGCCACTCCCTAGAATCAATAAAGATGACTTAAAAATTTTAAACAGTGACATAAAAGTTTCTGCAATCGAGGAGGCAATTAATAACTTAAAATTAGACTCGGCACCGGGACCGTATGGATTTATACATTTTTATCATAAAGCCTTTAAATCATCACTAATAAATCATTTAGCAAAAACATTTAATGAAATTAAAACAAAGGGCAAAGCTCCAAAAGAAATGCTAGAAACAGCGATAATTAACATCCCAAAGCCAAATAAAGATTCTAGATACTGTATGAATTACAGACCAATATCATTAATGAACACTGACATAAAATTATATGCAAAAGTACTTGCTACTAGACTGAATAAATGCCTGCCCAAATTGATAAATATGGATCAACCTGGATTCCTCCAAAATCGTCAGGGGGCAGACAATACTAGAAAACTGATTGATTTAATAACTTATAGTAAAGATAATCATAAACCCTGCACAATCATTACTTTAGACGCAGAAAAAGCCTTTGATAGGTTAAATTGGGATTATATGTATCAAGTTTTATTGAAATTTGGGTTTGAAGATTTTGGTGAAAAGTCAATCAGGGCCTTATATGACTCCCCAAGTGCCTTCATTTCTGGAATTGGTTCAGGATCATCCCCCATACCTATTAATAATGGATCTCGACAGGGTTGCCCATTATCTCCACTGATTTTTGTCTTAATGATGGAGCCTCTTGCAGAGGCGATCAGAGGAAACAGTAAAATCCATGGCATTAATATCGGTGAGACAGATTACAAAATTATGTTATATGCAGATGATGTATTCCTATTACTAAACCTAGCGAATCCCTAATTCATATTCAAGAGTTACTAAAGAAATTTGGGAATATTTCCTACTATAAAGTGAACTGGTCTAAAACAGAAGTGTTGTCTATCTATATAGATGGGAGAGAAAAAAAAATGTTAAATTCAATCTGGGACATCAACTGGGAAATGAATAAAATATCGTATTTAGGAATAGAACTTACTAGTAAAATGGAAGAAACAATTCAAATACATTTAAAAAAACTTTATAACAAAATTAAAACCCAGTTAGATAACTGGAAATTAAATATGCTATCTTGGCTAGGTAGGATTGCAGCCATAAAAATGTCAATCTTGCCTCAAATTAGCTATCTTTTCAGATGCCTACCTTTGAACATTCCCATCTATATAATTAGAAAACATCAAACTTTAATTGACTCATTTATTTATAACGGGAAAAACCCCAGAATTAAACTGAATACGGTCAGAAAAAGTTTTATAAAGGGAGGTATTGCAGCCCCATGTATTGAAGATTATTATAATGCTGTAAGACTTTCACACTGTGTAAATTGGTCATCTAAAATAAATAAAAGCAGATGGGCAAACATAGAACAAGATCTGTCCAATAATCTGGTTTTATCAAAATGGCTTTGGTATGACGAATCATCATGTAAAATTAATAAATTAGTCCCTGCTGTAGTAAAATCCGGATTGGAATTCTGGTTTAAGTGGAATAAAAAAAGTAACCTTTCTTTATTTCCATCACCTGAAATGTCTTTGTTATGGCTGAGTAAGGTTCTTAACCTTCCATTTCTATAGGACTGGAATAGTTGGAATATTCATTCATTGGGGACCTTTTTGACTGGTAAGATGAAATCTTTTGCTGTGTTAGGCAGAGAATTTGATCTCCCTTTGTCAAAATGGTTAGAATATGAAAGAGTTAAGATGACAATTGCACAATCTAAATTCTCTACTATGTACACCAGAGATCTAACTAAATTTGAAAAACTAGCTCTGTTTAATGATGGGAAGCACTTAATCTCCAAATGTTTTGATATGACAAGAAAACAGATTACAGTGGAAAAAACTCAGCCATGCAGAAATAGGAGATAGATGTTGTAATTCTATCACATTAGAAAAGTGGTAGTGAGTACAATACAGATTTTATTCTATATCTACAAATCGTTACAAAGAAAAGATCTACAATAGTGTAAGGCATCTAGATTAGAACTGTATAGCTTTGATCCAGTTGGTGTTTACCAACCTTAAGTATGGATGGTGTTTATCAGAGTCTCCTTTGTTCTGATTCAGCAGCAAATCTCAGAAGAAAAAGTTTTCAAACTTGATTTTTAAAACCAGCTGGGTCCTCCTGTGCACAATCCTGGTCATATCAATTTGGTGATAGATAAGTCACTTTATATATGATCTTATATGTTTTTTTCAGCAGAGCTCATGCAGCACACATTTTCTTGCATATATTATATCTTTGAGAGATAAGCTGCTGGTTCTTCTCTTAAAAAGTAATACAGCTTATTGTGTACCATATCTTTAAATTATTACACAGACTAGATCTCCAGTAGTGTAAGGCAAAGAACTGTATAGGTTTGAAACAGACAGTCAATATGAGTCTTTACCAACCTTAAGTAGGCATGTTGTTTATCAGTGTTTCAGAGTCTCCTTTGTTCTGGTTCAGCAGCAAATCTCAGGAAAAAAGTTGCCAAACTGCTGTGTGCAATCCTGGTTATATATGTTGATTTGGTGATCGATAAGTTACTTTATATGTGATTTTATATGGTGTTTCAGCAGAGCTCATGCAGCACACATCCTCTCCCCTGGAATATTAGCTCCTCCCCTCAATATTTTTGCTTTAGCACCCAAAATTATGATTTTTTGTTATATGATTATTCTCACATATATCTATATTTCTATATTTATTTAATGGATCAACACTGGGAACCACTTTTAGGTGGCACATATCCAAATATTTTTATTTAATATGGATATAATTTATACACTTTAATATGTTCATATATCTCTTTATACAACCTTTGTGCTCCCATATTACTGATATTCTTTGTGGTGATATCTATGATATCTATGATGCATATGGATATTCAACTGTCACATCCTTCCAAATGTTGAATTTGTTGCTTACATAATGTACTAAATGGCATATAAACCCTTATATAGAGACAGATCTTTAAAATCTATTTTATTCCTATTCCATTGCCATTAATATATCCTCTTATTAAATAGTTTATCTAATTAAAAGGGGTGATACTGTGAGTAGCATATACGGTAGCACTGGTAACCATGACTACTGGATCCTTTAAATAGCCCATAGCTTCAACAAACGCCTTAATCATTTGAGAAAGACGTTCTATACGTAGAAACATCTTAGGAAGCAGGCAGGCATAATGTGATGTCATCACGCACGACGCAACCAGGAAGCGCAAATCTCCTCAGTGCATGGAGACGCTAGGATACCGAGCATGATAGTTCAGAGGCAGTATTAGGGCTTGAAATTACTTTAAACATATACTATTTATCTAAGGATAATGGAGGACTTATGGGGACTTATTAAAGAGGATGAAAAGACGAGAATAAGAAATTAGGGACGCTATATACGAAAATGACTATAGAATCGTCCCAATACACTGACTTAAATCATTTTTAATACCCCTCTTGAAAACTGGCTGTGAGATAAAAAAAATCTTTAATACCCCCCTTGAAAACTGGCTGTGACAAATTAGTCACTAATCCACAAAACTTAGTATATAAGATTTTATGACACATGATATATGATATATAGGGTTTTTGGAGATGTACATTTTAACCCTTAAGCTCATAGTGACCTGAGCAATTGCCCTTACAATCCTCTGTAAATGATAAACTAAGAGTGGTAATAAGGTTTACAGTGTTCATCTAAGGAATTTTTGACCTTGTTTTTAAACTTTTCCATTTTAATCCTTTTAATCGACGTTGTTTTCATTAAAGTTTATACTATTATATGCATATGATTAACCCACTGTTGCCCTTAAATTAGGTCTTAAACACAACCTATAAAAAAACGAGGAGTTAGACATAAGTTTATCCCAGGACATAAGAAAGAAGGGAGGGGGAGAAAGTGCAATAGACACTCCTAGTGCAGATTACTTTGTGCCTCTTAGTAGTATTAGACAATATACTTCTACGGAGTTGTCTCTCACCTTTGGTGACCTGCAGAATGTGATTCTCTCTCACAGGTAGGTGTCAGAAGGGATGTTTCAAGACCTTTTCGTGGTTTTCGTAGTGCACCCCAATATACAGTGTGTTTCTATGATCTATGAGGTGTACTTGAAATTACCTCTGTGAGGTGTCAGGTATACTGAAAAAACACTCAAATTTCTTTATATATCTATATAAGAGTATGCACCAGTGATTCTATGATTATATAAATATATATATATATATATTATTATTATTATTATCGTTTATTTGTAACGCGCCGACATATTCCGTAGCGCTGTACAAGGGGAGAGAACAGGGAAAAATACAATATTAACAAGTGAAAAATGGAGGGCCCTGTTTTGAGCTTAGAGTCTTTCTAGAAAGTGCTTTTTCCCAAAGCACCCTGGAAGACTGAAAACTTGCTACTTACAATCTAAAGGGAATGGAGGAGGCAGAAGTCTGGGGAAGAAAAGTAAGGAATAGCAGGGTCAGGAGGGATGTGTGAAAGTTTGCTTAGGTGGGAAGATGTAAGAACTTGGAAATAAGTGGTGGAGGGTACATTTTAGACATGGAGGAGCAAATTGAAATACATGGATTAAGGACAGAGTTAATAACCTTGTTGCTGAAAAGAGTAGATGAGAGGTGGGACTGAGTGAGGGGTCAGGGTTAGGAGATAGAACTCCAGCCACAGAATAAGCAGGGAGAGGAGATGAGTGTATATATATATATATACATGTTCATGTGTGTCTATGTGATCTAAATCCAAGTCTAATGGAAAGATACACACACACACCAAATTTCTTGAAAATATATACTTTTTTTTATTATGCCATAAAAAACATACTTGCCAATGTAGGAATTGGACAAAATATCCTAAAAAATATAGGTACAACTAAAAGGTAAAAATTGGTAAAAAAAACACAATATAAACCGTGATATTATAAAAGACACTAAGGTCTCAATGTTTATCAGTGGTAAAGTACCTATTGCCGGATAACTGTAGTTGCTAGTTAATCGGGAGTCCCCGATTTTAAGGGTCTAAACGACCCTTAACCCCCCCCAAAAACCCTCAAATGCCTTTAAAAAGGCATTAGCACCTAAACCGGGCCATTAAGGGCCCAAAAAAATTATTAGAAAAAAAGTTAGCATTCTTTTTTTACGTCTCGAACTGCCGGATAGTGCTTATGCAAGTTTAGCAGCATTTTTTTTTAAATGGGGAATTGATGCCGGTGCCGGTTGCTTGAGCGTGCCGGTTGTTTGGGTGTCGGATAACCAGGAGTTCACTGTATTTATAATATGTTGTTTTGAAGAACTTTGCTTGATAATGCAGCAAAATGCTTTTTACACAGCTTAAATAAATAGCCTGTAATTTTTAACTATTGTATTCAGTTTGTTTTAATAATGATGGACATTATGAATTTGACACCAGGGAGGAGTGGGAGGATCTGTTGGCAGAAATAAGATATGTATATACTTCTGTTAAGAAATATCCTCTTCAATGAGGCTCCCTGAATGGGAGAGTAACACCCCTTGGCATAACCTGCCCCCTCAAACTACACACAGACTAAAGGTGTAAGATGGAATTGTCCATGACACAATCAGACATGTAAATATAACAATTTCTCAGAAATGCTTGTATGTTCCTGCCTTGCATACTTTCTAATGTTGTTTCTTTGTTACATACCTCACAAGCATGTGAAGATGTTATCAAACTACAGGGGTCCTTTAATGTTTTCATCTTCATCATGGAATCACCATCACCATCTGGTGGATAATTTGCAATATTGCAAATAAACCATTTATGTAAAACATGCCACAACTCATATCATGAATATGTCCAAGGGTAGAAAATAATATTTTGGAATTAGTTGGTTCCCCCTTATGAAATCAGTTGCTGATACTATTAATATCTCAGCAAGAGGGGCCTTGGAGAGCATTTTATCCACTTCCCGTTCATAGGAAGAGTTTCCAAATTACACTTAGGGTTGTCATTAATGCAACTATTGTGATTATCTCTGCCAGAAGAATTCTGAAGCTCCTTTATTATGGAAGATTATTTTATTAAATACATGTCTCTAGTTTGGAGATTAAATGTCTTTCTATTTGTCCTCCAGGAACTGAGAAAATAAAAAAAAATGAAAAAGTGGATTATGGATTGTAGATGGTATATTCAAGCTATATAAACTATATATGCTGCCCAAAAAACTAGCAATCATTCAACTACATTAATTCCACTAGTGATATAGTGGCATTAGGAGCAGAAAGATGAAACAAATAAATCTTGTGCTTAAAACCTGCATTTCTTCCAAAACGCTCTTGAAGGACCTTATTGAATTACGCTGTTTAATTCCTCTTTAGTTTACGGTTATGACCATTGTGTAATCATGCCATGGCAGCTAGGAAAAGGAAAAACTCACACCTTATCACCAACATTTTCTTCCTTTGTCTGTTTATTTTACATCTTAAGGAATTTTCCTTTTTAATGGATAACAGTAATGGCAGCATGCTATATATTTCAGTGATATGCTTCTCCATGTTCCTGAATTAGAAGAAGATTAAAATGTGTAGCCGATACTAGCAACATACTGCTGAAACACAGAGTGTGAGGAATCCCCTGTCTGTATAATAAACCCATTCCATATGCATTTTTAATTCCATTGCCTATTCCTGCTGCTATTATGGTTATACAAGAAAATAAATAATAAAGGTAAGAAATATAACTGTTTTCCTTTGTAACAAATTACAATATACATTGGGCTCTATGGTAATCGGGCGGTGTAAACTTTGGTATACCCATGAATTGGATGCAGGGGCTTTTTTCCCTACATTACCTGTTTATGTTACTCAATAGCTCTCCCGCATTAGGGCCCTAAGCCCACATCTGTAAATCATTCGTTGTCCGCAAGAGATTAAAGTGCAGGGCGTATCCAAACCAAGCTTTACAGATGAGAAACCGATCTAGCAGCCAATAGGAAATGAGAATGGCAATATATATATATATTAAGTTTCTATTATTTATATTTTATGACATTAAATAGATGTGACAATTGTATTTATAGCTCCAATATATAAAAATGAGTGCATTTTTTGTTAATAAAAATAAATATATATAAATACTCATATATATATATATATATATATATATATATATATATATTGTAAATAAATAGTACATCTGTGTTCACATTTGAATGTCTAAAGCAAGTTAAAAATACCTGCGTCCAGGAACATTAAAGGAAGGAGGATGTGTGTTACATGAGCTCTGCTGAAAAACCATATCAAATCATATATAAAGGGACTTATCTATCACCAAATAGATATATATATGACCCAGGATTGGTCACGGACGGACCCAGCTGGTTTTAAAAATCAAGTTTGTCAAGTTATTCTCCTGAGATTTGCTGCTGACCAGAACAACAGATATTCTGATAAACATCCTACTTAAGGTGGGTAGAAATTGAAAAGGCTTGTCTTACTCAAACCTATACAGTTCTAACCTAGATGCCTTACACTCTTGGACACTTATTTTATGCAACAATTTGAAGGTATTGAATTTCATGTGGATTGGACACACAATACGTTGTTTTGTACTTCGTTTTGTACTTCACCCAGCATCTTATCTCTCAAATAACAATACGGGTATAACATATGCCTTTTATGAGGAAGACTGGACAATACAGACAACTTTTACATTGCTTTATGAGGCAATTCATTCACAATTGAAGGTGAACTAACTATTTTTCTTGTTGAAAAAAACCACACAGAGTTAATCTCTTTGTTTACTACTTCTCTGTGTATTTTACTGCCATCTAGTGCCAACTGCAATTATAACGCCTAAAGAAAGAATTGAATTAAGAAAGATGGCTGGTGCCTCTAAGAGATGATCTTCAAAAATGTTTACAAAACAAAATGTGCATTCTTCTCAGCACTTCGCTACTCCAGATAAATAATTAGCACTAAAGCAGATATCCAAGATTTAAAAGAGTTAATCTCTTCTTTCAGATTAGAAATTACAGCTGAGATACAGAGAGTTTCTGTAGAACTAACAGCAGAAATAAAATCATTGAACACTAAAGCTCTCGAATTGGAAGACCGTTGTAATAACCTTCTTAAGTCACACACAGAAATGGAAAAGGACCTGATTGTGCTTAAAGAGGAACAAAACCAACTTAAAATCATACAAGAGGATCTAGAAAATAAATCTCGAAGGTCCAACATTAGGATTCGTAATTTATCAGAGTCAGTAAAATACCTACCTGGATAGGATTCATAGAGTGCTAACAGCGCCGCAATCCTCCAACGTGAGACCAAGAGATGTGAACGTCAGATTCCATTATTATTTTTCTACAAGAGTCTTATTCATGAAAGCAGCTAGATATGATGCTCCTGAAATTTGAAGGAGGTCAACCAGCTATCTTCTGGGACTTGTCACCCGCTACTTTATACAAAAGGAAACTCCTGAAACCCTTTTAGGGGTGATTACAAAGCATGGATACAAGTATACGTGGGGCTTTCCATTTAGACTGCACATATCAAAAGAAGGGAGACATCACACAATTAATACTCCAGAGGAAGGTGAAGCGATGCTCCATTTGTGGAACTTACCAATTCCAAACAACCTGGGACAAAATTACAATTCCCTAATACAAAGTGGACCAAGAAGAAGAAAGATCTACACAATTATCAAAATAGAGTGTGCAGAAATCCTCATGGACTCTTATAAGTGATAAGCTGAACCATGTGCCTCCTCTGTAAAACTGTTGAAAATATTCTAATGACATTACTTTAAAAAAATGTTATGTTTTATTTTTACTCCCCCCCTCCCCGAGATTATTTTCTTTGCGCTAATTGCTCCATATGCTAATCAGTTGAACCTCCTCTGAATCCAATTTTAGGATACAATACGGCTCACCAAAAAAAAATAGACAAATGCCTCGCTTTTCAACCCATAGCCATTTTCAAACATGACTTCCTTTAAGCTTATGCCTGCTGTATTACACAGCTTTAATGCAAAGCCAAGGTTGGATTATACACAAGCTGAGAATCCTATCCATGTACAGTTGTTTTAAGCTTACTGCCTATCATCAGCATGGAGCGGGATCTCAGCTTGTGCTGTGGACCTTATGAGTAGGTAGTTCACCACAACAATCATCTAATATATGGTGGTACAGTAAATAAATAGTACATCTGTATTCACATTTGAATGTCTAAAGCAAATTAAAAAAACTGATCAGAATTCCGAGAAAAACAGTTATTACACTGCATTCTGGGAAGCTGAGCTGGGACATGCAAATGTGACCACAAATGCCTCACTCTTCAATCCATAGCCATTTTCAAACATATATATAGACAATGCATTTGCCTCTAGGCCACGTGGTTTCCTGACATTTATTAACCCCTTGAGTACTATGTTGTCTATTACCCGAGATGTTGTCTAATGAAACGGGCATAATAATGCAACATTATAATTTATAATTACATATATTTTGATATTGGACTGTTAAGTGTAAAATAATGTTATGTGTTTTTAGGTGCTATACTGTCTTTTTAATTCCTGCTGCAGCACTCCACAATATTTTTAAAAGCCTTTGCGAGTGGTCTTTGGTACCTGTTATATTTTCTTCATTTTTTTGCAGTTACGGCACTGCCCTGTTATGCGAGTGATCCGTAGAATCAGATAAACATAGGGTTTTGGTGTTAAAGTCTAATGGAGTAACTTGTCATATTCTAGCAGTGCAAAAATCAGTGGAAATTTGTGTCATGCTTTTCAGCTTTGATGCGCCGCAGTCACTTGTAGAAGTTCTGTCTCAATGTTCTAGGGATGAGGGAGTAGCATAACTAGCAGGATTTGGTTTGGTTCTAAACATGGTGTAAACTGCTATAAAGGGGATCTACATAGGGATCATAATCGGGATATAGTTTGATAATTGTACAAAAATTACTGACAATACAATATCTAATATCTATTTGAATTGAGGATGGAAGCATGATTAGATTCATCTAGTAATGCTTCATGAACATTGTCAGTAGAAGATCATATTACTAAATTATAAATAATTATTTTAAACTATGTTGTTATTACATCTCTGACACCATGAAAAACAGATTCTACCTCTGTTGTAAATTATAGTCTTTCTTGTTAGAGTTTACAATCCACCTAGTTAGCTTTTGGAGGCTCCAGTCCCCTTATTGCTCCTGAACTGATGAAAATAAATCTATAATTTTCCATCCATGATTTGTAGCCCACAACAGAGGGCTACATTATTGTAACATTTAATTAGCAAGCTGAAGTCATAAAAAAAAATAGTAATAGAAAAATACCTTTTATTTACTAAATATTGTCTGTCACTCAGATAAAGAGATCTTCACAGCAGAGTGGTCATTAGGTATCTAAATATTCCATTAATGGACTAATAGCTTCTTTTTTACGTGCATGTTATGTGGTAACAACATAGGCTGACTGTTCACTGTTAGAAGTTGCCTGTAAAAGGAAGCTATTATTCAGTAGCCATTTATCAATGATGACAGCAAGTAGGTTTTGATACGAAAGTCAGCCTTTTAGAAGTGTAATTCTATTATACTTTTTTGCCCAACCTTACAATAAGCTAATATATTTAAATTACCATAAAACCTTATATCAGTGGTGATATCAAATCCATATTTCTTCTTTTAATACAGAGGCATATCGCCATATAATCATAATTTACATATATTTGTTATAACATAATTGTCTGCACTATTTGGTAAAATCCACAATTGTTGTTTGTTAGATGATTAACAGCAGTCCGGTTTTGTTGGGCCACATTATTACCACGAACCACCATATAGAAGAAAATAATTTAACAGCATCTGCCATTTATTGATCAGGCTTAAAATGGTAGAATACCTTTAGGTGTTTTATAAAACCAAGACTCTGTGTTGGAACCACTCAACACAACACTAAGGGCCCTATTAAATTCGAGCTGCGGATGAATTCGTATCTCGCAAAGGCCCATCGTAAGTCGATTTACGATATCCGAGTCGACTTGCGATTGACTTGCGATTGACTTGCGTAATTTCGGACTACTTTGCCGAGATTTGCCTCCGATAAGCGCTACGTAGTAAGTAGCGGACAAGAATTCCTTGCGTAGACGCTCGTATCTCGCAAATTCGCTAAGTGCACAAAAAACCCACGTAAAATGGTTTACGCATTACGTACAGACAACTTAAAAATCTAAAAGTGAGTTTAACAGAGGAAAAGCATGGAAGGCCATTACAATTGATTTAACCATCCCCTCCCCCCACCAAAGCCAAGGCATTATACAACCAATTAGTTGTTACATTTTGAATGAAAAGCCATGCTGCAGCTTACATAAACCAAAATTAAAGACACACTACCTGATTACATAAAAACACTAAAACATCCAGAAAATGCAATATTAACCCTGTTATTTTGTATACATGTTGCTCATCACATCTACATTTGGGAACACAAATATGTGGCACATGGAGTATGTGAATATGTCCTGTTCAGTCTTTCGGTCGGGTCCCACTCTGACCCTCTGGCACTGCTTTCTTACAAGGTTCCTATGCTGGTGAGACCGGAGTGGATTGTCAGTTCTGCTGTCACTCTCCAACCCACAATGACCCTTAATGGGATAGCTCACAGCTTCATTGAAATACACAATACCTCTTGTTTGGTCTTTCGGTCGGGTCCCACTCTGACCCTCTGGCACTGCTTTCTTACAAGGTTCCTATGCCGGTGAGACCGGAGTGGGTTGTCAGTTCCTTCCCCAGTGGTTTGGGATTTGGCCCTGCATTCAGCTTTCCCTCTCACCCCCACAATGACCCTTAATAAGATAGCTCACAGCTTCATTGAAATACACAATACCTCTTGTTTGGTCTTTCGGTCGGGTCCCACTCTGACCCTCTGGCACTGCTTTCTTACAAGGTTCCTATGCCGGTGAGACCGGAGTGGGTTGTCAGTTCCTTCCCCAGTGGTTTGGGATTTGGCCCTGCATTCAGCTTTCCCTCTCACCCCCACAATGACCCTTAATAAGATAGCTCACAGCTTCATTGAAATACACAATACCTCTTGTTTGGTCTTTCGGTCGGGTCCCACTCTGACCCTCTGGCACTGCTTTCTTACAAGGTTCCTATGCCGGTGAGACCGGAGTGGGTTGTCAGTTCCTTCCCCAGTGGTTTGGGATTTGGCCCTGCATTCAGCTTTCCCTCTCACCCCCACAATGACCCTTAATAAGATAGCTCACAGCTTCATTGAAATACACAATACCTCTTGTTTGGTCTTTCGGTCGGGTCCCACTCTGACCCTCTGGCACTGCTTTCTTACAAGGTTCCTATGCCGGTGAGACCGGAGTGGGTTGTCAGTTCCTTCCCCAGTGGTTTGGGATTTGGCCCTGCATTCAGCTTTCCCTCTCACCCCCACAATGACCCTTAATAAGATAGCTCACAGCTTCATTGAAATACACAATACCTCTTGTTTGGTCTTTCGGTCGGGTCCCACTCTGACCCTCTGGCACTGCTTTCTTACAAGGTTCCTATGCCGGTGAGACCGGAGTGGGTTGTCAGTTCCTTCCCCAGTGGTTTGGGATTTGGCCCTGCATTCAGCTTTCCCTCTCACCCCCACAATGACCCTTAATAAGATAGCTCACAGCTTCATTGAAATACACAATACCTCTTGTTTGGTCTTTCGGTCGGGGCCCACTCTGACCCTCTGGCACTGCTTTCTTACAAGGTTCCTATGCCGGTGAGACCGGAGTGGGTTGTCAGTTCCTTCCCCAGTGGTTTGGGATTTGGCCCTGCATTCAGCTTTCCCTCTCACCCCCACAATGACCCTTAATAAGATAGCTCACAGCTTCATTGAAATACACAATACCTCTTGTTTGGTCTTTCGGTCGGGTCCCACTCTGACCCTCTGGCACTGCTTTCTTACAAGGTTCCTATGCCGGTGAGACCGGAGTGGGTTGTCAGTTGTGCTGTCACTCTCCCACCCACAAGCGCAGCAAACACACACAGAAGGTTTGCAGAGGCACAATGAGCACCAGCCAACTCACCTCCATCAGGGGTAATTGCCACTTCTCTTATCCAAGGAAGTCCCACGACATTGCTGGTGGCCATGTGCCAAGATGACCATTCATTCCCATTTGGTGACCTCCCATTATGTTCTGCTATTCATCAATTTACATTAGTTTCGATTGCTAAGTGATGTTGGGGAAGTGCGTGTGAGAGCAGAATTGACAGACAAATCAATAATCACTGGAGAAGGAACTGACAACCCACTGCAGTATCACCTATCATCACCCTTTTAGGCCCACAGGGGAATGTTCCTACTCCCCATTCCCGCAAATTGTACTTGGCCTGTGCATTAACCCTTTATTATGCATAGATTGTAGATCACTTAGATGCATTATATGATATCTAATGCTATTAGGACTATTATTCCTCTTAGTATGTATGGATCTATTGCAGGTTAACTATTGCTCATTAGTTTACAGCTATAGTAATGTGACACTAATGTGATGCATGTGGATGTCCCCTAACCCCAACCATTGAAAACACACCGACATGGGAAGAACAGAATAACACAGCTTTATTTTTGGACACAGACCACAATCAGCAGTGGTCAAGACTGTGCATTCACAGAACGGTATAACAAAACTTTATTTTTGGACACAGACCACAATCAGCAGTGGTCAAGACTGTGCATTCACAGAACGGTATAACAAAACTTTATTTTTGGACACAGACCACAATCAGCAGTGGTCAAGACTGTGCATTAATATCATGGGTGTGGTGTGGGCGGGTCCCGAGAGAGCAAGGGGCTAAATTAAAAAAAGGGGATACCTACAGGGGTCAATCTAATAGTCTAGAATAAGCATGATGCATAGCACCTACCAGGGTCACATGCTGCAACCGGAACCAGAAATCTCTCCATTTAACTGAAGAAACCATTAGAGTGCATGGCACTTACAACTTGTCTGGATCTGTTCAATTGAACAAATGATTCAACCTCTGGACTGTGTAATCCAATCCAGTTTCACACATACAGTATGGTGTGTGAAATTGCCCACAAAAAAGAATGGTCAACAAAAAACAAAAAAGGCGGAGGAGGCTAAAAAAAAATAATGACAATGCATGTACAGTAAAGTGCTAAATACTGTACCAATATACCAACTCACCTGATTCCCATCTGCAAGCATTACTAACTATTAGCTAGGTCTATGGATAATGAGTAATATGGGCAAATACCCATTAATATGGACAGGACACAAAGGTCAGCAGCCACATTCACTGTTTCTTACATCAGACCCAAAGATCTGTTCTCAGACCGATATTGAGGTCAGGATCACATGCTTTATTAGTGCATATATTAATGCTGGCTGTCATTAACATGCCATTGGGAGACTTTGCAAGTCCACCGCCATAGCGGTATTAGTCTACATTTCAGCTAACAACAATCATGTCTGAGATATCTGGCAATATGATAGCTTTAAGATTGTGGGAGCTACATGTTAAGGAGGGGGCTGTCATTGGAGTAATGTCTACCTGAGAGGAACTGGGAAAACCTTACGCCTCATATAATTCCTCCACTATGCTTGCAGATGCAGGAGATGCCTTCATGGGCCTGAATTGTACCTAAAACAAATGGAAAGAAAAACATAAAGAGAAAACATAAAATCTAAGGGCCTAAAAAAAAAGGGGACTGCAGCATCCCTTTCCAACAGCATTCCCAAGTGACCATCAATTGGTGGCATGCTCAACCGAACCCTACGTGTCCACAGAGAAGAGGATCATGGACCATGTGATGGGAGGTAGCCATCTGCATACAAAATGTCACCATCACATAGGCAAAGATCCAAAACTCTGTAGCCAGGCTAGATGAGGTCAGCATTGTGACCAATAGATTGTCACTGAGGAGTGCTGTTGAGAAGGCACAATTATGTCCACAGCCCCTAGGTCCTCCTCCGCCTGGGCACAGGACCTGCATCGTCCGCGGCCGGACGCCGTCTCCTTGGTGGTGGGGGAGCAGGAGGAGGTAGTGGCACCACGGGTGGTGGTGGCGGCGGAGGCATGGTGGAAGGAGAGGAGGGGCCAGGCTGCTGTTGGCTGGTGACCTGCCCCGTTCCCAGCAGCCTGACCAAATGCTGCTCCAGCCTCCGATGATGGCTCCTCTCCTCCCTAAAGCGCCTGTCCAGGCTGCGCCTCATGCCAGAGATGTTGGCCTCAATCCTATTCACGGCGGCCAACAACTCCAGCAGCGCAGCCTCGGTCGTTGGTGGTGGGGGCTCGGGTCCTGCTGGCAGGGCCGGGTGGGAAGATGGCGGGGACAGAGTGGGGAGGATCTGGGACCCGGCTGGAGACAGGGGCTCTGATGTTGTTGTCCCCGGTGGCTCAGAGTGTGGGGAAGGAGGAGCTGTGGCATATTCCACTCCTTCTGAGGGCCCCGGCGAGATGGCAAGTCTTTGGAGGAGGGGGACAGTCGGGCTCTGGACAGGGGGGCTGTCAACGACCACGACCTCCCCCTCCGAAGAGCCAGGGCCCTCGGATGAGCCTGTAGCCTCCTCCCCCTGAGCGGTCTCCTGCGGGGCGGGGGCTGACGGCCCCGCTCGTGGCTCATCACTGGACCCAGACCTCCTACTGGATGCTGAAATAGAGAAAAGAAAGGTACATGTCATTAGTATGCTGATCAATACATTGATATGTTTTCACTCCTAACTATCTGACATCTAGGCCTGAACATGGATGATTCTCCTAATTGCAACTCCCATTAGCTCTCATTTGCTAGATTGGATCTATTCTTTGGTTTCTTGTCTTGACCTCTCCTGGCTCCTAACACTGTCTGGATTTTGCCTGCGGTTTCACTCCTAACTATCTGACATCTAGGCCTGAACATGGATGATTCTCCTAATTGCAACTCACATTAGCTCTCATTTGCTAGATTGGATCTATTCTTTGGTTTCTTGTCTTGACCTCTCCTGGCTCCTAACACTGTCTGGATTTTGCCTGCGGTTTCACTCCTAACTATCTGACATCTAGGCCTGAACATGGATGATTCTCCTAATTGCAACTCCCATTAGCTCTCATTTGCTAGATTGGATCTATTCTTTGGTTTCTTGTCTTGACCTCTCCTGGCTCCTAACACTGTCTGGATTTTGCCTGCGGTTTCACTCCTAACTATCTGACATCTAGGCCTGAACATGGATGATTCTCCTAATTGCAACTCCCATTAGCTCTCATTTGCTAGATTGGATCTATTCTTTGGTTTCTTGTCTTGACCTCTCCTGGCTCCTAACACTGTCTGGATTTTGCCTGCGGTCTGTAACTGCATAGGCTGCATTGGGCGCACCAGTACATGGACTCTATTGCTTAATTACTCTTGGGGTGGCCAGGAATGACAGTGATTTTTCAGCTTCATGGATTTAATGATACATCCATCCATCCCTTGTTAATTCCATGGAGCTGACATGTCAGTGTCCTTGTTGGTCACCATGTGTAGTGTGTGTGATGCACATGTGGTGGCATGTTGGTGTATGTGATATTCACCTGAACTGGAGGCTGGGTCGTGCTGGGCCACCGGGGATGAAGCTCCAGCTGCGGGCGATGGTCCTAGAAAGTCCCTTGCGATCCTCTCCCACTCCTTATAGGCGACACTGTGTCCCTCCGCTTCTCTGGCCATCTTCCTTTTCACCGTGGCCCTGATATCCACATATCTGTGCTTCAAGGACCTCAAGCCCCTAGGAACCGTGGACACCTCCTTCATCACTTCCACTACCTCCTTCCAAGCCTGAGCCTTAGGCCCAGGCTTCGCTTCCCTTGCCACAAGGATGACGGGCCGGTCACGGATCGCACCCAGGAGGACCATATTCTCCTGGGGCGTATAATTACGGGCCCTGCGCCTGCCCTTGCCAATAGCCCCTTGCTCTCTCGACTGTGCTGGGGGACCCTGGCCTCCCTGCACTCTTCCTGAGGCCTGTCCCTTCCCCAAACTACCCCGCCCCCTGGGAACAGGCCCCTTCCCCTCTGTCCCTCCTCTACAAGTGCCTCTGTCTCCCTCCTCCTCCTCCTCCTCCTCCTCCCCCCCCCCCCTCTGGGGACCACTCCTCCTCCTCTGGGGACACCTCCTCCTCTGGGGACACCTCCTCCACCCCCTCCAGGGACACCTCCTCCTCTGGGGACACCTCCTCCTCCGGGGACACCTCCTCCACCTCTCCTCCACCCTCCACTACACTCTCCTCACTCTCCTCACTCTCCGCTCCTCTCCTCTCCTCCTCTCTCCACCTATCTCCTCCCTCCATGCTCAAATAATACAAAAATAAGGATAACTCAAAATAAGTGTAACTGTTATATATGTGAAGGAAACAAAAGTGTATGTTCTATGTGTTTTTACTAACTGTTGGGGGATGCGGTGCAAAGGTTGGGGGGGTGGGGGGTGTGTGTTGTGTGTCCTAACGCTATGTATGTCTCTATGTGTCTTTAATCTATGTGTCAGGCAAATATGTGTAATGTGTAAATATGTGTAACTCTTACGTGTAAATATGCTAGTAATAAAATACAAAACAATCAAAAAGAGTGCGCCTACAAATCAAAAGAACGATAAAGAAATAAAAGTATTACTGGAATGTCTGTTGGAAAGAAAAGATGTGTGTGCTATGTGTATTTAATAAGTGGTGGGGGATGGGGTGTGTTGGGGGATGGGGTGTGGTGGGGGGAATGGGTGTGTGGGGTGTGTGTCCTAACTATATATATGTCTCTATGTGTGTTATTTAATCTATGTGTCTTGCAAATATGTGAAATCTGTAAATATGTGTAATGCTTAAATGGAAGGACTTATGAAATAGACAATGCAAAAAGAAAAAAATAACTACAGTAATCTCCCTCTCTCCAAAGTACTAATCAAACTCTCTCCCACCTGCTCCTGAAACTGCGTGCTAACTCCAATGGCTCTTACAACACAGTCAGCGCATGGGTTTGTATCACTCACATTTATAAGCTCATACTGTCAATCTAATTCTTAGCTCGTACGTGATTGGCTGAGAGGCGTGTCTCGCTAGGACGTCCCCTTATCAGCTTGCGAGCGCGCCAACAGACTCAGCCAATTACATACGCACGTATAGTGTCAGGCCGCCAAGTGCGTATGTAATTGGCTGAGAGTCCCAATACATACGCACTTGGCGTCCCGCGTTGGGCTTCTCAGCCAATTACATACGCACTTGGCGTCCCGCGTTGGGCTTCTCAGCCAATTACATACGCACTTGGCGTCCCGCGTTGGGCTTCTCAGCCAATTACATACGCACTTGGCGTCCCGCGTTGGGCTTCTCAGCCAATTACATACGCACTTGGCGTCCCGCGTTGGGCTTCTCAGCCAATTACATACGCACTTGGCGTCCCGCGTTGGGCTTCTCAGCCAATTACATACGCACTTGGCGTCCCGCGTTGGGCTTCTCAGCCAATTACATACGCACTTGGCGTCCCGCGTTGGGCTTCTCAGCCAATTACATACGCACTTGGCGTCCCGCGTTGGGCTTCTCAGCCAATTACATACGCACTTGGCGTCCCGCGTTGGGACAGCCAATTACATGCGGCCAAGTGCGTATGTAATAGGTTGAGAGGCTTCTTGACCTAAAATCATCAGCTGGAATGCCATGTAAAGATCCACAGGTGACCAATGGCAAAGCAGAAATTAACGTGCCTAATACCAGATCATGCAATCAACAAGCTATATAACCCCATCCCCAACAAGTCATCAGCATGTCTGAAACAGCATGGATGATCATGAGAGAGGGATGAGGGCTCGGATGAGTGGGCGTATGAGGTTGAGACGCTTTTGTGCAGCTCAACTAGCACAGTATGAAGAACAGGAAGCAAGGTGTGTGATTGAGGGGGTGATGGGGAGTGGCAGAGAGGAATGTCTGGGAGTGAATGAGGGTGTGAGTGGTGATGTGATCCATGCTGGGGCAGAACCAAGCCAGGCAAGGGAATTACCACAGGCCATGCCTAGTATCGTGGGGGTGGATCAGGGAGGAGAGAGAGCTCCAGTAGCACAGGGACAGAGGGATATAGGGCCACCTGCACCCAGGGAGGCTGACAATGTTGTCGGTGATCAGCTGCTGGGGGGAGTACAGGATGTGTTGGCTCAGGCAGAAGGGGGGGAGCCTGACCAGGAGCCTGACCAGGAGCCTGACCAGGAGCCTGACCAGGAGCCTGTGAGGAGGCGGGCACCCAATGTGTACAGGGAGAGACTCACATTAGAGGGGTTAACTGATGGGGAGGTGTATGAGCGTTTTCGGCTGACCCGTGCCAGTCTTGTGGAGCTCTATGAGGTTCTCAGAGCGGACCTTGAGCCTCGCTCACGGGCAAATAGAGCCATCCCAGGAATGACACGGATGTTAGTTGCAATACACCTCCTTGCTTCTGGGAGCTTTCAGACCACCCTGAGCATAGCCGGAGGAATGTCTCAGCCAAGCCTCTCGAATTGTCTGAGTGCATTCCTCCGTGCTATTGGTCGGAGAGCTGCCAGATACATCAGTTACCCTAACACTGCCGAAGAGATCTCGAAGGTGAAGTTCGATTTCTTCCAATTAGGAGGTATCCCCAATGTGCTTGGTGCTATTGACTGTACACACGTGGCACTGATACCTCCTAGAGAGCAAGAAGCGCTGTACAGAAATCGTAAGCATTATCATTCAATCAATGTACAGGTTGTTTGCGATGCGAACATGCGCATACAAGGTGTGTTTGCAGGCTTCCCGGGAAGTGCTCACGACGCCTATATCCTGCGAGCATCCGGAATCTATCACATCTTTGAGTCCGGCAGATTTCCATCCGGATGGCTACTGGGTGAGTACACATTAGTAATGGCAGTCAACCATATCTTACTATGACTGGATACAATAACACATACGGTACATCATGTTTCCCTCTATTGATCTGATGTTCACATGTGCATTACGGAGTAATACGACCAAAGCCAGAACATAAAAGCTCATTGCTGTGTTAGCTTGGCCAAACAGTATGCAGTTCACAACAACATATGCCAAAAACCACAATTGATTAATCATTAGGTATATGTTCTGATGCATTCCATTGTATCCTGTGACATGGACATCTCTAGTCTACATAACGTGTTGTGTGTTCTTGTACGGCCTATGTAAGTGAGATGTCTTCAGAATTCATCTGATAGAGGAGAATTAATATTGTTTGGCCAACTTTTTCTTGCCTGAATATATCCCGGAATAAACATGAATTAGCTTACCTTGAAGTTATCAAAATCTCCAAGGTCTTTTGGCATTTGCGTTTGATCGTGTACGCCCCTGGGAAATTCCACCTGAATTAGCATCACATTTACGTTCACAAGAATACACGATCACTCTTCACCTCAGACCTCTGGCATGTGCTCGTTACAAGAACTGCAACAGTGACTTCCTGCTCTCTACCAGAAGGGTCGCAATATGTACCCTGTTGTATTTCCCTTGTATCTCCGCCTCATGTAAGTGTCCTGTGGGTGTGAACATCTGGATTTTCCATTTGTTGAAATTACATTATAATTGATCTGAAGCTTCCGATAGAATCCATGTGTTAATACCCTAGTAATTATCCTATCAGATGCATCCATGATCCATCTCCCTTACATATATCTGTAACTGTGTATTAGCCACAGGGATGTGTTGATAGGTCATGATGACGATATTTGGCCATATGCTTTGTCAAACATCACAACATCCTATTCATATCAACATCATATTTTATTTACACCAGGTGATGCAGGATATGGGTGTTTGCCGTGGTTGTTGACCCCTGTGAGCAATCCCCAGACTCGGGCAGAGGCGCGGTATAATGCTGCGCATAAAACCTGCCGGAATGTAATTGAGCGCACCTTTGGTGTACTAAAGATGCGCTTCAGATGTTTACATTCCACTGGGGGGACTCTACAATACAAGCCCCAGAAAGTTTGTCGCATCATCCTTGCCTGCTGCTGTCTGCACAATATAGCACTACAGGCCAACTGTCTGGGGGACATTGATGCGGCTCCGCTACCTGGGGAGGAAGAGCCTTTATTTCACCCTGAAGTGGATAATCTGCAGGGGTCACAACAACGTGCCCGCCTAATTCGTGAGTACTTCACATGTAAGTACATACCCAATATGCATGGAACACAGTCTAATGTATCTGGATTATGCCTAACTCCCAAATCCACCTTTATCCATCGCCCTTGTCATACAGAATTCCAACCAGTCCACAGTAGAGGAGAGTTCCCTGACGTTGTCAATGTTTGTACACTGGAACAAGCCACATGATCAGTTACAGGTAAGTAAGCACACATTCCCATACACATCTTAAGTACTGACGGTTAGAAACATCAATGGCATAGATAATTTGAGTGGATTATATATCCCACTATGTCAATGTATATATGCCCCACGTTACATTGTTATCTAGTAATTTATATTGAAAAAAGACTTTAGTCCATCAGGTTCAACCTCTATAGATCTATGATCTGCAATACGCAGAATTATTGTTAATTGATCCAGAGGAAGTCACCGAAAAACAAAAAGTGAAGCTTTGCCAATTGTCTACACAGGGACGAAAAATATAACATTCCTTCCTGACCCCAGATACTGGTGATCATATTCATCCCTGGATCAATACTCCCTATCTCTTTATCCAGGATAGCCCCTAATGCCTGTTTGGTTTTGTAATGTAAAAAGATACCCAATCCCTTTTTAAAGTCACCTACAACCTCTACGGACCAGGATTGCTCACATTGTCTGATCCTGCAAAACCACATGAAATGGGATCCAAATGTGGTTGAAAAATACCATACACACATACTTTAGTCTAATTTGTGACTGTAATCCTAACATCATATTAACCTTACAGAGCTGCTGTCGTGTGTCAACTCTTCTTTAAACAACCTAGACATGGAAAAACATGACCAGCAACAGAACTGCTACATCAATGTAAGCTACATAGCGAGTATTTGTGTAATAATATGGCCACGTATGCTGAAGGACACAAATAACACATCAATCACTTTATTAATATCAGCCTATCTCTTTCCAGGATACAGCAGATAGGTAAGCGGTGATAACTAATTACGATCCACAGCGCACGTGTCCTGGTGGAACAAATCACCTCGTGGATGAGCTTGGGACTGCGTCCAAGGTAAAACACCACATTTGGCTCTCCACAGATGCATTAATGTGTAATCTATGTGATATTCCTACATCATTAGCCAGATGAGTAGCTCGTTTCCTTTGTAGGGAAAGAACAGTGAAGACGTTTGTATGAAATGAGCAACATATATCGGTACAGTGGATCGAAAAGGTCTAAAGTCTACACACCCCTGTTAAAATGTCAGGTTTCTGTGCTGTCAAAAAATGAGACCAAGATAAATCATTTCAGAACTTTCTCCACCTTTAATGTGACCTATAAACTGGACAACTCATTTGAAAAACAAACTATAATCAGTTAAGTAGAGTGAATAAAAAATCAAAAAAGAAAATCACAAGGTTGCATAAGTATGCACACCCCTAAACTAATACTTTGTTGAAGCACCTTGTGATTTTATTACAGCACTCAGTCTTTTTGGGTATGAGTCTATCCGCATCGCACATTGTGACTTTGCAAGATTTGCCCACTCTTCTTTGCAAAAACACTTCAGATCTGTCAGATTGCGATTCCATCTCCTGTGCACAGCCCTCTTCAGATCACCCCACAGGGATTTTGGTCTGGGCTCTGGCTGTGCCATTCCCAAACTTTAATCTACTTCTGGTGAAGCTATTCCTTTGTTAATTTGGATGTATGCTTTGGGTCGTTGTCAAGCTGAAAGATGAAGTTCCTCTTCATGTTCAGCTTTCTAGCAGAAGCCTAAAGGTTTTGTGCCAATATTGACTGGTATTTGGAACTGGTCCTAATTCCCTCTATCTTAACTAAGGTTCCAGCTGCAGAAAAACAGCCCCAAAGCATGATGCTGCCACCACCATGCTTCACTGTGGGTATGGTGTTCTTTTGGTGATGTGCAGTGTTGTTTTTGCGCCAAACATATCTTTTGGAATTATGGGCAAAATGTTCAACCTTGGTTTCATCAGACCAGAACACCTTTTCCCACATGCTTTTGGGAGACTTCAGATGTTTTTTTTTTTGGGAAAAATGCAGCCTGGCTTTGATGTTTTGCTTTGTAAGAAAAGGCTTTCATCTTGCCACTCTACCCCATACGCCAGACATATGAAGAATACGGGAGATTGTTGTCACATGTACCACACAGCCAGTACTTGCCAGATATTCCTGCAGTTCCTTTAATGTTGCTGTCGGCCCTCTTGGTAGCCTCCCAGACCAGTTTTCTTTAGGTCTTTTCCTCCATTTTGGAGGGAGCTCCAGTTCTTGGTAATGTCACTGTTGTGCCATATTTTTTACGCTGTCTTCCATGGTATATCTAATGCCTTTGAAATTCTTTTGTACCCTTCTCCTAACTGATACCTTTTAACAATGAGATCCCTCTGATGCTTTGGAAGCTCTCTGTGAACCATGGCTTTTGCTGTGGGATGCGACTAAGAACATTTCAGGAAAGACCAACTAGAGCAGCTTAACTTAATTTTGGGTTAATCAGAGGCACTTTAAATGATGGCAGGTGTATGCTGACTCCTATTTAACATGATTTGGAATGTGATTGCTTCATTCTGAACACAGCTACATCCCCAGTTATAAGAGGGTGTGCAGACTTATGCAACCACATTAGTTTTCTTTCATATTTTCTTCCCTCCACCTTACAGATTTCAGTTTGTTTGACAATTGAGTTGTCCAGTTTTTGTCACATTAAAGGTGGATATAGTTCTGAAATGATTTTTCATTGGCTAATTTGTTTACAGGAGTGTGTAGACTTTTTATAACCACTGTAAGTGACGAAGTAAGCGCTCTGGGAGCATGTGCAATGTAAATCTTGACATGTTCCTTTTATGTTTCAGATCGCAAAGATTAGTCCCTTTCCACGGTCAGAACAAGGAATGATGAGCATTCCCACGTTCCAGGACTATGCTATTGTCACATTGCATCATGTATGTTCAGATGTCAGTCATCATGTGTTGCATCGGGTGTGATATCACATCCTCTACATCGCTTTAGATGTACCTATTGCTTTAGATCTGCCATTCTCTCCTCTACTTGGACTATTGTGAAGCCTGTATCATACTTCCTTCCAGATCTCTTCCTCAGTGCTGATGTGATCCTCCCTGTACATATGGGGAACAGTAACTCTAGCCTTGGAACATAACTGTTAATGAGGTTCCATTTACCTTCAGTTATGAATATGCAACAGCAGATAATAGAGATGCTCATTCACAGAACAGAATACACCTCGAACTGGCCAGTTGGTTGGTAGTTCTGCTAACACCTGAAATTATTTGGAACACACTGATATGGTCCTGGTCATGTTCCCATCTGAGTGTCCAAACTTATGTATGTAGAGTCTTCTCTCATAGTGCCATTTCCAGTGACATGGCCTACGGGGGTTCTAACATTGACTGATTGAGCACTTCTACCTCTGCAGTTGCATAGGAGTGTGTGTTGCGCGCACACACAAGACTACAGATTACTTCTCCCCATGAGCATATCTCCTTCTGTATTGTTGGTTTTGAATATTGAATGTTAGCCTGATATATTTAAGAATATAACTGATATTGCCTCACGTTGGCTGATGCACTGTATCTCCCCCCCTCAACTGATCATCTATACCAATGTCACCCCCCCCGCGTGCATTCTGGCCCCATGTCCCTATTTCCGTGTGTTACTGGAACTCTGTATCCTACCCACCTCCACCATGATACTGAGCAGGCCTGTGGTAATTTGTCACTGTGTGGCTTTGTGAACAATTAAACCGTTTTTTTTTCACTCAATGTTTGTGTAATCCTGTATATTTACCATGTAACAATTCAATTCCCCTGAAAGTCAGATGTGCTCATCACCATCAGTTAGTGGTGTAGCTATTCGGGGCAATCTGCGTTGACATTACTACATAATCATGAATGTCGATTCATATCATTCAAGTTGAGCCCTTCAAGTCACTATATACAACCCTGCAGGTCTCTAGACCTGATTTCAGAATTCCCACCCCTCCAACTTGCACCTACATGTATATTGGCAAGGGCCAGATTAATGTAGCATATGTATCTATGTAAACACACACAGATATATGTATTTAACAATGACACTTCATTCTCTCTGTATTGTCGCAACTAGAAAGCATGATATGGTACAAACACACAGAAACAGTGATAACAGTATAACAATCATACTTTATTGCATACACAGAGTACAAACAGAAATAGACAGGAATGTGCATTAATATCATGTGTGTGTTGTGAAGAGATCCTAGTATGGCAAGGGGCTGTGGCAAATCTGAGGACATCTGAAGAGGAAACAGACAACATCATCAGGGTAATGCATAGCATCTCCTAGGGTCACATGTGGTCAGGACCCCACAGTAACCAACAGCATATAACACGACATCTAATCAACATAACCATTAATGCGCATACAACAACCATATGGTTGCCAGAATAAACAGACACTATAAAACAGGGATCATGTCATACTAAGCGATTTCACACACAGTGTGAATTGGTCAATAGATGATATGAATCTGGAAAACAGAGGTAGGAGGTGTTAGAACAATCATAAGCTGTTATTAGAGTACATTGTTTTTGCTTTTGACACTACTCTAAACCAACTAACATGAACATCATCTCCGAGCAGTAAGAACCATATGTATTCTATCCTGTTCAGTCAGCCTTCCAGGAAGATGCTTAGGATGTGGAATACGACAAGGCATGCTTCACTGTGAACACAATCCTTCAGCAAAATGTACTATCACTATCTATGTGGAATAGTTGTGCCATGCTGATATCACATCTCACTTCTAAATGGGTGGTACCAAGGCCAGACAGATTACACTGTTCACATTACCCCTAAACACATGCACATTGATCATGAAGTCAAACCCTTGAAATTGCCACTTTGGTTTGGATGACATGAAAAAACTGAAGCCAATTTCATAATGTTAACGGGATGGAATGCTATAAACTTATGTGGAATTGCTGGTTTGGATTAGCAGATAGTAATGGGACTGTGCAACTCGATAGCCTGGACACTGATCATTATAATGGAAGATCACACAGTCATGTTTCTTAGTGAAAAGATATGGAGTCATATATTTAATTTCAGAGCCATCTGCAGTGGGGAATAATCCTGATAGAATGCCCGTTGGGAACTGGGTTGAGCGTTTACTCACATGATGGTATTGTACTGCTCGAAGATGAAGAAAATGTCTTCATAGTTGTGTGATTTGGCTATTAACACCTACAAAGACAAAAACAATGTCTCATTCCGAACAATATTATGATTAAATACAGCATTTAAGCTCAAGGTCAATCCACATTGAACATCAATTGTTAAAATGTTCAACATAACCAGACATGTACACACTCTGTAGCCAATATTATGTCAACATGTATAACAATCTGTATTCTGTGAGGAGTGGTCAGGAGGCCCTCTCGGATGGTCCTAACACCTCCTACTCCGAGTTAGCGGGCCCCCACCGTCTGTGCCCGCGGCCCGTCTCCCTCTTCCACGCCTTGGTGTGGGATCAGGGGGTGCCACTACAGCAGGTGGCTGGGGTTCATGGGTGGGCGATGTCTGAGATGAGGAGGCAGACATTTCAGGTTGAGATTGGACCACCGAAGGCTGGAGAGGTATGGGCTGCCGACGGAGATTACGCAATAATGCGCGTCTCTCCCGGCTTGCGCGTTCCTCATATCTCTCCATCCTTCGGTTGTGCCTCCTCATCTCAGCATATATGGCCCGTGTGGTGGCTGAAATGACCCGATTGCCAGCCAGGATGGCCCTGCTGACTGCCAATTGATTAGCACTGATGGCCAGCATTTGACTTGAGAGCTGGCTTTGGGCCTGGTCCTCTTCATCAATGTGGGACATTATGTTCCGTAATTGGGCAGGGAGATGTGGCAGAGGACCTGGAGGTCTGGCGGCTGGCGGCTGGGCGGCTGGCGGCTGGGCGGCCGGCGACTGGGCGGCCGGCGACTCCGCGGCCGGCGACTCCGCGGCCGGCGACTCCGCGGCCGGCGACTCCGCGGCCGGCGACTCCGCGGCCGGCGACTCCGCGGCACTTCCTCCCGGGGCACTTCCTCCCGGGGCACTTGGGGCCGGTGCACTTGGGGCCGGTGCACCTCCTCCCGGGGCACTTGGGGCCGGTGCACTTGTGGCCGGTGCACCTCCTCCCGGGGCACTTGGGGCCGGTGCACTTGTGGCCGGTGCACCTCCTCCCGGGGCACTTGGGGCCGGTGCACCTCCTCCCGGGGTACCTCCTCCCGGGGCACTTGGGGCCGGGGCACTTCCTCCCGGGGCACCTCCTCCCGGGGCACTTGGGGCCGGTGCACTTGTGGCCGGTGCACCTCCTCCCGGGGCACTTGGGGCCGGTGCACTTCCTCCCGGGGTACCTCCTCCCGGGGCACTTGGGGCCGGGGCACTTCCTCCCGGGGCACCTCCTCCCGGGGCACCTCCTCCCGGGGCACCTCCTGCCGGGGCACCTCCTCCTGGGGCCCATGGTGGAGCCCAGGCTGAGTGCGGTGCCCCGTATGTCGGGGGAGCACAGTATGAGGGCTGTGCCCAGGGTGAGGGCTGTGCCCAGGGTGAGGGCTGTGCCCAGGGTGAGGGCTGTGCCCAGGGTGAGGGCTGTGCCCAGGGTGAGGGCTGTGCCCAGGGTGAGGGTGGAGCACCAGATGAGGGTGGAGCACCAGATGAGGGAGGAGCCCAGGATGAGGGAGGAGCCCAGGATGAGGGAGGAGCCCAGGATGAGGGAGGAGCCCAGGATGAGGGAGGAGCCCAGGATGAGGGTGGAGCCGCTGAGGGTGGAGCCGCTGAGGGTGGAGCCGCTGAGGGTGGAGCCGCTGAGGGTGGAGCCGCTGAGAGAGGCACAGGATGGTGTGGCTGGTGCAGGCCCTGAGGTGGCCACGCCGAAGAGGGCCCGGGCATCACTTCCCGCTCCGTATGAGCAAGTGATGTGGATGGTCCCGGGCCCTCCTGAATGTCCTGGGCCACTTCAGCTCTTCCTGCCTCCTCCTCTTCTGAATCTGTGGATACTGCAATGGAATAAACATATATTTCAGTTGGTTGCCATACACAATTGCCAGCTATGCATTTACATATCATTGACATCATGGTCACCTGTGAGCGACTGTGGTGCTTGTGTTACACAGATGAGCCACGGGCTGCATAATGAGCATTGTGGATCATGGCTCATATGAATGTGTACTGCATGTGCCTCAGACACGTGCTCTGCTGCATCTGCTGTGCAGTGTGTGAGACTGACCAATCTGACCAGTTTCCAGCAATGGTTGTTAATATGCAGCTGAGACATGGGCCAGGTTAGGACAGTATATGACACACATGCAGTGCTACAGAGTCTGTATCCACATATGCCACACAGGCAAATTTTTATTCTCAATCGCAGTGGAGGCCAAAGTCAGGCCTGCAGTTGTGGATAGACATGCTGCACCCAGCTGAGAATATCATTCTCCAAGTCATTAAGTCTAATTGACTCATCTGTTCACATAAAGGAAATCCACATATACAGGCCTGTGCGCAGCACAGCAAGTTTGACTTTGGACACCCTGCTCTATTGCAATTAATCTGGATATAATTAGAAATTGACATATCAGGGAGACAAATTATGAACATGATAGGTTTGCTACCAGGTCTGAAATGGTTATTGTCGCCCCATAAATTTTTAGTCAACCATAGGGCTTACAGTGCTATTGGATGTGAATTATCCCAGTGTGTGGGCAGGGGTGTAGGAGGCCATATAATTCTTGAGCAAGGGTGGGCAGGTTCGGGCCTGGAGGGCCACACAGGTGAGCCAATCGCCTTTTCAGTCATCCTGATTGTCTCACCTGTGCCCAAAAAGGATATCCTGAAAGTCCGGCATGTATGTGGCCCTCCTTACCCACCCCTGTTCTAGAGGGATACAGCTCATTATATACAACAGCCAGAACACAAGCCTATTTATACATACATACATACATACAGCATGATATCCTGAAAGTCCGGCATGTATGTGGCCCTCCTTACCCACCCCTGTTCTAGAGGGATACAGCTCATTATATACAACAGCCAGAACACAAGCCTATTTATACATACATACATACATACAGCATGATATCCTGAAAGTCCGGCATGTATGTGGCCCTCCTTACCCACCCCTGTTCTAGAGGGATACAGCTCATTATATACAACAGCCAGAACACAAGCCTATTTATACATACATACATACATACAGCATGATATCCTGAAAGTCCGGCATGTATGTGGCCCTCCTTACCCACCCCTGTTCTAGAGGGATACAGCTCATTATATACAACAGCCAGAACACAAGCCTATTTATACATACATACATACATACAGCATAATATCCTGAAAGTCCGGCATGTATGTGGCCCTCCTTACCCACCCCTGTTCTAGAGGGATACAGCTCATTATATACAACAGCCAGAACACAAGCCTATTTATACATACATACATACATACAGCATGATATCCTGAAAGTCCGGCATGTATGTGGCCCTCCTTACCCACACCTGTTCTAGAGGGATACAGCTCATTATATACAACAGCCAGAACACAAGCCTATTTATACATACATACATACATACATACATACAGCATGTTATCTGCAGGCTTTTAGACAGCCCATCCCCCCACAATCTCAGCCAACCATGTGTGTGATATGATACTCACGTTGCAGGGTGTTAGCCCAATCTGTGTCCACCTGCCCCGGTATTCCCACCACAGATTCAGAAGGGATGAAGCGCATCACTGTCCTCTCCCATTCCTTGTAAACAAAAGGGACCGCGGGCCCACCACCAGTCTGACGTGCTGCTGCTGACTCATCGGACATCCTTCTTTTCACCGCCATCTTTAAATCATCAAATTTGTGCCGCACTAACCTCCAGTCCCTATTAGTAACCCCTACTGCCGACACAGCTCTGGCAATTTGGGACCAGGCCTGCTGCCTCTGGCTGGCATTAATGTCTCTGCCACCACATATAATTCCCTGGCGGGCACAGATTTCCCTGAGGAGAACCTGGATCTCCTCTGGGCTGTAATTGGGGGCCCTGGGCCTTGCCACAACCCGTTGCCTTACAGACGGTGCCTGGTCTTCCTCTTCTATCCCTGGGGCCGCTCCCTCATCCCCACTACTTCCCACCAAGGGATCAGGCCCCTGACCCTCTGCCCCTTCCACTGGAATTCCTAGCTCTGGGGGCACTTCCCTCCCCCCCTGCTCTCCTCCTTGCTCTCCTCCTCCTCTCCCTCGACCTCCTCCTCCTCTCCCTCCTCTCCCTCCTCCTCCTCTCCCTCCTCCTCCTCTCCCTCCTCCTCCTCTCCCTCCTCCTCCTCCTCCTCTCCTCCTCATCCTCCTCCTCTCCTCAGATGTTCTCCTCACTCTCCTCCGCGCCTCTCTTGCCTTACCACCTCCTCTCCTCTAAACTCCTCCAAAACAAAATTAACAATAAAGCAAGATGATCTTTGTGTTGGTTTAGGAGGTAAAAAAAGATGCAAGTATTATGTGTAGTATTATGTGTGGGGGGAGGGGGGGGGGGAGGTCGTGGGGGGAGGGGGGGGTGTAGGTGTGCAGTGGCCTACCACTAGGTGTTGCTATGTGTACGTATTAATCTATGTGTGTGAATTATGTGATATCAGTAATTATGTGTATTGTAAACAAAGGGTTAAATTATCTGCTAGTTCAAAATTGAAATTCTCTCCTCTCTCCTCTCTCTTCTCTCTCTCTCCTTGCTCTCCAAAAACCCACCAACGCCTAGACCTGTGTGTCTACTTGCAAAAGCTCCAGCACAGTCAATTATGTTCTGTTTTTGGCTCCCTTTTAAAGGCATACTGCCGTCAGGTTAAGTGGTACGTATCACGTATTTCGCGCTCTTTTCCTACGCAAAGGGATCCGAGATATCGTAACTCATGCGCAAATCCTAACGTTTACGCATTCGCATCCATCGCTCGTATCTCGCAGCACTTGGAATTTAATAGCGTCGGAAATGGTTTCAATTTTCAACTACGTAGGCCTTGCGTTTTCACCTTTTATTTACGCAGCTCGAATTTAATAGGGCCCTAAGTATTTAATGATCTGTATGTGCAGTCAAAAGTCTACTCCACTTCAGGAGCCATGGAGGGGTGTGGAGTAGAGCAAGGGCTGCTTAAATTGTGAGCTATGTGCTTGAAGGCAATTTTAAAATGCAATACCACTGTTTGCCATTTTTTTATATGGAGTTTCATTAAATTCATCAATATCTATGAATACGGATTTGTGATGAAAATCCAAACTTCTTTTGGAGATGTGAAAGCCTTTAGCGCTGTGAAATGCTGCAGCTCACTGAACGGCATCTCCATACTCTGCGCCATGAGGCGAGACTGTTGGTCTCTGGAGCTTTGACGCAGCCTGGATCAGAGACAAGGTGCTGGGGCTCGCTGAGACATTAAACGCTACAACTTGGAGGAGTGCTGGTTGGTGGTGGGAGCATCCCAGAAGCTGGTGCTCTAAGCGCTGCAGAGAGGTGGCCACGTACGGATAGGAAACCCTGAGAGCTGCGGCAGAACAACCGTGTTACAGGTCTCAGCTGTTTCTCTCTCTTCCTGGTGACCAGACAGAACCAAGCCGCATATCCCCGAAGGGGAACCTAGTGTGAGGTAATAATTGGGGTGACTGAAGTAGAGACTGGGGGCTGGAAATATGGAGCCATAGGCTGTAAGGCTGTGTTGAAACAACACTACTCATTAGTTTATGGGTAAAAGGGCCTACAGCCCAAAGAGACTCACTACCCTCAGTTGCTTATAACTTAGCGAACACTTCTTATAAGAACAACGCCACAACACACAAGTCAGCAATTCCCTCTTGAGAGACATAAGGGTCTGAATGCTAATGGAAAAGTACCCTAAGAGAAGTAAAGTTCTGAGTGGAAAAGAGAACTAAGAGAAGGTTTTGAACCTCTTTTTTGATACCATTTTGTGCGGTATAACCCAGAGGTGGACACCTGTGAGAGCATTATTTGGAGTGATTGCAGTTGAGTCTGGGGGCTGGAGATTTGGAAACCCAGATGGTAAAGCCGTGCTGGAACAGCATTACTCATTAGTATATGAGAAAAAGGGCTCACAGCCCAAAGAGATATTTACTAGCCTCAGTTACCCATAACTTAACTTAATGAACACTCCTTACAGAACACTTTTATAGTACACCACTCAGTAACTCTCTCCTGAGAAATTTAAGGGCACTAACGCCAATGAGAAATCACCTTGAGAGAAGTAAAGTTCTGAGTGGAAAAGAGAACTAAGAGAAGGTTATTTAAGCCTCCTTTTGACACCATTGGAGTTGCCTATACCTGAGGGGGACCTCTGTGAGAGTGATATCTGGACTGTAGGTAGTCGAGCCCAGCGCCTCCAGTTTTGGTACCACAGGTTGTAAAGTTGTGCTGAAACAGTATTACTCATTAGTATATGGGAGTAAAGGCTTATAGTCCAAGAGACTTTCACTACCTGCAGTGGTCCATAATTCAAAGATCACCTACTACAAAACCTTGCTACAGAACACCAGTCAGTAACCTTCTATTGCGATATATCAGAATGTGAAGGCTAGTGAATGAACACCCCGAAGAGAAGTAAAAGATCTGAGTGGAAAAGAGACTTAAGAGAATGGTTTTGGACATTTTATCATCATTCCAGAGATGGGTACTGATCACAGTCTGTAAAATGTTGTGGAGAAATATTCAGGTCTAAGCGTCAATTGCCCTCTGATAGAAGATATTTAACATATCTGAAGGTTCCGGTAATAGATTGTTATGGATGATAATTAGGAAAATGTCTTTTCATGTTAATATGTTTGTCTGGTTTCCTTACTCACTTATATATTTATTAATGAGAAGAAGATTACCTAAAATGGAGGATGGACTACAAACAACATGGAGGATGAACTACAAATGGGAGTGGCCTGATGATGCATACATCCGTGACCAAATAAGGACAAATGAACGGTTCCTCCCTCTACTGACCAGTATGATGATGACACACTGCAGCAATTTTGAACCAATCAATAAAGCTATTAATTCCTAGACAAAGGAATCATGTGACGTTTGATCAGATAACGTTTTCTACATATAAACGTGTAAACTGCCATTTTAATACAGAGCGCTCTGAGAACTACTCTACAGAAACACCGTGTCTGTGTCTTATTTCTCTGGAATGTGCACATTCCACACTAATTGGAAAAGCAACAGATATTTAATACAGACTTTGCAGTCTAATCTAATTCAGTTGGCGCCCAGCGTGAGGCCTTGAGTTTATGACCTGACAATAGCCGAGAAGGAGCGAAGTGGTGACTTTCAACAGCAGAAGGAACCTTCATGAAATATGTCTGGTAAGGTCGATATTTAGTACTGTGCAAGCCACTATTTCTTTGAGTACCACTCGGCTATTGACAGGCATTCAAAGCACAGGTGGTATAGCTTGCTCAAGGTCCGTTTTAAAAAAAACCTGTGATAATAGATATCTGTTGCCTGTGTGTGTGTGTGTGTATGTTGGTATTATGAGTGAAATGATTTAGATTCCTTAGACATATAGTTCAGGACACACACACACGTGTATTTGTGACTCTCTGGAAGACGGATGACTTGTACCCAGAGACGTACATATAACCAGAGGTCACACATTCAGGCTTGCATATATGTGCCCTGGGAAATGAGATTGTTATATATACATATTTTCCTGGGAAATGTCTATGCATGCTGGATAGACGAATATCCCTTAAAGGTCACGATGTTTAGGCCGTAAAGTGGCTTGAAAACTTTAAGGGACGTCTGTCATTCACTGCGGGTGGTTAAAAACGTGTGTGTGACGCATAATTGCGCATGATCTTGAAATCACATGTCTTTTGAATCTAAAGTTTTCTGCAGAAAAGGTTTGATGATTATAATGTTATATGCTATGTCATTGCTGGTTGTGATGCATGTTTTGATAAGAAATGCAGCTTAGAACTTCTCTCCCTAAAAGCTACAAGCTGATCTGTCCCTCTCTTTGTGTTTTTTTTTACCTTGATCACAGCTGTAGAGAAATCACAGGGAGAGACAGAGAGAGAGAGAAATTCCTCATCCACCCCCTCCCATCTGGTTTAACTATTTGAAGGATGAATCTTAGAATTCTTCCTACGCCAATGTTAGGTCGTATTTGAAGGTGTTAACATATTTTACTGTATTGCTATGCTGTTTAAGGTAAGAACACAGAAATATTAAGGAACTTTTCCTTACATACATTTATATAATATTCTGATTGCTTTCGTTTATAAAGTAGATGGATTGTCTTGTGTTTTGCTGCAAGTAAATGTGTGAGTATTTGCTGTAATTTCTTTTCTTTGCAATACAATTGAGAAATGCAGGTTAGAGAATTTGTGTCCACCACTGAAATCAGTGGAGGATTTATAGTTTATCTTGTTTGTAAGTGTAAGACAGGTGTGTTTGTGAAGTACATACGTATGTATATGTATGTATATGCGTGTATTCTTTTGAAATATTTTGTCTGAAGTTTCTGTGTGTTCGATACTGTACTCTTTGAAGAGGGAGGTGACCGGTTTGCATTGTATGAGAGGGATTGGCCACCCCATCTTATGACAAAGCAAAGCAAACCACTCCCCTTTCTCATCCCACCTCCTCTGTGTGCGTATTAGGGTTTTATGTGAAAATATGTCTGTCTGTATTATTGAGAGAAGAATGGTGTTTGCTACATTTTAGTGGTTTGTGGAACAAAGACACCGCCCCATCATGGCTCCCAACTTAGGAAAATGGGAGTTGACTATAACTTTAGGACCAACCCCTTTTAAAACCTATGACAAAGCATTTACTATGCTACCTCTGCTGGAGTCAGTGCCCTGTATCCACTACTCCTTGGGAATATTAATCTTTCTTAAAAGGAAGGTATAGGAGACATTCAATGTTTTATTAAGCTTCCCTGCTAATCTCTGCTCATGTAAATCAGCTCCTACATGCCTGTCTGCAACGGTGATACAGAATTCTGTGAGTTATTAATAGCATGCGCTCCGGATGAAACAGTAAATCAGGCTATTAATTTGTCAGATATTATACAGGATAAAACAGTCAGTGGTAATATATCATTCCTGCTGGGAGCAGCCTTTGTGGAAGGATTGAAGAGAAGGGAAGATTTATAAACATCTTGTGCTGAGTACAAGGTGTTGCTATTAGAGACAGTAAAGGAGATCTTTATTATCCTCAGCAATTGAAGTTTAAATCTGATGTATTTGTTGATTATGTGATTGCTTTATCTCAAGCACTGACTAAAATACATGCACAAGTGTTTTCTCCTATTCCAGATCCAGAAGTAGACACTGGTACTCATCAACTACTTCCTGGAGCTTGGGTCCTGGTCAAGAGATTTGTGAAAAAGAATCCTCTGGAATCCAGATATGATGGTCCCTTTCAAGTTCTTCAGTTAAACTTGAAGGACGGCCTACTTGGATCCCTGCATCTCATTGCAAGCAGCACCAGACCCATAGCAGCCAACATCTTGATGATCATAACACATATCCTTTTCTGTCTGTTCTTAACTAAAGTAGAACCCTCTGCATTCATTAGTGAGAAGAAAGATGGTATTACATTTTGGTACAATCCATCTAAAACACATATGATCACATTCTCCTTTGATTATTGTCATGTTGTATGTTGCCAACAGCTAAGCGTGACTCAACAATGTAACTTGTACAAAGACACTCACAGCACATGTATACACATATGTGTTACAGACCAGACTTGGGGAAAAGATTGTAGTCATTAGGAAGCTGTACATGGAACACTGGGACAGCTTGGGGCTACAAACCAGAGAGTGCCTTAGATAGAACAGATTTGAGTGGAAGCCCTTTACTTGAATGTATGACTCTAATAAAGCCAGGCAAATGCTCGCCAAATGGCAAGACTGGAGCTAACATGCGACTTACCCCCAGACCCACAGACGCAGGTACATACCTAATGGGTGGCTGGGTTAGGGGAGAAGCAAAAGGACGGTTTGGTAAATTTATGCTCAGAGATCTAAATGCACCACTCATATCAGAAGAACTAATGCAAGTACAACACACTCAGGCATTACCCCAAACGACTGATATCAGTAAACCTACGTACGAAGGAACCCTAGCAAATGAGACTGGGTTCACAGACCTCAATTTATGACTGGAATGGACGAAATATAACGTAGAGTCATATAATAAGACTAATTGTTATGTTTGTGTAAGTGCCAGACCTCACCTAGGCACTGTTCCACTTATGGTAACTATGAAGGAAGAAGTGGAGTGTTAGTTGGGAATTATTGTAAGTTAAGTACGGGACTGAAGCGAATAGTTCCTAGAATGTTATAGTAAGTGATTTGGAAGACAGATTTTGCATGTGAATTTGATCCAAAATGGAGTTTGTATTTGAATAGTTTGCAAATATTAAATACAGAAAAAGAAAACAGGCAGCCCTTAACCCCCGAATTAATCCTTCTACACAAATGATGTATATAGTCCGTAACTATCCTCTGGCAGTACTGGCACCACATAATATTGCGGCCATCATACAGCAGACTACCTAAGCACAAGACTACAGCCAGACACCTCCGTCTGCAATGTTCCCTCCTTCTGCCAGACAATGTTACTTTACAGAGATGTTATGTTCTCAATCCAGCCACTCTCTTACCATTTCCAGAGGGGGGAGATGAGGAAGATGGATACTTTTGTACAACCTGATTTTGAACCCAAACTCAGGAATAACCAATCTATATGTAAAAAGACGTCTACTGGAAGGTGGTGGAAACGGCCAGACGCTCACAGATGAGACACAAGACCCTCTATATTGCACACTGTGGAATAAACATTTCCAGGCCGAGATTTCCAATATGAAGCAAGTCTCACTAAATTGAAGCAGGTCACCTTAAACCTAAAGACATTGTACAACAATGCAGCAGGTGATAGTGCATTTACGGTGGAGCTCCCACAAGAAGCAGAAGCGCTCTACAAGCATTGGGATACAGAAATTCCACATGTTGCAATATCCAAGTTCGCACCGGATGGATGGAAGACATTAGGAGCTGCATTAAAATGGTGGGAATCTGTAGAGGAAGAGGAAGGAGTGGAAAAGAAAACTCTCCACTGGCAAGCAGACAGCACTCCCAGTATACAAGCCAGAGACCCATATGCAGTCCCAGGACTCACAAATCCACCGCATAACTGCCTTCAACAAATGGAAATGGAGACCTCACACCTTGCGAATGTAAAAGACCTTGCCCTGACAGACCCAGACATCACTCTGTATGTAGATGGATCAAGGTATGCTGATGAGAATGGAAAATATCACACAGGATATGCTGTGACTACAGAAAAAGATGTGATGCGAGCCTTCTCACTACCTCCCTCCATGTCAGCACAAGAAGCAGAGTTGATTGCATTGACCAAGGCCTGTGAGGTTGCGACAGGAGTCTGAGCCAACATCTACACAGACTCAAGATATGCTCTGGGAGTGACTCAAGACTTTGGAGTAATCTGGAGAGCTAGAGGATTCATGACAGCCGCAGGTACTCCAGTGAAGCATGACAAAGCCATCCGTGAACTACTAGATGCTTTAGCACTCCCAAAGGAAGTAGCCATACTGAAAGTAAAGGCACATGGGAAGCTAAATTCAGACGAAGCACGAGGAAACCATCTAGCAGACTAGATGGCTAAGAAGGCAGCAATGATATCACAGGAAATGGAAAGGAGATAGCTGGATGGAGAAATAAACATTTATACAATACAGACTCTGCCAACAGATTTAAAATTGCTCAAAGAATTGCAAAAGACGGCAGGTCCAGAAGAAGTGAACAATGGAGGAAAACGTACCCTGTGATGACTAGTAATCCCCACCCAGGGAGAGGTATAACTGTGTACCCTGGAAATTATACGTGTTACAGGATAAACGTTTCTCAGGGGTTCAACTTGCAGAAGTTCCCAAGTGGGTTTTGTCACACATATAGAGATGGTTCAGCCACCATGCTAGTCAATCAGACACAATCTTTGGGGGACATATATTGGTTGTGTGGAGATATGAAACTCAGGGTAAGGCTGTCAGGAGTATGGCGTGGGGAATGTACCATGACTAAAGCCATAATGCCGTTACACATTGTTCCAACCTATTATGGTGATCCAGATATTCCTCAGACACAGTTCAGAAGGAAGAGACATACATCATCATCTGAACCTAGAGAAAGTTTTGATTCCCATGTGTACATAGATTCTATTGGAGTCCCAAGGGGGGTGCTTGATGAGTTCAAGGGCCGAAACCAGATAGCAGCAGGATTTGAATCACTGATACCAATGATTAGTGTAAATAAAAATGTTGCTTGAATCAATTATATATATATATATATATTATAACAAACAAAGGTTTGTAGATTATACAAGAGACTCTCTGCAAGGAGTTGCAGAACAATTGAAGGCCACATCACACATGGCCTTCCAGAATAGAATGGCACTAGACATGCTAGAAAGGGAGGGGGGTGTAAAATGCTCCCCGACACCGACACTGGCAACTGTTGCACCTACATACCTGATAATATGGGTCCAAACGGTAAGATGACTTTAGCCATTAAAGAACTAAACAACTTGGCACAAGAATTGAAGGAGAGTTCTGGAAGCACAGACTATTGGGATAAATGGTTTGGGTGGATGAACAACTGGCAGAGGGTATTGTTACAGGTTGACATTGTCTTTCTTTCAATACTGATAACTCTTGCATTTGTTACCTGCTGTATTATCCCCTGTGTCCGAACATATTTTTAAGAAGTCAGTTACTGGAGTCACATCAACCTTTGTGCACCGAGAACTTTGTAATGATGACAACTGTGAGGAGTCACATAAGATGTTACGGTCTATTGTATCTAGGAGTGAGGTTTCCACATAAACCCCTTGTCCCACATGTTCCTGATACAAGGGGCTAGGGAAAGGCATCTGACTTGTCTGTGACAGTGGCAGGAGGGGCCGTGGGTAAGCCATGGCTACTCAAATGTACAAAGAAGAACGGGCGTTCACAGCACAGATGTTTAGGGCTTTCTAGCAGTCATGCACCTCATCCTCAGGGACAGATATACACCTAGTGTTTAGGGGGGAGTTTACCCCTCATTACGCATTAACATAAGTACAGCTGCTTTTCTTAGGTTGCACACTCATTAATAACATAAAAAGAGTACATTTTAGGGGGGACTGTTATGGATGATAATTAGGAAAATGTCTTTTCATGTTAATATGTTTGTCTGGTTTCCTTACTCACTTATATATTTATTAATGAGAAGAAGATTACCTAAAATGGAGGATGGACTACAAACAACATGGAGGATGAACTACAAATGGGAGTGGCCTGATGATGCATACATCCGTGACCAAATAAGGACAAATGAACGGTTCCTCCCTCTACTGACCAGTATGATGACGACACACTGCAGCAATTTTGAACCAATCAATAAAGCTATTAATTCCTAGACAAAGGAATCATGTGACGTTTGATCAGATAACGTTTTCTACATATAAACGTGTAAACTGCCATTTTAATACAGAGCGCTTTGAGAACTACTATACAGAAACACCGTGTCTGTGTCTTAATTCTCTGGAATGTGCACATTCCACACTAATTGGAAAAGCAACAGATATTTAATACAGACTTTGCAGTCTAATCTAATTCAACATGACACTAAGCATTTTGAAAAAAAAGAGTTAAAAAGTCCCTTACTGTAAAGACATACTTAAAAGGTGAATTAATGGAGATATAGGACCATTTACTGCCAAGAAAATAATCTAAGTTCTTAATTCTCATAAAAGGGACTTTTTGCCATTATCAATAGATTATTTTTTTAGAAGAAAGTCCTCTCTGGACTGTGTATGGCTGGCTGAAACCCCCAAATATTGGATCTGTACCTTAGGTTTAATAGACTGAAGACTTTGGATTAAGTCTTTAAACACTAGGGAGGAAAAGAGAAAAAAAAAGAAAAAAAAGGAGAAAGGGGAGAGAAGGAAAAGAGGTAAAAGATAGAGAGTAAAAAAAGGGAAAGCAAGGTGGTTACAGTGTAAGTTAAAAGAAGATAACATAATTTTGAATTTCAAAGTCAATCATTATGAGAGACAAAGAACCTAATCCAACAAAAGCAAAAAATTAAATTAAGAAACAAGGTGGAAACAACCAAATCGTTAACTCAACCTCTTTCTTTTCCCCAAAAGGGAATTCTGGAACTTCAAACTCCTCCCAATTAGAATCGCCCATACAAAATCAGTCATCTCCCCCAGTAGAAAAAATAAAACTGTTCGCAAATGAGGAATCTTTAGACCCAATCAGTGTACAAGAGGAAGAAGTATTAACCACATCTGTAATGAAAAGGCTCTTTAATGAGTTTGAAATTACTTTAAAATCAGACTTTGCACAAGAAATACAATCAAATAAATCAGCTATTACCAGTCTGTTAGAAAGAGTAGAAGAGTTAGAATCCAACGAAGAGGTTTTGATTAAAGAATATCAAAAAGTAATTAAGCAGTCCCTTGATTTGGAACACAAATTAGAATATACTGAAATCAAAAGGATTCAACAAGAGGACTTATCTAGACAAAATAATTTGAGACTTAGAGGAATTTCGGAATCCTTGTATGCTGAAGATTTAGTAGCCTTTGTAACTGCCTTTTTTACATATTTAGTTCCTCCTAGTAAACCATGGATCAACATGTTAGATCGGGAGGTGCTACATAATTTATACAGAATGAGGGAGTCTGTCCATGCCCAGGAAGCTGTTAGAATGAACAGCTAACGGGCTTTTGGCACCAAAGCTGCAGTGGTGCAGGGAGTGTAGCGTTACCTGACAGAATTGGACGGACCCGTTCCAGACAGCCTCAAACAGCATGTTGGAGATTGGGGAACATTAGCTACCATGACTGGGGTCTAAGGAGTCCGTGCAAAAAAGGAGAGAGATGTCTGTCGAAAGAGTTCACCCTACTGGTAGGGAAACTCCCTTCTAGGATGTTCCTCCCTCAGATGACACCACAGTAGGAGAAGGGGGAAAGCGCCAGAGAAGCGATTACACTGCGCCAGAACTGGTAGGAAAATGTATTATGTGATCTATGCCGCTGGGCAGAAGGAACTATCTGGTGGGAACACACTGCCTGCATATATGAATGTTCTACTAGCAAAAGAGGCTATGATCTGAAGGGAGAAGGAAAGAAAAAGAAAGGGGAAAGGAGAGAAGGGAGAAGGGGAAAATAAAAGAAACCATCTAGCTAACCCTATACAAGGCTACCCCTCCCTATCCGCCCTATTGCTGGCTGTATGCTATATAGATTGGGCTTATAAAGCCATATAAAGATTAAGCATTTGCATAAGAGGACATGCTCTGAAGTGAAAAGGAAAGAAAAAGAAGGGGGAAAGGAGAGAAGGTAGAGGGGTGATCGTTGGTGATATGCTGCATAGACTGGGCTTATAAAGCTCAAAAAGCTACATTGGGAATAACTAAGAGAAAAAAAAAAGGACAACTACCCTCAGAGGTATCTGAGAGGATATTCAGAGGGGATAATCAAGAAAACCCTAATATAATCGGGAAGTACCGTATTTATCGGCATATAACACGCACCGGCGTATAACACGCACCTCATTTTAAGAAGGAAATTTCAGGGGAAAAAATTGAATTTCAAATAAAGAACTTTGAAGCAAAATCCTCAACCTCCCTCCTCAACCCCCCCCATCCTCCACCCCCCTCCTCAAGCCCCTCATCCTCATCCTCCTTCCTCAACCCCCCTATCCTCAACCCCACTCCTCAACCTCAACCCCCCTCCTCAACCTCCCTCCTCATCCTCAACCCCCCTCCTCATCCTCAACCTCCCTCCTCATCCTCAACCCCCTCCTCAACCTCCCTCCTCAACCCCCCATCCTCAACCCCCTCCTCAACCTCCCTCCTCAACCCCCCATCCTCAAACCCCCCTCAACTCCCCTCCTCAACCCCCCCATCCTCATCCTCCGTCCTCACCCCCCTATCCTCAACCCCCTCCTCAACCCCCCCATCCTCAACCCCCCTCCTCAACCCCCCCATCCTCATCCTCATTCCTCAACCCCCCTATCCTCAACCCCCTCCTCAACCTCCCTCCTCAACCCCCCCATCCTCAAACCCCCCTCCTCAACCTCCCTCCTCATCCTCAACCTCCCTCCTCATTCTAAACCCCCCTCCGCATTCTAACCCCCCTCCTCATTCTAAACCCCCCTCCTCATTCTAAACCCCCCCTCCTCAACCTAAACCTCCCCCTCCTCCACCTAAACCCCCCTAAATACCTCCCCCTCACTTACCTGCTTCTGCTCCGGCCTCTGCTCCGCTCCTTGACCCGGCACGCATGTGACGTCACATGCGCGCCACGTCATTAGCATATACCGGGTACCGAAAAATGAAAAAATTTGAATACTTCTTAAGGGCATAGGATCACTTAGAATACAGCAATACATACCCAAAAAAGAGATAATAGAAGCCACCACCAGAGGGACTAAAGAAAAAAAAGAAAAGCTCTGTAATATGGATAACTGAAAAAGGTCATAGACCAGAATTTGCAAGCCCCTTGTAACCTCAAGAAGAGGAGAATGCAAGGCCCAATTGAGTAAAAACTGGGGAGTGCTTAAAGCTGCAAATAATAGTTTTATGGTTCCTGCATACTCATATAATAGAACGGAGTTCCTGGGTTCCCCCATTTGAACTGGGGGTATAAAGTGCAATAATAGTGGAAGTCAAAGGACTCTATGTAAATATATTCAGAGGTATGAAAATACTCTTTAAAGATAATGGACCAATCAGAATACAGCAATTTATAGCCCTAAAAGATTTAATAAGGAAATATGGAATATTGTCAAGATACAAAGAGCGTTTATGAAGATAAAAAAGTTATAACTGAGGTTATAAACGGAGGGACAAATAAAGTAGTCTGGTGAATTGATAAAGGTCATAAACCGAAATTATTAAGCCCTTCATAATTTTAAGCAGAAGAGTCAACTATGGATAGATAATAAAACAGAGTTCCCGGGTTTCTCTATTGGAACTAATAACAGAGGACTCTATAAGAAATTTCAGGGGTACAAAGTGCAATAACAGCTGAAGATAAAGGAAACTAAATTGGGAACAATAACTCTTAAAGCATTTTGTATTAAAAGTATTAACATTTGAATGTAAGAACAGTTGAACTTTAAATTAATCAGTATTGTAAAGTTGACTTAATGTTGTTTTTAACATGCAATTTCTATCTGAAGAATTGTTAACTTCAATATATATTGAATGCAGAGGAAAGCAAAGAGTAAAAACCCTTGTTGAAACGTACACAATTTTAACATGAAGTTTGTAATCTATGCAATTAAAAAACTTGATAGTATATTTTTTGAAACTTGAACTTTATTATGTGTGTAAGTTTTGAACTTGACAAAACATTTGTAAAACTTTGAACATTATAAACAGTAACATAGTGAATACATTTTTTAACATATTTTTTTATTAAAAGTATTAACAGTTGAATGTAAAAACAGTTGAACTTTAAAGTAATCAGTATTGTAAACTTGAGGTAATGTTTTTTAACATGCAATTTCTATCTGAAGAATTGTTAACTTCAATATACATTTAATCCAGAGTAAGACAAACATGAAAAACCCTCCTTTAAACGTACCCAATTTTAACATGAACTTTGTAACATGTTTAAGTCATAAACTTGAGATAATATTTTTTTTTAAACTTGAAGTTTCTTATCTGTGTAACTAAGAAACTTGAAAAAACATTTTTCCAACTTGGAACATTATAAACAGTAACATAGCTAATTAATATTTAAACATAATTTTGTATTAAAAGTATTAACATTTGAATGTAAAAACAGTAGAACTTTAAACTAATCAGTATTAACATGCAATTTCTATCAGAATAATAGTTAACTTCGGAGGGGCGGAGCTAGCGTCTGACTGGGATAGACGTGTTTAACCAGAGCTCCTGCTGAGAACCACACATTTGGGCTAATAAAAAGCCCCAAATACATTAAGAACCCCAGTAACAACGGGGGACAGAAGAAGAGGCGAACCTAATCCCCCACTGGACCCTCCGAATGCACACACAGCATAAACGCAGCCACGAGAGAGAGAAGGGCCTGAAACCCAGGCCAGGACTCACCCTATCCCACGGAGCCCTAAGCTGCAGGAGGCTGCAGGGGAGAGCAGAGGACACAAGGAAGCACTTGGGGGTAACAGGCTCCGATCGGAGAGCTGCAGGGACACTCTGATCTGTGCCAGCAAGCAAGGAGAGAGAGGCCGGCGGGGAGAAAAAGCCCGCGAACGGGCAGCAGCCATCTTGGGAGGTGGTGAGGAAGGTCCTGTGACCTGCAACTGCCTCATAAGCCCTACAACCAGAGGCTTTCATCTGGGGAAAGAGAGAAACCCAGATAACTACAACCTACCAGCTAATGTTTGTGCAGGACTTTTTGCTACTTTCCCACAAACAGCACCAAAGGGATTCAGTTCAATAAACCTGCAGGCCTAGAGGAAGTGTGCCCACCTCTTTCAGAAAAGATTGCAACTGCTGTAACACCAGCCTTGATGAGAGAACTGTCTATAACCTCACTAAAAAGCATATTATTGTCCCCAAAGAGATTTTCTAATAAAGCAAAAGTCTGTCTAAGATGTTTTTGTGCTCAGAAGCAGATCCCTGACTCTGAACACTCAGCAAGCAGACACTGACCCCAGGTGGACAATAGAGAAACTACAAATTGACCCACAGAAGTGCATAGGTCTCACAGTGTATGACTTCAAACCTAAGGGGAGGTGAAACAACACAACGGACCGTCTACACTCCTCACCAAGACCCCCTCTTTACAAGACAGAATCACCATACTCTGAGATGTAAGAGTTCCCAAAAGCCCACCTCAAAGGGACACTGACATAAGAAAAAGTGACGATAACATACGCCATAGGATATGGCTGGAGTGGCCACCCTCAAGAGCACTAAGAGCATACAATCTTATTACGCTCCAAAGGACTCTCCACCTTCTAAGCAAAAGGACCAAGGGTCAGCAAAAACTCCCATCCCAACAGCCATGGAACAATCAGCCCCAAGCACCAAGAGCGATATTCAGGATCTGAAAGACCTGATATTATCATTCCGCGAAGAAGTCAAAGCTGAGATCCAAATGGTGGCCGAAATAACAAAAGTGGACTCCGAGACGGTCACACTAGAGGGCAAATATAATGACCTCAAAGAAGCACACAGCAAGCTGGAAGCTGATATCACGGCCCTGAGAGAGGAACAACTATCTCAGCAGTCTTTTCAAGAGGACCTAGAGAATCGCTCAAGGAGGCAAAACGTCAGACTACGTAATGTCCCTGAGTCGGTGACGGATCTCCATCTATATTTGCTGGAGCTGTGTGAATTCCTCCTACCAGACATGAATTCTGAACAATACCGTCTAGACCGGGTGCACAGAGCACTGGGTGGCCGGTCCACGATGACAGATCGTCCCAGAGACATTATCGCCCACTTCCACTATTATACAACAAAAGACCTTTTTATCAGAGCCTCTAGGGCAGGAATCCCGGACATTGACGGGCAGCAGCCCAGCATATTCTCGGATATTTCTCAACTTAAGCTAGCCAAAAGGAGGAAGATGAGACCCGTCCTGGACAGTGTTCTCTCACATGGGTGGAAATACTCTTGGGGCTTCCCGTTTCGACTGTCCATTGCAAGAGATGGCAAATTTTTCCACATAAAATCCCTGGAGGAAGGAATCAACCTGCTATCCTCATGAGACATTCCGCTGCCAGAGGCCTCCAAAGACCCAACAGGCACCCGCCCAGTACGAGAAAGAAGCCGAGACTCCAAGTTCCAACACAGAACCCCCGAACCTTCTGATAGAGGGACCAACAGACACAGAGAGGCTTTAAACCTCTAAGACCGTTTTGTTTCTTCATTGTACAGTATATATTATCTTGTCCAACACCTTTTTTGGTAAACTGTTTTACACTTAAGACAACTGTTTAGAATTTCCTAGTTAATGCTAGCTACATACAAGAGTCGTCACACTCTTATAAAAAGATTCATGTGACTCATAGTGTCCCTTATGGGCTTTTCACCTTTGTTAAGTTCACACGAAGGGCGAATCCACTCAGTGTTCCCTTGTAACACTACTGAATTCACCAAGTGGTTAAGGAAGCCAGAAGTTGCTCTCCTGTAGGTAGTTTGTTTTCCCTACCACCAAATCTACTTAGCTAAGTGCTGTTAATTTACAACAGCTGCTATTCACTATTACCTAACATAGGTGAGTCTAGACTGTCCAAACATTAGTCTAGATTTACCTTGAGAGCTAGAAGTTTCCTTCCTTTTCCTTTCTTATTTATCTCTCTTGTTTTTACTTATTCCTCTCTTTCCCTTGTTCCTCCCCTTTTAAGATAATGTTCTAACGATAACTTAAAGATTCAGAAGGGACAAGATTAACAACGCACCAGCTACTAGCCAGACTGTACAAGTAAAATCCTTACTGTATAGGATTAGAGATCAGCAAGCTTTAAGTTGGGATAGCTAACGCCAGCTCTCACTATCTAACATACCATTTTTCGCTGTGCTCCAATCCCCGCAGGAGGTAGGTCCATTTGGATCCGTCGGGGCTCCAGTGAGGTCCCAGCAGGAGGTCCACAGTCCTAAGGAATCTCTCAGGGAAATATCAGCGTTTAACCCCACACCTGTGCGGTGCCTGAGCAGGGGGGTTACGGTGAGTCATGAGCATTAACATCATTACACACAACACTCAAGGCTTAAACGAACCAGTTAAGAGAGGTACAGCCCTGAAAGACTTCACAAGACTTGGGGCAGATGTAAAAATTGCTGCAGGAAACACACTTTAAGAAAGCAGCGGTCCCAAAGTACTGGGGGAAGGCATTTAAACAAACTTTTCACTCGACAGCGAGTGAAAAGAAAAGAGGGGTGTCAATCCTATTTCACAATAAACTTAACTTCCGCAATACTCGCACACAAAAAGACGCTGAAGGGAGATACCTAGCAGTCCACGGCACTATCCAGGAACACAAAGTTTCTTTCCTTAACCTGTATGCCCCAAACACTGACCAAGCAACATTTTTCCATAAGATATCTAATCTAATTACAAGCTGGGAAAACTCAATCTGGATAATAGGAGGGGATATGAATGCCGTCCTAGATCCAAGTAAAGATAGATCGCCTCCCCTCGCGCCATATTCCACCCCCACTGCAACCAAGGCATTTAAATCGATCTTAAGTTCTAACTGCATGGTAGACTCATGGAGAATAATGAACCCGCTAGAAAGGGAATATACCTTCTACTCCGCAAGACACCAATCTCACTCACGCATAGATTACCTCCTAATCCAACAATATATGAGAAACAGCCTAACGACAGCCTCCATTCACTCTATCTCCTGGTCGGACCATGAGCTGGTTAAAATTGCCCTTTCGGGCATAGCACCAAAAGGTCGGTCTCCCAACTGGTCCCTTAATCCTCACCTCTTAAATGACGTAGAAATGAACAAAAAAATAAACAAAGCAATTATTGAGTACTTCAAATTAAACAAGGAGGGAGAAGTAGATGAAGCAGGAGTATGGGCAGCACATAAAGCGGTGATCAGGGGAATCTGTATACAGCTAGGGGCAGCAGCCAAGAAAGCAGACCGAGCTCAGATTTCAAAATTGAATTTAGAGATTTCGGATTTACAAGCAAAGTTCGTTAAACATAACAATGTACAAATCTATACCAAAATTCTTGGGCTCAAACAGAAATTAAACAAGGTAATGAGAAAAAAAATGGTCTCCATTCTGCAAAGAACGCAAGCTAAATTCTTCCGCTGCACAAATAAACCAGACAGTATGCTAGCCAGGCGACTCAAGGCACAGAGAGCCGACACATATATACCTAAAATCACTGACACAGCAAATAACCCCGTATTCAAACCAGATCTCATAGCCGGAACGTTCCAAAAGTTTTACACGGAACTATACACTGCCCCGACCCACTCTGGGACCCAACCTCACAAGAAACATATAGAGGAATTTCTCGCCTCTATCAACCTCCCCCAAATTAAAGCAAATGGAGCTGAAGCCCTAGCACGCCCCATCTCCTCTGAAGAAATAAAAAAAGCAATTAACGACTCCAAAGCACATGGAGCCCTTGGACCGGATGGATTGACAAACTATTACTATAAACACTATATGGTATCCTTACTACCTCACGTCCAGAGGTTATTTAACAGGTTTTTAGCAGGAGACCAAATGAGACCAGAATTCCTGGAAGCAAAAATTATAGTCATCCCCAAGGATGGCAAAGACCGTACCTAATGCAGTAGTTAGAGGCCTATATCCCTAATTAACACAGACATTAAACTATATTAAAAAATCATAGCAAACAGACTTGCCCCACTTCTGCCCGATGTGATCCATTCGGACCAGGTAGGCTTCATTGCGGGGAGGGAAGCCCCCGATAATACAAGGAGAATAATACATTTAATTGACATGGCCCACAAAGTAAAATTGCCTTTAATGTTGGTATCATTAGACTCAGAAAAGGCATTCGACCGTATAGACTGGCCCTTCATGGAGGCGACGCTCTTAAAAATGGTACTAGGAGAGGGGTTCTTAAAAGGGGTTATGGCCCTATATAAATCTCCAAAAGCGTTTATTTCTTATCAAGGATTTAGATCCCTCCCGATCAACATCTTTAGAGGTACAAGACAGGGGTGCCCTCTATCTCCACTACTGTTTGCACTTTGCATAGAACCCTTAGCGGCAGCCATTAGGGATCACCCAAGTATTAGAGGGTTGCAAGTGGGTAGAAAAGAATACAAAATAAGTCTCTTTGCAGATGATATTATGACTACGTTATCTGATCCATTAATCAGCCTCCCTAATCTTTTGCAGCTCCTTGCTAAATTTGGCCAGATATCAGGCTTCAAAATCAATGCAAACAAGAGTATAGCTCTCAATATCACCCTACCTGAAGCGCTAGTAGAATCCATAAAACACAATTTCCCCATCAAGTGGGCTCCTACATTTATAACATACCTGGGCATTAACATCCCAAAGTCACTAAATCAAATATATGAGGTTAATTTCCCACGCCTATTCAAAAGAATGAGAGCAGACATAACCAACTGGTCCTCTCTTAATATTTCCTGGTTAGGGAGGATTAATGCAGTTAAAATTAATGTCATCCCCAAAATCCTATACCTATTCAGAACGATTCCGACACCGATTAATGTAAAGGAAATTAAATTAATACAAAAAACTCTGAATAACTTTACATGGCATAACAAAAAACCCAGAATTAATAAAGCCACGTTGACCGCCCCAAAACAAAAAGGTGGGTTGGGGTTCCCAGATTTACTGAGCTGCAAGATTAGCACAAATGACTAATTGGCATAAAAAAGAGAACTACCCTGTATGGGTGGAAATTGAGAGACAAGTTTTGGGAGATAACCATCTAATCCTTCCCCAAATCTTATGGTTGAGCCTACACTACAAATTACAACTGGATAAGCTGTCAACAACTCCATAAAGATCTGGCGAGAGAGTAACAGGAAATTCAACCTCTCGAAAAAAGGTTCAGGATTGACACCCCTCTGGACCCCACACAAAGACTATCGCTTTGACAGACTAACCCAAATGAGCTGGTGGATAGACAATAAGCTAACGGTGGTAGCGGACATGTGGGACCTAAATAGAGAATTCCCCTTACCAATTTCCTTTAACGCGATCAATGCACCCCCCAAAGAACGGCTCAATCTGATAGGGGTCAACGAGGTGCTCACACACACAAATAAGTTAAATAGTCTTAGTGACAGATCAGTAACTAAACAATGCTTCCTCAACAACCCAGGGGGGAAAGGTAACATTTCCAGCTTCTACAAAATACTCTCTGACACCAATACTCCCGCCAAACTCCCCTACCAAATAGCTTGGGAAGCAGACTTACAGGTTACGTTAGAAGACAAGGAATGGGGTCAGATATTAAAACAAGCAAACAATGTCTCTCTCAACATAACACTTAAGGCGAACGCCTATAAAACAATAATGAGGTGGTACCTCACTCCCACTAGGCTGCACCGCGCAAATCCCGCATACCCCGCCAGGTGCCCTAGAGGTTGCCCCAATGAAGGCACCATGCTACACATGCTCTGGGAATGCCCGGAAATTTGCCAAATATGGGATTTTACCTATGACACTTTTGAAAAACTATGGGGGAAACGTCTAGCGCAGAACCCAAGTGATTCCCTACTGGGTCTTCTGGTCAGGGGTCTTTCAAAAAATGAGCAGTTCTTGACCAGTCAAGTGTTTCTAGCAACCAGATGTGTCATCGCGAAACACTGGAAAGCCACTTCTCCATCGTACACTGAGGTGAGGCAAAAAATAAGATACATACAAAACATGAGCTCACTATCGGCCGAAGTGGACAGGAAATACAGACGCTAGGCCTCCTGCTGGGACATCTGGACGCTGCGAGATCCTCTCGGAGGTTAGTTCTATTTCTAAAACTCTCACTCTTCTGTGGTGTATCACCAAATTAATATTACACAAGGTTCGTCTACATTAAAAGGTATTTATTAAAAGGCAGATAACACAATACTATAAATGTATTACAAACACAACAGCCTAGACCCACGGAGCAACACCCCCTTTTAAATCTATCTACCTATATATATATAGTAATTCCCTTCCCCAAACGCTTGATCTTACCCACGGTCAGACCATTGACATCACCTCCATCACCATCAAGGAAGAAAACAGGCCCAAGCACAAGTTTCCTGCCTGGATATATCCTTAGTTGAGATGATGTAATTTACATCACATCCTGTCCATGCATGACTTCCTTTAGCAATTGTGGGAGGGAAGTAAAGATTCTCAGCCCTCCTACAAATTCCCAGTTATGTCCCTCTATACTTTTTATTGGAGCTCTAAGAGCTAATCCCCTGGTACTATTATGTGGCAAAATAATGTTTACTTGTAACCCTCCACCCTCTTTTACTTCCAATTCCCTGGGCCAAATAAATCTATCTGCTTGAACATAATGTAACTCCAATCTTTTCAAACTCTTTCCCTTATTTGCGGTATCTTCTGGCCTTATTGCCTGTCTCCCCATTCCTACTGTGATACAGCTTATACTTATCCATCCTGTAACAAAGATCCACCACAATCTTCTGTTGACACGCATCTTCATTCTTATACAGCCTTGCTCTGTGGGAACACTAGATTCCATCATTAGAAACATATACATAAAAAATAAAAACAGCATTAGAGACATATACATACACAAACAGAAGAAAAAAAAACTAAATAAAAAATAAATAATAAAAAAAACAATGTGTATGTATTTATTCAATTTGTACTTAACCTCTATTCCATATTTTGTCCTTCCTAAATCTTTTAAGCTGTGATGCATGCAGCCAGACTTCTCCTTTCTCTGTGTGATCAACCAAGTATACAGAGGTCCCTAATTTATCTACTACAGTATATGGTCCCTTCCATTTTGCTCTTCCCCAAGGAAGGTGTTCATCTTGATTCTGCACCATAACTCTGTCCCCTGCCTCATATGATGTCAGATCCCCTGCTGCATCATACCATCGCTTTCGATGTTGGTATTGTTCTTCATCTTCCACAGCCACAGATTTATGAACAATTTCCAAGTGTGTGGCCAACTCCTTTACCCATTGATCTGTTATTGCAGCGGTTTGTAAAGCTACAGGTGGAGGTATTGTCATCCAGTTTTTCCAGGAGGGCATTGGTCTACCCATTAAAATTTCATACGGTGAAAATCCTGTTGATCTACAGGGCCTTGATCTAAGTCGGGCACATACTAAAGGTATGTATATGTCCCAAGCTTGCCCATGTTCTGCCACCAGCTTTTTCAGCTCTCTTTTTATGGTGCCATTCATTCGCTCAACTTGACCTGCTGCCTGTGGATGGTATGGGATATGGTGTTTCAGTTCAATACCCACCATCCTACAAAGTTCCTTCATTACATTTCCTATGAATGCCGCTCCATTGTCGCAATCAAGGACTTTTGGAATTCCCCACACTGTCAGTACATCGCTTACTAATTTCCTGGCTGTGGTTAGTGCTGTACAGTTTCTTGTTGGGATTGCGATCATCCATCTTGAGAAGCTATCTACTATCATGAGAATATATTTATTTCCTCTTGTGGTTGTTGGCAATGGTCCGGTGTAATCAATTTGAATTCTTTCCCATGGGCCTACAAGTGTCTGTCTCATTAATTCTCCCCTTCTTTTCCTGTTGGACTGGTCAAATCTTGCACATATAATACAACTATCCACAAATTCTTCAAGATCCTTGTTTTGCCCGATCCACCATCCCAAATGTCGAATCCTCTCTTTTGCTTCTCTGATCTTTGGATGTCCTCCTGCTTGTGATCCATGTATCCATCGGAGTAAGTCTTTTCTCACTTGTTGTGGTACAATCCAAATCGGTTCCCCGGTTTCTGATATACATATTAGCCCTTGCTCCTCCATCACTTTTTTGCCCCCGTATATCACTTCTTCTCCCTTTTGTAATTTCTCCCGAATATCTTTTAGTTCCTCATCTTGATCTTGTAATTCCTGCAGTTGCTTCATCTTAATTGAAATAAATGACGATTTGCTCCTTGTAGTAGAAGCTATTTGTAATGTGTTTTTTGTGGGTGGTTTCCAGTCTTCCGCTTGGACAGCTGCCTCTTTTGCATACCGGTCAGCAAGGTAGTTTCCCTCTCGGTGTGGCCCTGTCTTTTTATGTGCCCGTACTTTGATCATGTTAATTCTTTTGAAATTTTGTGATAACTTTTCTACCATCTGCCATAGATCTTGGAACTTAACAGGGGATCCATCTGTGGCAAGGAATTGGTTACTATCCCACCATTTTAGCAGAAGGCATGTGCCTCGGAACACCCAGTCACTATCCAAAACAATTGTCAATATGTCACTTCTTCCAGACTCTTGCTGAAGTACTTCAATGACTGCAGCCAGTTCTGCATATTGTGCTGAATATGCTTTGATTCTAAATCCAAATTCTTTTATGATATCTTTACCCAACATTTTTACTCCGGCCATTCCTGATATTCTTTTTCCTTGTGCATAGTGACAGCTGCCATCAGTATACCATACAGGATCTGAGGTCATCACAAGATGAGTGGCATCTTTGAACACCGCGTGGCATGTTGATTCAGGAAAGATCTGGCATTCATGAGCTTCTCCCTTTATGCAAATTCCAGCCACCCATTCTTTTGGTTCCCTTAAGGCATGAGTTGAAATGTTATCAGCGAGCAGTGCCATAGTCCATTTCTGAATGCGGGCATTGTTGATGTGGCTGATTGCCAGGCTGCCTTGTCTGAGGATCTGCAATGGAGTATGATGTGTACAGATTATTATCGTCTGTGTGCCAAATAGGTATTTAAATCTTCTAATTGCCCAGTATGCTGCTAAGATCAATCTCTCACACCATCCAAATTTCAGCTCTACGGCAGACAGCATCTGAGATCCAAAAGCCACTGGACGTTCTGCATGTCCCCACAGTTGAGTGATGACTGCTCCTTGTGAATCTGGCATTGTAATCGGATATAGTCTAAATTCTTTTTCATGGTCTGGAGATGCCAGAGTTGGTGCACTCCCTAGTTCAGCCTTCAATTTTTGTACTGCTGATGTGTGTTCCTCTGTCCAATCCCAATTCTGTGCTCTCAGGAGTTCATAAAGGGGTTGTGCCAGTTGAGCATATCGTGGGGTAAATTCACGACAAAATCCCATTATTCCAAGCAATGATTGGAGCGCTGTACGGTCTGTAGGAATGGGTAACTGAGCAATAACTTTGGCCCTGTCTTGATCAATTGATCGTCCATCTCCTGATATGATTACTCCTAAGAAGTCGACTTTCTGGCATGCCAATTGTGCCTTTGCCCCATTTAGCTTAAGTCCAGCTTCCAGTATGCATTGTAATAATATTGCCAGGTCTTCTTTGTGTTCTTCCATGTTCGGGGATTGTAAGAGGACATCATCAACATATTGAATGATACGATCTGGACGTGGGAAAGCTGTCAATGCATTTTTCATGTATGTGTGAAAAATAGCTGGGGAGTCACAATATCCCTGTGGTAATACTGTGAAAGCATATTGTCGGCCCTCCCAGTTGAACGCCGTCCGGTAGTGGCATTCTTCAGCTAAGGGAATTGACCAAAATCCATTGGCCACATCTATTACACTGAATACTTTCATTTCTGGTGAAATTTTGGACATCATTTCACAATAAACAGAAACAACAGGGGCCATTCTTTTTGCAAGTTTGTTCACGGCCCTGTAATCAATGGTAAGTCTCCATGATGAGGCTGCTTTTTCATCTCCATTCCCTTTTAACACAGCTTTTCTCACAGGCCAACATGGTGAGTTACATGCATACCCATTTCCAGATTTAATTATTCCACATCTCTCCAGCATTTCTATCATCTCAGTGATTGATGCCACTGATTCTCTTGGGACTGGATATTGCTTTAGCCATTGTGGGTCTCCTCCTTCCAACAAGACCATTCCTTTCATTCTTCCACAGTCTAATTTATCTGTAGCCCAAACAGGTATGTCTTGGATTAGCTTCTGCAGCCATTCTGGTTGTCCGTCTAGTTTCAGTTTGTTTTTTTCCAGACTTTTTATCGGAGAGACAATATATGCCATTGGGAGCACAACCCCTTTCGTCAACTCTGTACTTACCTGATTCACCTTTTCTGTCTTCCACAAACAAAAATTGGCAAGATCTACAATGAAATTTCCTTTTTTTAAAGCTTCTATTCCCAATATTTCCTCTGGCCAACCCACTATTGCTTCTACTTGTATTGTTTTTCCTCCGACTGCTACATCAATTAGACCTGCTCTAACCTCCTGTGGATTCCCAGTAACTCCCATAATATTTACTGAAGAATCCCCATTTTTGACCCTGTTGGTCATTGTAACTGCTGCTCCTGTATCTACCAACATATTTTTCCCTACCCCTGCGATGACTGTATAAATGGTAGGCCGACCTGCCTCATCCATGGTTAAATTAGCTCAGTGAATGAGATGCTGAGGCGCAGGGGTTGGGATTTGTCATTGTGACTCACTTCTACTCCGTCCCTCTTTTATAACACTATATTGCATCTTTGCCTCACTTTCCTTCAATTTCCTCTCTGACTCAGCTACCTTGTTTTTAAGTATGTGATTTTCCTCTTCTATCCTATCCTTCTGTCTCCTGAGTTCCCAATAGCCCATGTTACCGTTTCTCTCTCCCTCCTGATTAGCCCTCCAGTTGCTGCCATCCCTATTCCTATAGTCCCTAGGTGGATCTCTCCATCTTTTGTCAAAGTTCTGTTTTGGTCTCCAGTTTTGATCATCCTTCTTGTTCTGGGGTACATCCCACGTCTGGTTTCTCCATTTACCATCTATATCTCTACCAGACTCGACCTTAAATGTTCTTACAGCTGAAACAGAGCAGGCCTGTTCTGTGAAAGGATGCTTGATCCACCACTTATCAGCTCTAGTTAGTACCATTTCCAAGTCTGTTGGTGTTGGATCAAAAAGCCTGATAAATTCTTGACACTCCCGGGGAAGGGCTTCCATTACTTTTGCTATATGTTCTGGTGAGCCCAGCACTAGAGGCTGTTGAGGTTGTCGTAGAGTATACCAAAAAAATATCCTTTGAGCTACCTCTCTAGGACCATCTGTTGGCCTCATGGTAATATTTGCTATTTCTTTCTCTATGCTAAGTAGATAGAAATTAGTTGCAGCAATTCTTCCTGCCTGATCAGACACACTGTTATTAAATCCCAATAGTCTACTAGCCAAAGGACCCATAGCGTATTCTAACAGTTCTGTCCATTCCTCTAAGTTAAGACCTCCTTTTTTAGCTCTATCTGCTCCCCTCATAAACCAATGTGTAAATGTATTAAAGTTGTTAGTTGGCATACTTCCCCACCATTTCTGGAAATTGTCTTTATCTGCCATAGACATCGGTCGAGTCTGCATAGAAAATCCTGTAGGTGTTTGCCTTGCATTAAATAATTCTGAAACAATAACTGGTGCTTGTGGTATGGTATCTACTTGTGGAACAGAATAACATAAGAAATCTTTTCTATCTTGGTTCATTTTCGGCACTGGTTCTTTATTTTGTGCCACGAACATATCCAGATCTGGATATATTTTGGCAATGTCTCTGACTCCTTTTATCCCTTCTAACTTTGTTTTATTTTTATAGTCCATTATTATGTTTTGAAGTTCTGTTATTTTAACTCCATAAGCATCCCTCTGTTCCTCTATTTCCCCTAACTCCCTTTCTAGTTCCCCCACAATTGTAGTTGTTCTCAAAGCTGCAATTTTTAAACAATCCCTTTTGTCCATTGCTTCCTCCATTTTATTTGTTGTTTCCAAATTATGCTGCCGTAATTCTACAACTAAGTCTATTAGGCCTCCTATTGTGGCTACAACAGCTTGTGTGACCAAACTTTTTCTCTTCTTTGTTCTATACTTTTTGTTATTTACAATTTGTTTTAGAACATCCATTAATCTCTTCTCTTTTCCACTGTCTGGGTTTGCTGGCTCTGGAAGCTCATATGGACCATCATGTTTTTGAATATGTTTCCTAAAGTACTCACGCACTTCTGTGGGAAAGTATTTGGCCCCTTGAAAAGACATTTCTACTCTTTTACTCACCCAAGTAAGAATCCAAATCAATTTGCGACTAAAGTAGCATGCTTCTGAGTAGCCAACAATAGTTGATGACTATTCAGTAGGCCAGGTGTAATATGTAGAAAAATAGATTAGTACCCACAATGCAAATTATACTTACCTTAGTATGGTGAAGGTAATACTTGCTAATTAACTTAAAATATAATAGCAAGGCCTGCAGGGTAGGAGATAAACCCGAACTAGGATATGCAAGACACCCAAAATGTATAAGGTATGGAAGCCTATAGTGTATTAAAATGCACGCCTGAAATAATATATATATATATATATATATATATAATATTTAAAATGGTTTATTTATTATTTTCCTCCAGGCCTGTACTATGATAAAGGACTAGTGAAAGAAAAAGAAAGAAGAGAAAAAAAAAACCCAAAAACAAAACAAAAATAATAGTATTAACAAACTCAGGTATTTGAAACACACAACAAACTAATTGTGGCCTGGTGCCCAAGCTTGTATATTAAAATGGAGGCTTGAATTAGCATTTAATTACACAAAGAAGCCACATGGATTCTATTCAAATGCAGGGCTAGGCCTGTACTCAAAAGCACAACAACTCAGATAAACCCACAAAAAGAACCTGTATGATATATATTTGTTTTATGTATCAAAATAAGCTAGTACGAACAAAACTCAACTCAGAAGCTAGTACGATATAGTACGATATATTTGTTTTATGTATCAAAATAAGCTAGTACGAACAAAACTCAACTCAGAAGCTAGTACGATATATATTAAAAATGGAGGCTTAATTTAGCATTCAAATACACAAAGAAGCCGCATGGATTCTATTCAAATGCAGGGCTAGGCCTGTACTCAAAAGCACAACAACTCAACTCAGAAGCTAGTACGATATTTATATAAAAATGGAGGCTTATCCTAGACTCCACACACAATCAGCACTTGATTTCCCATGCAGAGGATAATTAGACAAAGTACTTTTTTTCCTTCCCCACAAAAAAATAAAAAAAATTAAAAAAAAATAAATAAATCTGACTATCTATTAATGTGATATTACCTCATAAATAACCTTTGTAGAAGTCTAAAATTCGTGGTCGCCAAATGTGGTGTATCACCAAATTAATATTACACAAGGTTCGTCTACATTAAAAGGTATTTATTAAAAGGCAGATAACACAATACTATAAATGTATTACAAACACAACAGCCCAGACCCACGGAGCAACACCCCCTTTTAAATCTATCTACCTATATATATATAGTAATTCCCTTCCCCAAACGCTTGATCTTACCCACGGTCAGACCATTGACATCACCTCCATCACCATCAAGGAAGAAAACAGGCCCAAGCACAAGTTTCCTGCCTGGATATATCCTTAGTTGAGATGATGTAATTTACATCACATCCTGCCCATGCATGACTTCCTTTAGCAATTGTGGGAGGGAAGTAAAGATTCTCAGCCCTCCTACAAAGGCCTGTTTGAGGAAGTCCTGAATTACCATTCAAGGAAGACAAGTTACCACACTTCTATTAGTAAAGGCACAAATTCTGCACAAAACTACACAAAGGGGTGCTAGGGTAGAACCCTTCTAGGTCCTCAGGTACTGTTTCTAGGCTGGTCCAAGTTTGAATGTTACGTATGTTATGATTTGAAATCTATTTGTAAGGAAACTCTGAAACAAACTATTCGACTGTTCGCAATTTGTATTTCTTCAAACGTTATATGTTTATTTATGTAATGTTTTTTCAATCTATAAACAAAATAAAGGAATAAAATTTAATTAAAAAAAAAAGAATAATAGTTAACTTCAATTTACATTGAAGGCAGAGGAAGGCAAACAGTAAAAACTCTCCTTAAAACGTAGGCAATTAAATTAATTCCTTACTGACCCCATGAACCGGCGATAAACATTAATCCAGGGAGTAATCTTAACATAACAGACAATATTTACATTGTGACTTAAAACGTGGTTTAGCTGTTAATATGAACTTTGTAATATGTTGAAGTAAAGAACTTGAAAATATTGTTTTCAAACTTATAACATTATAAACAGTAACATAGTTAATTAACATTTGTCCCAAAAATGCAAGGCAAGTATTTTGTGAGGCGAATCATCCATTAACAGTACTTCCATGAATTATGACTGAATTGTTTCTTGTTTTGTATTTTTGAATGCTTTTAAATTTGTTTTGCATGGGTTTTATTTGTTTAATGAAAATTTATAGTACTTCATAGTAGACAATGTTTTTAGTAAAAATACGTCCATCTTCTAATAAATCACCTTGACTTTCATTCTTTTCAATGTAATCTTTAATAGCCTGTGGATTTTTGCACCGTGACAACGCAACGTACAATTGACCATGTGCAAATACTGGTTCTTCCAAGAAAATACCCACAGATTTGAACGTTTGACCTTGTGATTTATTAATGGTCATGGCAAATGCCATAATAATGGGAAATTGTCTTCTTTGAAGTATAAAAGGGAGTCTACTTTCACTTGGTGCTAAATCTATTCTTGGTATGAAAACTCTCTCTCCTTTATGGGTACCAGTTAAAATTTCAGCATCTATAAAATGGTCCTTTAATTGTTGAACAATTAATCTTGTCCCATTGCATAGGCCTTTTTTTGGGTTCACATTTCGCAGTAACATGATAATTGCACATTTCTTTAGCGGCAAAATATGTGGTGGCATTCCAGAAGGAGTTAGTGAGCTTATGAATTCAGTAGAAAAGTTAGCCTGACTTTCATTGTCATCAGCAAGTACCGAATCAGCACTGTGATCATTTCTTTGTGGTGCATTAATTTTTTTAAAGATTTCATGATTGAGGATTAATGCATCCTTATTTTTACACATTAGTATGACTTGGTTGGCAAGCTCGGAATATTCCTGGTTATTTATGCTACCTTAAAATATAGCCGATATAATATATTGGTGACAAATCATATGAGGTGGTATCTCTACAGTGTCGTCCGGTAAATGTGGTATTTTTTCTGTTCTGCCTTCTCCAATTTTAATAAGCCAATCATTGAAATCAGTTTGGCCTTCGGATCTCATATTTTGTTGCAGTTGAAGATGGGTAAAATGTTTCCACAGTGTGCTTGACTTTATACAGGTTTCGATAATGTCAGTTCGATTTCCATGTACAACGACAGGTAATGTTTGTCTAAAATCGCCACCTTACAACATTACCTTTCCACCAAATGGAAAATGATTATCCATGACTTCACGAAGCAAACGGTCAATACATTGGAGGGCATAACATGACATCATTGTGGCCTCATCTATTATAATTAATTTACATTTGTTCAATTTCTTTGCTTGTAATGATGTCATGCGAATATCTGACACAGAAGTTTCTAAAATAGGCACTGGTAGTTTAAATCCACTATGAACAGTTCTTTCGCCTTCTAACAAAAGTGCAGCAATTCCAGTAGTGGCAAACGCCATTGTTATTTGACCTTGTGCTCGTACCAAACTCGTACCAAACTCAGGTCCATCAAGATAGAAATAACGCTCTGTCACCATGTTATCATCTATTGCATTTTTAATGGCATTAAATGCTTACAATTGTAAGTTATTTAAAGTTGCAAGTCTTTCTTCTGTTCTTTCTGCTTGTAGTTGAATGTCATAGTCTTCAAAGTTTGTGTCATCTATAAGATCTGGATCAGGCAAATTAAAACTTGCACAACTTAATCCATGAGTTAAAAATAATTCTTGGATTTCCATTAACGCTTTTAAGTGTGCAATGGGTTCATTGTATCGTCGCATAAAGTCTTCAGCCATATTACTTTTAAATCTCTCCCACATAGCTAATGCATTTTGATCATTTGAGAAGATACAAATAAATGCAAATTGTTCTCTCATCTGCCGTGGCATTTGACATTGTGCTGCTTCTTCTAAACATCTTTCCCACTCTGTATCATCAGCGAGTAAGTTTCTATGTCGTGCAGCTAAATGGAAAGATTCATATACAATGTCATTAACAGTTCTTAAGTGTTCAAAACTTTGTGCTCCAGGAACATTTAAAAGTAATATCCGTAAGCAAAAACATTCAACATCTCTTGGACTGACTGTGTAAATTCTTGGAATTATTTTATTGCCTCTGTTTTTTCTTGGTCTCCATAATCTATTCACAAAAACATAGTGATATGGAATTTCAATATATAAGAATTGTGTTGCTTGTGAATCTGTTGAATTTAATTCAAACCATGCAGTTAGTGTAGTGTGACGATCTTCACTTTGGGCCAATGCATTAATTTCATTTCCAGCATGGAAATACACTAAATGTCTTTGTGGCAAATGTACTGCTAATCTATATACTGCATGTGATCTATCATGCATTTCAAATTTTTAAAGCCGCCACATAGCTTCTGGCGCACTGACATAGCGAGCATCTACATGAGATGCAAGTTCATCATGTACTAACTCACTACTTTCAGGGTTGTCTGCACTTTTGACGACTACAGTAGCTGCATCGTAGCCTTTGTAAATATATTTATAGACATATTTTATGGATTTGATGGAAGTGCAGGCTTCTACGTTGATGTGGGCGTTGTACTTCATGAGTAAATGTGAATTGTAGGGTACTACATATCTATTGTCAACTTTTTTTCCACGAATAATGGCACTATCTCCTTCTCTTCTTTTATAAAGTGGATAGCCATCACAATTGCCATAGGGTTTGTCTCTATAATCTTTTGGAAATTCTTTGGAACATTTATTATTTTCCATACATGGTGATTGTGGATTAAGGTCACCACAGGGTCCATGAATCATGCGATGAGTAACAATCTCATATAGTCTACCATATAGTTCTGGATCTGGTAGTTCAGCAACAATGACTGCATCCACTTTGTCAGAAGTATCTCATTTATCTTTTTCTTGAAGTATTATCAGAAGATGTGCATGTGGAAGTCCTCTTTTTTTTTTTTCAAACATCTTTTTATTAAATGGAGTTTGCGTCAGAACAGAAGTGGATTAATACATTTCAACCATTGGTGAGCAAATATATGCAATGTTCATAGTAGCCATACTTATTGCATCATATTTATCTAGTACATATAGGTATTCCTTTATAATTTTTGTGCTTGGAATTGTACCACATTGCTTAACATCACCTAGATATCCTTTGGTGTTCTCCAAATTTTTTTTTTTTTCCTTTTATATTGTCTTTTAACATTTTATTCTTTACACAAGTTAAAACAAAAATACAATCAATTATCAACTGGGGAGAGAGGAGGGGGGGAGAAAGGGTAGGTGGGGAAATAGCACACTCACCGTCTCGAGTAACACTGGTCGCAAGTAGGCTCTGGGGCCCCATCCGCCGCCCCCGCAGCCCTCCGGCCCATCCCCACCCAGAGGCTGGGGTCTGAGCTAAACTGTGGCACTATGTGGGGAGTCCAGCCAGGGAGACAAGATATCCAGAAAGCTGGGATAGCTGTGTTGCATGTAATGTGTCAATTTTTCATTAATCATTATAAAGTTTATCCTGGTAATGACATCATTTAGATTTAGTGTAGGGGTTCTCCAGTGTCTGGCAATAGTATGCTTAGTGGCTAAAGTAAAATACTGTAAGAGTGCATTACACTTGGGGGATATGTTCTCTGCCTTCCCTCCTAACAGGCAAACCTCTATTGTGGGTGTTAGTGGGCTTTGTGAAAATAGTTGGAACACGTTCCCCCAGAGAGCTTGTGCCTTTGTCCAGTGCCACCAAATGTGGCTAAAATCTCCTGTAGCTTGGCAGCCCCTAAAGCAAAGTCTATTTATCGTCGGGTTAATTTGGTGCATTCTGGATGGGGTGAGATAGGTTCTGTGGAGGACTTTGATTGAGATCTCTAGTAGGCTATGGGTAAGTGAGCCCTTGGTCAGATTTCGGCTAATCCTATGCCAAGTTTCTATAGTCAGTTCCCTGCCTAGGTCTTGTTCCCAGTGTGCCATACAGGTGGTTTTCTGTTTTTGTTTGGTATTGTTAAAGCTGGAATACAAGAGACCCAGGGTGCCTCTAGAGTTGGGAATATTCTTACAAATTGTTGATAGCCAGCACTGTTTCGGTGGGCCCCAGTCTTTTGTCAGGGATTCTAACCAATGTCTGATTTTCCTATAATTCCATAGTTCCCCTGTTGGTATGTTAAAGTTAGTTACCAGTTGTTCGTGATTTACCACTCTATCGTCGTGATACCACGCCCCTATTCTGTTAAGGTCACTAGAGAGCCACCACCTTTTTGAGATTGAGCTCAAGGTCGTCTCAAAGTCTGGGAAAGATTTTATAGAAGTCATAGGGGTGATTGGTGGCGCTAGTTGGTGTTTGGTACAAGCCCAGGTCCACACCGATGCCATGAGTTTGATCATCGGGTTGGTGAGGTACTTTTTGTTTTTGATTTTATGAATCCCCGGGTCCCAGATCAGCGTGTCTCAGGAGTGGGGTCTAAGTTCCCAGTTCTCCATAAAGACCCATATGGGTTGATGTGTCTTTGTGTGGGTTAGTGGCAGGAAGGCCAACTGGGCTGCTTTGTAGTAAAGCCTGAGGTTTGGGCAGGATAATTCCCCTTGGTTTTTGTGCTTATACATCATCTGCCTAGCAATCCGCGGGGCTTTATTGCTCCAAATAAATTTAAATATTATATTCTGCAATCTGTCTAGATCTTTGAGATCTAGCGGTAGGGGAAGGGTCCTGAAAAGGTACAATATTTTGGGCAGAATATTCTTCTTGATGGCCGTGATGCGGCCCGTCCATGATATGTGTAGCTTTGACCAGCTTTGTATATTCTTTGTTAATTTCTGAAGCAATGGGGGGTAGTTTGCTTTGTATATTCCCGCTACCCTCCTTGTAATATGAACCCCTAGATATTTGATTGATGTTTTTGGCCAGGAAAAGTTATAAGTCCTTTGCAATTCTGTAAGATCTGTCAATGGTATTCCTACATCTAAGGCCTCGGTTTTCTCCAGGTTAATTTTTAGCCCCGATATCTCCCCAAAGTCACGTAATACCGTCAGCAAGGCCGGGATCGAGCTCTTGGGGTATGTCAGAGTGCATAGGAGGTCATCCGCAAACAGGGAGCATTTGAGGTCTTGGAGGCCGATTCTCAGGCCCCTTATGTTTGCGGTGCATCTGATTTTTTGGGCCAAAGGTTCCATGGCCAGCGCAAAGAGTAATGGAGACAGGGGGCACCCCTGTCTTGTTCCTCTCTGTATGTCTATAGTCTCCCTGTTTGGCCCTGGTAGTTTAGAGCCGCCTGGGGCAGATGGTAATAAGAGCGTAGCAGATTTATGAAGCGTCCTTTGAAGCCAAATTTGGCCAGTGTCGCGTGTAAGTAGGGCCACTATACCGTGTCAAAGGCCTTTTCAATGTCAAGGGCCAAGACACAGAGCAGGATACCATCCCTTTGCGCTAGATGTAGTACATTTAAAGTTCGTCTAAGATTGTCTGCTGCTTGTCTGAATGGGATAAAGCCCATCTGGTCTTTATGTACTAGTTCCGGTAGGAACTTGGAGATCCTGTCCGCCATTATCTTTGCCAGCATCTTAACATCGCCGTTTAGGAGGGATATTGGGCGGTAGTTTTTGGCCTCCAGGGGGTTCCTGCCCTCCTTAGGGAACACCACCAAGTTAGCCCTATTGTGTTCAGGTGGCATGGCTTCTCCATTCAGAATGGAGTTGAAAAGCCTGCATAGAAAGGGGGCTAGAAGCCCAGCATATGTTTGATAGTAGGAGTTTGGGAACCCATCTGGGCCCGGGGCTTTACCTAATTTGAGATTTTCAATAGCTCTGAGTACCTCCTCTATTGATATGTCAGAGTTAAGCATGCTTATGTCCTGTTCCGTGGCCTTGGGTAGATCTAAATATGTCAGATAGGATTGGGTCGCATCTGGGCCTTGTAGGATAGTTGCAGCATAGATTTTTTGATAGAAAGCTGCAAAGGTCTGTTTAATTTCTGTTTGGCTTACTGAGGGATACCCATTTGCGGTGTTAAGCTTTAAAACTTTTTGCTGAAGGGGTCTAGGGTTCAGTCTCCTAGCTAGAAGGGAGCTAGGTTTGTTCGCCTTCGTATAGTATAGGTGGGTGGTGCGCCTAAGTGCTTTGTCTGTCCGCATTGAGAGAGCATTGTCGAATTCCAGTCTACATCTATCTATTTGATGTCTTGTTTGAGGAGAGGGGTTAGTCTGGTTATGTCTCTCTAGTCTTTGGAGTTCTTTTCTGATCTCTGTTTCCCTCTGTAGGCATTGCTTCTTAAAGGCCGAAGCAAGCTTAATATAGGTGCCACGTATATACGCCTTATGGGCAGTCCAGATCCAGCCCATCCCTACGTCTGTAGTGTCATTGATGTCAAAGTATAGTCGTAGGTCTTTCTCTACTTGGCTATTGAATGTAGGGTTGTGTAGTAAATTTTCATTTAGCCTCCAGATAAAAGGGCTTTTCTGGGTCTCGCCAAATTCTATTGTCAGGGTCACCGCCGAATGATCCAACCATGGGCATACATTAATTTCGGCTGATCTAGTCATATCAAAAATTGGCGCGCTTACTAGTATTGTATCGATTCGGGAATAAGATCCATGTACATGTGAGTAGTATATTCCCGTCTGGTTGGGTGATGCCCTCTCCAGGCGTCCACTAAGCCTATAGCGTTTAATAATCTCTTAATTTGTTGCATTTTATTTGTGTACCGACCACAGTCTAGGCCCCTAGATCGATCTAAGAGAGAATCTAATGTCAGATTGAGGTCTCCCCCTATTATCAGTTTTTCATGGGCGTTAGATTCAAGTACTCTCAGGATTTTTAAAAGAGTTTTGTGTGGAGATGTCGTCGGGGCATAAATGGATACTAGCGTCAGCTCTGAACCTAGAATTGTGCCGGATAGAATAATGTAGTGTCCCTCTTTGTCAATTATTTTAGAGCTGATCTGCAATGGAAAATTGCGGTGTATTAGTATTGATGTCCCCGCTTTTCTGGTGGGTTGCGTAGCTGAGTAATAGTTTGGGTATTCTTTATCCAAGAATGAGGGGATTTTGTGTTGGGCAAAATGTGTTTCCTGCAAGAACAGGACAGAAGGTTTATATGCTTGTAATAAAGGAAAGCTTTTCTCCTTTTGTACTGTGAATTGAACCCTTTTACATTGTGTGTGGTAAAAGCGTATTCTACACTGGCCATCGGGTAAGTCTGAGTATGTGTTGTTGAGAGCCTGTCAACTCACCCCATGTCCCGGATTGTGCAGGAGGGACCAGAGAGCCAGGGAGCACCAGAAGGAGCCTCCAGGCCCCGTTGCAGGCCAATGTCTTCTCATGCCGGATAGAGCGTGCTGGGGTGGGAGGGGAAGGGGAAAAAAGAAAGTTCATAAACAACATTAACCGTAATACATATACACTTACTCCTACGCCAGTCAAAAATTCTGGCATCTGTCGGGGGTAGGACTATGGGAGGCAATCGTCCTATAATCCCCTGTTGGAGGGGTTTATATAAGGAACCCATTACATAAAAGTAGTTCCTTGTAGACACTGAGGGGCAACTCATTTAGATATAAATATATAGTCTAATAGTCTGGTAAGAGATGAAGGGAAAGTGTCATGGTCTTATCTATAAAAGCTAGTTGGCCTTCTACACTCAGATTGTCTCTTGGATTATGATAAGGTTTTGGAAGGTTCTTTTTTTGTTTATGTCACCCTACGTTTCTGATTTGAGTGGTAACGTGCCTCAAATTTTAGGTTTTCAGTGGGCCTCTATTTCCCCTAGTGTCGTCTTCTTTTGGTTTGGGTGGTTCCCTGCTAGTTCATCAATGGGGGCTTCAGTATGGTAGTAAAAAGAGCTCTTGCGAGGCCTGCCTTTATGTTATGTCCTCTGTAGGGGGGGTAATAGGTCTCTAATTTTCAAGTGGGTAGCCATCTTTCCCTGTTTAATTTGTCTCTTGTTAAAAAAAAAAAAAAAGCTTCCCATCGACTCTTGCCTTAGTGTTTAAGTTTGGTGAGTGTCAGTGTTGTCTTCCTTTCAAGTCTAGTTATGGGAAGTTTTGTAGCTATATTCTCAGGCTAAGACATTTGTAAGGAACAGTAACAACCAGCAATGACTTTTGAACTGTGCTTAAAATGACAAAAGATAAATCTGATACAAATTAGCCTTAAATTCAACAACAAATCATGAATGATTAAACCCTTTGTAAATTAGTCTGATTGGTATGGTACTTCAGGTAGCTCTAAGGGCGCCTTCAGGTATCTGCCCAGTTCTAGTAGTGGACTTGTGGCTCGTAGGCGTTTCCCCGAATTTGGGGAAGAGCTCTGATTGCCTTTATTCTGTACTTTCGTCCACTGTTTGGTGGGCGCAGTAGTATTGTTTCGTCTGTGATCCCTCTCTGCGTTGTTCGGTGGATTAGGTGCAAGTCCGATAGTAGTGAGGTGAGTACATCTTGCCCTTATGTTGAAAAGATACCAAAAATTTAAATCACCATCTATATGGGATTTTATGTGTGTTCAGAATCTCTAGGGCTGGATTCATTTCCCTGCGCCTCGTCAGTGTGATCGGAGAAAGATCTGTGAACAGCAGTATTGTTGCATTGTCTGGGCCCCTGATGTTTTGCTTTTTTCTGGCTGCCGCCAGGATTAGGTCCCTGGCTTGTTGTCTCAGGAATCTAATGATCACATCTTTCGGTACGTCTGGGTTTCTGGGTGCCCCTGGAGCTCTGTGGGCCCTCTCTATCTCCCATACTGACTCTGGTATTTCCGGAATAATGCCCTTGATGGTGTCTTTCAGGTAAGGCTTCAAGTCTTGTACTGCCTTCGGACTCCCTCTCAGTCTTAAATTATGGTGGTGCGACCTGTTTTCTAGGTCCTCAAATTTATCTTCGAGGGTTTCCACTCTGGAGTAGGTCTGCGAGTGTAGCACTCTGTCCCTCTCCTGGGCTTCAGCAATCTGGTCTACCATTTCTTCCAGAAGGTGGGTTCTCTGACCCAGGTCATGTATGTCCTTTCTGATAGCATTCACAGTCTTTTCAGTATATGCCTGGAACATTCGTTCTATCAGAGCTATGGATCTCGGTGAGAGGTCCATGTTGCTTTGGGTTGCACCCAGGTCCTCCTGGTCCTCAGAGTTGTCCGAGTGCTCTGAGTTCGCTTCTTGGGTGGTTTCTGGGGTTTTAAAATGATCTGTGATCCTTCAAGGATTAAAGTTACTATTGCGTGGGCAGTCTGTGGCTGATGGTCAGTAGCAGTTGCTGAGGGATCAAAGTGGTGGTGCAGATAAATGAATGGGTTTAATGCAAATCACATTTTAGTCATGGTCTTTGGTTGCTTATGATCTATCGTGCATGGCTTTTAGAGAGTTGACCCCTCATTTGTGATGCAGGGGGTGGTCAGGGATTTCTCACCATTTCAAGTTTTACATATAGTGGTTCTTTTTGCAGTCTCTGTTTTTTTGTGTTGAGTGCCACCTGTGTTTTGTCTGGGGCAGGGTCCGTCCTTTAGGGAGTGATTGAGGGGCTTTTCTGTGCAGGGTAGATTGTAGAGTAAACCCTTCCTCTTTACTGATCTATGTTTCCACTTTTACCTTTGTGTAATACCCCTGCTTGACAGTTGGAGTGCTTTGGGGAATAGTGTTGAATCGTTTCTGTCCACTAGGTGTCAGTGAGCCTCCATTCTCTGTCTGCCAGTTGCATAGAGTCAGTGTTACATATGCCAGTTTCTCACATATGGGGCCCTGATTCGCAGGGCTGCCAGAATAAAGGTAAGAAGGATGCAATCCAGCCTTATCTGTTGGTGTGTAAATTGAATAGTGAGTCTTTATAATTCCAGTTTTCTCAAAAGTTTAAGTACCCTAAGTTCAATGTGGGTTTTCCTTGTTTGTACTTGTTTGTTAAGGATAGCAGGCTAGTTAGATGAGGGGTGTATTATAAACAGTGTTGTGCTTGCTTCTTTCCTCCAGCCCCACCAGTACTCACTTTACAGTTGGGTCTCCAGGCATAGGGTCACAGGGTTAATGGGTAAAGCTCCTGAGGTGATCCTGTGCACCCACAGGGGCCTGGGCCTCCACCTCAGACCTTGCCTCATGCAAATCCAAGATGGCCGCCACCCGATCTTGGGGTCTCTGTAGCTTCCACTGCCTCCTATGTTGCTCTGACCAGGCCCTTCTGCAGTGTTGCAGTTTCTGGCAAAAGGTGCCTGTAGCAGGCGCAGGGCCTCTGAAGCTCTCACCTCCCGGTAAGTACCTGCAGGAAGGCAGTCTTCTAGTGAGCTGGCCGGGTGCAGGTTTCTCTGCAGCTGTGCCTCCAGGGGTATCTTTTGAGGGTCCCACGGGGGAAATGGGTCCCCCTCCTCTTCCCCCAGTTGTTTTCAGGGTATGCAGTTTAGTTATGATAACTAGGGCAATTTATAAGTCCACTTTTAGTGCTTTAAGCAGGAGCTCACACTAAACACGTCTAGCTCCAGCATACGGAAGCTCCACCCCCAGTCGGAATTCCTCTTTTTTGAAATTCAATGGTATATAAATAAGCAAGACATTTGCTAAATAAGTGACTGATAGTGATGTCACATATTAATTCATTTAATTTAATCTTAAAAACTCAGGCTACTACTAAATCTGGTCTATCGGAAGCACTTTGTCCAAGAAGTAAATTTTGTGTAATTTCTGGCCACTGTGGTTTACATGTAAATGTAAGAAATAAATCGGGTTTGCCAAATTTGGTGACAATAGCCATAGCATCATTGTATCTTTCTCTCATATTTCGAGAAGATCCTTGAAAGGAAGATGGTAAAATGATGGCTTTGCCCGCTGTCATGTCTCTGCTTGTAGCCACATCAGCAACATAGTCCATTAGTCTGGAATATTGTTCTACACGTAGTTTATCTTGTTGATATTTTATAAAGTTTAAATTATTTGCCTCAACTTGCAAATAGGAATCAATAATCCATGTTGTGTTAGTTTTCCACCACATAAAATTGGATTAAATGTATTTCGAATGTCAATTTGAGCTACTTTAAATTCAAGCATAGAAACATTATTTCGGATTCTGGCTTTAGCATTTGGGTAACTTGGAAGTGTTAATTTTGGTTGCCAACCTGCCTCTTCGTGTGGGAAAAAATGGGATATGTCATTGGATCTAAATTTGGACTTAAGATACTCATATTAATTAATGGTTGCTCCTCATTTCTGGGATATATTCTAATGTCTCTATGAAATGGTGGTTCTCCTTCATCATTTTGAAACACCATTGCAACCTCATTTGATGTTGGCAACTTATAACGACGTTTATCAGTATATCTGTCTCTTTTAAGCACCATATTAACCTTTGGCATAGGTAATTGATGTCTTTGTGCATGAAATAGTTGTTCATTTTCTACCTCTGCCAATTTTTTATAAGCTTTACTGTAGGGGTTATTGTCCATAATGTTATTTAGCTCTATAAAAACACTGGCTAAGCATTTTTTATATTCTTCCATCTGCATGCGTTGGTCAACAGCTTCCATTGTATCTAGGACATATAGTTGAGCGAATTTTCTTTGCTCTCCTTCCTCTGGATGTAAATGGGAAGTCTGATGATAAATTTGTCCTTGTACTTTAAAACAGTAAGAACCATGTCCTGGTACATTAGCAGCTAATGTTGCTCCCATAGATACAAAGGATATGGCACTATTGTAGGATCTTATGTTTGTCTTAAAATGTTTGTAGTTTGGAAAAGTAGGTTCAGTCATAATGTTTTGTAAATAGATTGAAAACTTGCCTTTTTGACAGCAACTAATGAATTGGCCATCTCTGGGTCTCTCCTGTTTAAAATAATAAGCTTCACAAAACTGACACTGAGTAGTCATGTCCCCACAACTATGAACCTCTACTGCTAAAGACTTGAGTAAAGGACAATTTGCAAAGCATATAGGAGTTTGACTTTCATATTCATCAGGTGAAATGGCATGTAATGTTTCAACAACAGGTTCTAAATGCTTTGTTTTTTTTGGTGGCTTTTCTTGGTATATGTTGTCCTGGTTTTGGTGAAATGTCATGTAATGTTTCAGGAACAGGTTCTAAATGCTTAGTTTTTTTTTGTGGCTTTTTTTGGTATGTCTTGTATTTTTTGCGGTAAAATGTCATCTGATGTTTGAGGAACAGGTTGTAAATGCTTTATTTGCTTGGTAGTTTTTTGGGGCGTATCTTTAATTTGTGCAGGTGATAGTCTTTTGCTTGCAAGTCTTTTGCATTCTTTTTCTCGTCGAATTTCCTTCTGCTCCGGTGTCTGCTGGCTGTCTGCTCTCTGTCGTCTTTCTAGCTTGGCATCTTTTCTTTTCTTGTTTACTCTCGTTATCCGCCATGTTAATCTGTAAAAAAATAAGAATGTATCATGTTAAGTTTGTTTTCAGAGAAATTTCTTATCAACAGTGTGGTTACATTTTATAGTTAATATTGTACATTAATTAATGTTGCCAATTGAATAGGGGTCTAAATAAAGCTATAACAATTTTTTTTAAAGAAGTTTTTATTTGGTAAACATCTATCCAAAAGCAAGGTTTTCAGTAACTAAAAAGTTATTTTAAAAAATATGTTATGTGCTTATTTAGTTCACTATTAAATTGTGCAAATCGCAATTGAATGAGGGTCTAGGACTGGAAATTTAGAATGACACATTTAATTGAGTCTCTGTTTTGAGCCTTTTTTGTACTATGCATTTTTTTTTGTTCTGGCTACATTGAAGTTTATTGTCAATAAAAAACAAATAAGATGAGAAATGTGTTAGTTATATTTTGTTAAAAGTTATAGTTAGTGGTGGTGTTTTTTTTCTGTTGACATCGATGCATAGCAAACATATTTATTTAGTTTTCTCTTTTTTTACTTGTTATACTGTACCTTGGTTGAAGTGTGATTTCAAACAGAATCTTTGTTGGTCCTGTGTTGAAAGTCATTGTCTGATGTTCTGGTCCTCTGTGGAAAGTCCTCGTCCGATGGTCTGGTCCTCTGTTGAAAGTCCTCGTCCAATGGTCTTTACGCAGTATCTGTTGTAAAAGAAAAATGAAAATATCATTTGATTTGAATGTCTTTGTAATAAATAAAAAATGACATTAATTTTGTGTCTGGTATGTGTTATGGTGAATTTTTCAGCTATGGTGGTTTTTGTGCAACCTTTTGCAAATAATTTAAATGTTGTTATGCTTATTTAGTCTTCTTTCTAAGGCTTATAGGTTGTTAAACATTAAAGAAGAATATTAATTTAGTTTGCTATGTGTTTGTGTGAGTTTTGTTACAATCCTGTTTTGTGCGCACCACTTTTGTTATGCTTCTTTAGGCTTCTTTCTAAGGCATATAGGTTGTTAAACATTAAAGAAGAATATTAATTTAGTTTGCTATGTGTTTGTGTGCCTTTTTCTACAATCCTGTTTTGTGCGCACCACTTTTGGTATTCTTATTTAGCCTTGTTTGTAAGGCTTATAGGTTGTTAAACATTAAAGAAGAATATTCATTTAGTTTGCTATGTGTTTGTGTGAGTTTTGGTACAATCCTGTTTTGTGCGCACCACTTTTGGTATGCTTATTTATGCGATTTTCTAAGGCTTATAGGTTGTTAAACATTAAAGAAGAATATTCATTTAGTTTGCCATGTGTTTGTGTGAATTTTTCTACAATCCGATTCTAAAATCAGATTTTAATAGTTTATTTTTATTTTTTGTACTGTCATTTAAATATAGTTGTTTAATTAGTTTTGATTAGTTGTTTAATTAGTTTGTATTAAGATTAGTTATTTGCAGGGGCTATACACATAAATGTGCGTTTGACATGTCAGTATACATGAACCACATTTTCATAGTAAAATTTTTTTTTTTTGTGCGTGTCACATATCACTATACATGAATCATACTTTAATAGTTAAATGAACATATTTTTTTTTTGGGCTTACACACATAAATGTGTGTGTGACATGTGACTATACATGATACACATATATGTGCGTGTCACATATCACTATACATGAATCCTATTGTAATAGTTACATAGGGCCTCATTCTATTATCGGCCGTAAATCGGCCGTAAGGCTGAGATTCCTTGCGGGGGTTCAGTTAACTCGCGATTCTATTATACGGCCCCGCAAGGATCTCCTTTTACGGCCGGCCGCATATCTTTGAACCGGCCGTAAGCTGTGAAATATAAAAACTGAAAAATAAATTCAAGCCTGCACTGTACAGCTCTGTAAATGCTAGGGATCATATTGGGGGACATGAGGAATAAAAGGAACCCACTCTCAAGCTTGCACATCTGCCCAAACCCGAGTTCAAATTAACTGTTTATTTTCCGGCTGCGGCGTGGGTGTGTCTGAGGTGCTCCAAGCACTCTGGACTTTTTTACATGGATATTTTACGGATATTAAAAATTAAATATTTTACGGATTTGAGTACAGGATAATTATGTGCTATTTTTTCTAACACCTAAAATCCCTTTATAGTCTTCTCAAAGTACAGGATGGCTTTATTTGAGCTATTTTATGTGCTTAATTGGTGCTAGCGAGACCTCTTTCCTGCAAGTAAGCTGCGGCTCGTTTTTAGCCTTGCAGAGAGGTTTCCCGGAGCAATTGAATTGCAAATCTCTTGCGGCCGTTTTAGATCAAAGGCTTTCCTCCGGCGCGTGCGGCCGCAAGAGATAGCAAGGCACCGGCCGCAAGCCTACCGGAATCCCCGGCCGTAAGGGAATAGAATAGCAGAATAGCTTGCGGTCGGTCCTTGCGGCCCCGCAACGGCTGCGGCCTGAATAGAATGAGGCCCATAGTTACATAGTTACATAGGGCCTCATTCTATTAGCGGCCGCAGTCGTTGCGGGGCCGCAAGGACCGGCCGCAAGCTATTCTGCTATTCTATTCCCTTACGGCCGGGGATTCCGGCAGGCTTGCGGCCGGTGCCTTGCTATCTCTTGCGGCCGCACGCGCCGGAGGAAAGCCTTTGATCTAAAACGGCCGCAAGAGATTTGCAATTCAATTGCTCCGGGAAACCTCTCTGCAAGGCTAAAAACGAGCCGCAGCTTACTTGCAGGAAAGAGGTCTCGCTAGCACCAATTAAGCACATAAAATAGCTCAAATAAAGCCATCCTGCACTTTGAGAAGACTATAAAGGGATTTTAGGTGTTAGAAAAAATAGCACATAATTATCCTGTACTCAAATCCGTAAAATATTTAATTTTTAATATCCGTAAAATATCCATGTAAAAAAGTCCAGAGTGCTTGGAGCACCTCAGACACACCCACGCCGCAGCCGGAAAATAAACAGTTAATTTGAACTCGGGTTTGGGCAGATGTGCAAGCTTGAGAGTGGGTTCCTTTTATTCCTCATGTCCCCCAATATGATCCCTAGCATTTACAGAGCTGTACAGTGCAGGCTTGAATTTATTTTTCCGTTTTTATATTTCACAGCTTACGGCCGGTTCAAAGATATGCGGCCGGCCGTAAAAGGAGATCCTTGCGGGGCCGTATAATAGAATCGCGAGTTAACTGAACCCCCGCAAGGAATCGCAGCCTTACGGCCGATTTACGGCCGATAATAGAATGAGGCCCATAGTATTTAAGGTTGAAAAAAGACTTTCAGTCCATCAAGTTCAACCTTTTAAGATCTCCTTTGATCTGCAATATGCGGATTAACTATTAATTAATTAGTTGTTAATTAATTATTAATCAATTATTTAATGTTTTTTTTTTTTGTTTTGTTTCTTTTTTTATTATTATTAATTAGTCCAGAGGAAGGCAAATAGAAAAAAAATAAAAAAAAATAAAACAAGCGAGACTTAGCCAAATGTCTAAAGGGGAAATGTTAAAAATTTGGATCATTACTGTCTCTCTAATTATCCATGATAACCCTGAATACCCTTTTTAATTAGAAATAAATCTAGTCCCCTTTTAAAGTTATCTATCGAATCCGCTGTCACCACCTCCTCTGGTAGAGAATTCCACAGATTAACCACCCTTACTGTGAAGAACCCTTTTCTTTCTTTGAGGTGGAATCTTTTTACTTCTAACCTCAAGGGATGTCCTCTTGTCAGTTGAAAACCTCTTGGCACAAAAAGCTCCCCCGACAAATCTTTATACTGACCCTGGATGTATTTATATAAGGTAATCATATCTCCTCTTAGACGCCTTTTTTCTAGAGAAAATAAGTTTAATTTGGTTAGTCTTTCTTCATAACTTAGCCCCTCCATTCCCCTTATTAGTTTGGTTGCCCTTCTCTGTACCTTTTCCAGCTCTAAAATGTCCTTTTTATGAAGTGGTGCCCAAAATTGTACTCCATATTCCAAATGAGGGCGTACTAAAGATTTGTATAGTGGCAGAATTATATTTGCTTCCCTGGCTTCTATACCTTTCTTAATACATGCTAATATTTTATTTGCCTTTGCAGCTGCTGCTTGGTTTTGAGCACTGTTACCTAGGTGGTTGTCCACAAGCACTCCCAAATCCCTTTCAATATCTGATACACCTAGATTTGCTCCATTAAGATTATAAATTGCATGGCTATTTTTCCTTCCCAGATGCATAACCTTACATTTATTCGTATTAAATCTCATCTGCCATTTAGATGCCCATTCCTCAATTTTATGTAAATCCCCTTGGAGGGAAAGCACATCATTATCTGATTTAATTACCTTGCACAACTTTGTGTCATCAGCGAAAATGGAGACCCCACACTCCAATCCTACCTCTAAGTCATTAATAAATATGTTAAAAAGGAGAGGACCTAATACTGAACCCTGAGGAACCCCACTTACCACATTAGTCCAATCAGAGTATGTTCCATTTACAACAACCCTTTGCTTCCTGTCTTTTAGCCAGCTCTCAATCCATGAGCAGATATTTACTGCAATTCCTGTATCCCTTAGTTTGCCCAATAGTCTCCCATGTGGCACTGTATCAAAAGCCTTTGCAAAATCCAAAAAGACTACATCCACTGAGTTGCCTTGATCCAGGTTCCTACTAACCTCCTCATAGAAACTAATTAGATTTGTTTGACATGACCTATCCCTCATAAACCCATGTTGACTCCTACTTATAATCCTGTTCAAATAGACATATTCTTGTATATTATCCCTTATTAACCCTTCTAAAAGCTTCCCCACTACAGAAGTGAGGCTCACTGGTCTATAATTCCCCGGATTTGCTCTTGCTCCCTTTTTAAATATAGGTATCACATCAGCTTTTCTCCAGTCATCTGGTAGAGACCCTGTGTTGAGTGAATCTTGAAAAATTAAATATAATGGTGTGGCTATTACAGAACCCAGTTCCCTCAGTACCTTTGGATGTATTCCATCAGGACCCGGGGCTTTATTAACATTTATTTTTTCCAACCTCTTTTGGATTACTTCCTGTGTTAACCAATTATTTGGCAAAGGTAGTGTAGCCCCATTATGTCGCAGTGTCCCAACCACTGGTACCTCCCTTGTGTATACCGAGGAAAAGAACCTATTTAGCTCATCTGCCTTTTCCTGGTCACTCATTTTCAGATGGCCTGTTTCACATTGTAATGTTCCTATAGCTTCCTTCCTCGCCTTCTTCCCATTAATATACTTAAAAAATATTTTAGGGGTTAGTCTTACTCTCTTTTGCAATTAATTTTTCATTTTCTATTTTAGCCAGTCTAATCGCGCTTTTGCAAGCCTTGTTGATTTCCTTGTATTCCCGTAAAGCAGTCTCTGTCCCCTCTTGTTTGTATAATTTAAATGCCTGTTTTTTACTCCGTATCTTGATCTTTAAATCATTGTTAAGCCACATGGGTTGTGATTTACTCCTTTTACTTTTATTCCCATTGGGTATATGCTGATGTGTATGTATATTTAGTAAGGATTTAAATGTTGTCCATTTATGTTCAGTGTTTTTACCTATCAGTTCTCTGTCCCAGTCTATACTTTGTATTGCTGCCCTTAGACCGTTAAAATCTGCCCTTTTAAAATTAAGAGTTTTTGTTGGCCCCTTAAAATGTTGTTTTTTTAATTCAATCTCAAATGAGACTGTGTTGTGATCACTGTTTCCCAAAGGTTGCCCTATTTCAACTTTTGATACAATATCAATATTATTGGTAATGAGTAAATCTAAGATAGCTTCATTTCCAGTAGGCTCCTGTATAACCTGGGCCAGATAATGATCCCTGAGTGTACTCAAGAACCTGCTCCCCTTAGCTGAACTGCTGGTCTCATTTATCCAGTTTATTTCAGGGTAATTAAAATCTCCCATTATTAGAACTTGCCCGTGCTTAGCTGCATTTCCAATCTGTAACAATAATTGTATTTCCTCACTTTCAGCTATATTTGGGGGTTTATAGCATACTCCTACTAATATTCTTTTTAATTTGCTGCTCCGCTATTTAACTCTACCCACAAACATTCAACTTTATCACTAGGTCCACCATAAATATCTTCTCTGACTATAGCCTTAAATTCAGGCTTAACATACAGACAAATCCCTCCTCCTCGTTTACCATTGCCTCTATCTTTCCTAAATAGGTTATAACCATCCAGATTAACAGTCCAGTCATGAGATTCATCCCACCACGTTTCGGTAATGCCTATTAAATCCCATTTTTCATTAATTGCTAATAATTCTAACTCTCCCATTTTTCCTGGCAAGCTTCTGGCATTAGCAAGCATACACCTTATGTTATGAGTCTGTAGTTCTGAAGTGCCTGCCACTGAACTTGAATTACTTAGTACTACCTCCATTTTGACTATACTACCCCTCCCCCCATCTCCTCCCCCATGAGTTGTTAATTCATCCCTTATACCCTCTACACTTTCTACCCCATTACTTATATCTAGTCCCTCCCCCCCACCTACTAGTTTAAAAACTCCTCCAGCCTTTCTACCATCCTATCCCCTAGTACAAAAGCTCCCTCATCATTAAGGTGCAATCCATCTCTACTGTAGAGATTGTACCGAAGTGAGAAGTCAGCCCAGTGCTCTAAAAAGCCAAACCCCTCCTTAGTGCACCACATCTTTAGCCACGCATTAACCTCCCTAATCTCCTTCTGCCTCCCTGGGCTAGCACGTGGCACTGGTAGTATCTCAGAAAATACTACCTTGGAGGTCCTTGTCTTCAGCTTATTACCTAGTTCTCTAAAATCATTCTTTAGGACACTCCATCTTCCACTAACTTTGTCATTGGTACCAATATGTACCAAGACTGCCGGTTCATTTCCAGCCCCTCCCAATAATTTGTCTACCCGATCCACAACATGACGAACCCGAGCACCCAGGAGACAGCAAACTGTTCGATTGCTGGGATCTGGGTGACAAATCACCCTGTCTACCTTCCTAATAATAGAGTCCCCTACAACCAGAACCTGTCTGTTCTGCCTATTCTGCCCTCCCTCTTCTCCAGTAGAGCTGTTCGCCCGGCTGTTAGAGGGAACAGCTCTATCTGGCATTGCCATTCCTGAATGGACATCGCCAACAGTTTCACTCAATCTGGCAAATCTGTTGTTGTTTGCCAACTCAGAACTGGCCTGCCTCCTCCTGTTCCCCCTGCTTCCCCTTGTAACTGTAACCCAGCTGCCTCCCTGGACATCCTCACTAGCCCCAGCTCCACCCTCCATGCTAGGCCCAGCTAAACTGTGCTCAGAGAGCACCAACCCCCTTTCCAGTGGAGCAATATCACTAAGTGCTGCAATTCTCCTCTCCAGATCTTCAATTTGAGCTTCCAGAGAGGCAACATGCTCACACCTCTCACAGAGGTATGGACCCTGGATCATCTGTTCCAGTATTGCATACATATGACAGGATGTACACTGAATAAGGTTGCCACTGGACTGACTCATAATTATTATTATTGTCTACGAAATTTCAGTGGGAAAAATAAAGAATATAATATAATATATTTATATAAAGTTTTCCTCCTTTGCACTATAAATCTGCCCTCCCTTTTCTTTGAAGGCCCTCCTTTTATTTAAACTCCTAGGCTTTTACTAGAATTGCACTTGATACTGAAAATGTTCGCAACCTCACAAGTTCCCCTTCTCCAGTTTCTATTAACTTCTGCCTTCTCGCCTGGGCACAATTAGTGCACTCTGCAGTTTATCAGACTTTACTTGTAAGGTAAATCCACTTGTAAACAGGCCCCAAACCAGCTCCCAAACCTTTTATACAAGTTTAACAGTCAAGCCACACCCCTCTCACCTGGGCACAATTAGTGCACTCTGCAGTTTATCAGCCTTTACTTTTTAAGGTAAATCCACTTGTAAACAGGCCCCAAACCAGCTTACAAAACTTTTATACAAGTTTAACAGTCAAGCCACACCCCTCTCACCTGGGCACACTTAGAGCACTCTGCAGTTCCTCAGCCTTTACTTTTTAAGGTAAATCCACTTGTAAACTGTAAAATAGTAAATGATTTATTTTTTGTAATGTCATTTAAAGATTAGTTTGTTGCAGGGGCTATACACATAAATGTGCGTGCCACATGTCACTATACATAAATCACATTTTCATACTTAAAATATATTTTTTTTTTGTCCTGTCTTGATAATAAAATGAAATTTATTATAGCATATCTCTCAGTTGTAATTTGCACAATGTAAAGTAGTAAATTAGGAAACTATTCTGTTCTCAAGTAACAGCAGCAGTTAACTATGAAGTCACTCTGTTCACCTGAGTAGAAATGTAGAATTTTGTGTAAAGTAGGCAGTATTTATAAACTTGTAGAAATTCCTGGAAACTCAGACCGTTAGAACGCAATACGCATGCGCTATTTGCGTTCCAGCTTACAATTTGCGTTCCATCCGCCATTTTGTGAGTAGTAGTGGTCAAAATAGTGTTTAATATCAGTGTGGTACGTTCCGCATAGTATGTATTTCATTCTTGCGAGTCACTGTAGTATAGTTACGTCTGAAGCCTCGTTTTCGTTTTGTTCGGTGACCATTTTTTCTCTCGCTTAGGCGATTTTCGGCAGTTAAAACTCCTTTATTTGGACTTAAATGGACGTGGAAATTAAGTTTTGGAGGTGCCGGATGCCCCCTTGCTGTAAGTAAGCTTTTTATGTGTTCGTTGTGTTTATTTCTTGTGTTTGTGATGCCGTATTTTTTTGCAATGCGGCCGTATTTTTTTGCGAGAGGCGCACTTGGCTTTTACGTGTACGACGTAGTGTTTTTTTTTCTAAGTCGTGCGTATGTGTGTTAAGAGCGTGTGAGGCGCTTTTGAGGTGTTTTTTTTTAAAGTCTTGCGAGTGTGTGTGTAAGCGGGTGTGAGGCGCCTTTGAGTTTTTTTTTGTTAAAAAGTCATGTGTGTGTATGTGTGTGTTAACACAGCCGACATTGGAGCCTCCACCTCCGCAAGTACGGGACCGTTACGTTGGTTTTTTTGGGCTGGAAGGTTGGGGTTTTTTTGTTAAAAGTTGTGTGTGTGGTGTATTTGTGTTAACACAGCTGACGTTGAGCCTCCACCTCCGGGGACGTTGGGATGCGAGCCCGCAAGCGTGAGCAACAACCCGTATGCTCACAACTATATATGTGATAGGTAACATCATAGGTGTGTTGTAAACAAGTCCCAGAAATAAGCAATAACAACACAAGGATAGGGTAATATGAATGTATTACTAAAATTGTTTTATAATATTTGTAAAAATGACACTGTATGGATTGATGAGATGTTATGATATTTGAATAAGTTATAGAACTAGAAATAATAATCATATTCAATATAGAACTGTGTAAGGATAAGAAAAAAGTAAATAAAATAGCTTAACTGTACAGATAAGAAAATCAAGTTGGGACTGACAGAAAAGTCTCCTAGAAAGATTGATTTAACTTCTTATATAAGGATTAAAAGTAATAAGTAGAAATACCAATACCTTTTCAAAATGAAAAGGGACAATTGTAACCCTAAAACAAAAGCTAGAGAAAAAAAAACTCATTGGCAAAAACTCCAGGTATGTTCCTCTCCCCGGGAAACAAAAAAAAAGATCTAGATAAAACTCAATTAGAGGAAGAAGCTATAGAGAAATTAGATTAATCTGAAAATCAGATAAGCATGTAAGAGGCTATAGAAAGTGAAGAAAGCCAAATCTTAGATAAACCAGAAGAAGAAAGACTTACAACTGCAACATTGAGGAATATGTTAGCAGAATTTAAAGAGTCATTATTTACAGATCTAGCTGCAGAAATTGCAAAGAACTCAAGTGCAATAACTGAACTAGGGGGTAAAATAGATAGCCTAGAAATTAAATACAACAAAATTGAAACTAAACATCGAATAATTAGTACAGAAACATCTGATTTAAAAGCAGAAGTTTTAGACCTTAAAGCAACAATCAAAAAAATGGAAGGCTATTCCCGAAGGAATAACATTAGGATAAGAGGTATATCAGAAAATATTAGTCCGTTAGAATTAAATCAATATATCCAAAAATGTATATCTGGTATGTTAACAAATGACCATCCATTGGAACAGATGGTAGATAGAGTTCATAAAATTCCACTACCTAAAAGCATAGACAGAGCTCTCCCTAGAGATGTAATTGTCAAATTCCACTCATCCATCCATAGGGAAGAGATTCTCAGAAAATCATTTGAGTCCAAAAATTTGTATCCACCTTACGAAAATCTTATAATCTTCTCTGATCTATCAAGAGGTAGCTTTGATTAAAAGAAGCAAATTCTCTGAAGTCACCAAATTATTAAGGGGAAAAAATATTAGATATAAAGGGGGTTTCCCACCAAATTAATTATAATCCATGATTGAAAGAGGATAGTGGTTAACTCCCCTTTGGAGGTCAAAAAACTTTTGGATGAGGGGAATTTGAAATAGAGGGACTCTGACTAGTTAGATTTGGTTGTCTCCACTTTCAGAAGCTTTGATCTCAGGGGAAATGGGTCTATGAAAAGAATGTGTTGTTTTTGTATTATTTTTTTTTAGATATATTTATATTTGTTCCTCTATGGGTTTCTCTCCTCTCTCTCTATTTATTTATTATAAAGGATACTACATAAGGTCATAATCACTCACGTTAAATTTAAAATTAGATATATAAAGGAATTGATCAAGAGCAGGATGAAATCACAAAGTTATTCAGTAGCCAAATAGAATTCAGAATTTAAATAACACAATAGCTAAACACATAACACTTAGTGAGTGGAATTGGAAAGGAATCTAATAAGTATTATAAAACAATAAAGAGTTAAAGTTATCACAAATATGTATTTAAAAAGGTTAAAAAAAGGGGAAGGAAAAATAAGGGAAAAGAAAAAGGTAAAATAATAAATAGTAAAGGAAATATAAAATGTGGATAATTAGTCACAAATATTAGAAGTGAAACACCTTAGAAACCCACTTCACTATATTAGAACACTTCACAAAATAAATGTAAATAGAAAGGGTAAGAGTCTTAAATGAGAAGTACTATTGGGGAGAGAGAGGGAGGAGGAGAAAGAGGGAGTGGGGAACAAAAGAAAGTGGTGGCTTGTTTCTTTTCTTTTTTTGGTTTCTGTTTATTTAATTTTTTTCTCCGCTGAAATCAATTAATATGGAAGTGAAAAATGTGATCATGTATGTTATCGCACGGCAGGCTGGAGAACACTTATTCAATTGTACCACTGACAGTAGCCTAGGACCAATTGAACTTAGGAAAAGTTCCTCTTTTCCTTCTCCTCCCTAGTTCTCCCATCGTTTCCTATATTTTTATAGGAGGGAGACTATGGGGGAGAGGGAAAAGTTACCTCTTAAAGGGTATCAAATTTCATCTTTTTATGAAGTTAGTACGATATGCTTAATTATTTTTAAAACACCCACTTGTAAGGGTGTTAATTTATGTAATATATTTTTTTTTTTATGTCTTTGTCTTTATTTGGTTACTTTTTTTTTCTTTATATATGTTTTTCTGTTATCTTTTCGGCCGGATTGTGTGGGAGAGGGGAGGGGGAGAGGAGGGGATTCAGATGTGAGGATAGAGGCTTGGTTCTCTTAAATGACTTTGAGAGTGCTAAGCCAGGACTGAACACTCAGGGAAAGAGAATTATATTTTTTTTATTATTAATCATTTATTTTTTATTTTTTTATTAATCATTTTTTATTGCAGGAATACAAAGTGCAAACAGTTGTACAATATTGAGCGTAATAAAACAATACCCCAACATCAATTGTGAAATCTCATCCTTGTATCCTGCCTCCTCCTTTTTTCCGTATTTACCTCCGTGCTATTATCGATGAACCAATGTATAGAATTATAATGGACCCTTCTTGGTTATGTAAACATGTATCCCTAAACTTATCCGTTACCTATACTATTCTTTGGTTGTTAAGTTGTTATCTCCTAATACTTTCCGTTATTAACCTGTGACTTAGAGGATCATAAAGATATTATAAAAAAGCCCAAATTTTATCCATTGGCTGACTCATTTACCTCTAGAGGGATATAATATGGTTATTTGCGTTTGTTAGTCTTTCAGTACCTTCCTTCCATTCAATTCCCCCCCGTTATCTTTTCTTATATCTTCAGGAAGAGTTGCTTACAAACTTTTACAAATGTTAACCTAACCAATTAAACTAAAACATTCTATCTGACACATCTATGTTAAGCCTTCCTCTTTGGAAAACATTTCTCTCGATCTTGTCATTGATGCAACCTAGCATACCTGTCTGTCTTCTTCCATATCGGTGCAGTTCCTCTCCCGGTATCTCCTCTCCGGCCCCCAGCCCCCCCTGTATCCTGTCAACAAGGTGAGGGTGCCCTTCCCTCCTCCTCCCCCTTCATTGGAGTAGAGGGATTCTAATATCAGTGTATCCTATCCAGGGACCCCATATTTCTAAATACTTAGGGATTGAATCCGCCACTGAGTGGGAAATCCTTTCATTAACCGCTAAGTAGTGAATCTTAGCTCGAACTGCCCCTATCTCAAGTTTCTTTTTCCTCCAGTTCCTGGCAATATGTGATTTCGTCGCTAAAAAGATAAATTGTAGGAGTCTGTTGTGGGGGGCAGAAAGAGAGGCCACCGGAATCCCCAGTAGACTAGATTCTGGGGTAATTTCAATATGGTGTCCAAATATACTATCCACTAAGTCACCCACTGCCGTCCACAACTGCTGAACCTTTGGGCAGCTCCACCAAGTATGGTGAAAGGAGCCCAGCTCTGAGCACCCCCTAAAGCATTTCGAACTTTCCGTCTTACTCCATTTAGCTAGTCGATCTGGGGTAATATACGCCTGATGAAGGACTTTAATTGATGTCTCTAATACACTATAGTTTAGTGACCCCCTCAGGAGATTGGCCCAGGAAGTCTCCCACGTCTCAATCTCCTCTCTTGGCTATATCTTTTTCCCATTCCCTCATGTATTTTTCTTTGGCTAATGATTTTGGGGTATTGAAGACCTCGTATAATTCCCCTATCACTCCTCTTTTAAGGGGGGCTTTTTTACATATTCTAGAGAACCCATTCCGGGAGGGGACCCCTGAACTCCTAAGTAGTTTATCTACAAAGTATCTCAATCTGCAAAAGTTATAGTGCTCATAAAGGGGGATATCATATTCGTCTCTCATAGTTTCGAATGTTAATACCCGACCATCTCTCATCCAGTTTCCCAATCTATCAAGTTTGTTATTCTTCCACCATTGCCGAGAGACCTGTGAGATACCTGCTGGAGCTAGTGGATGCGTAAGTATAGGCGTTAAGTGGGATATCCGGGGTAGAAGGTCTGTATGATTGAAGGCCCAGATAATATTAGCCGCGGAGTTCCTTATTATAGGATTGGCAGATTTCTTAATCTCTGTGGGGAGTGGGTGAATCCAGACCGCCGTGTCCCATGTATAGGGCATCATGTCTTGGCTTTCAACAAACATCCATGCCGGATGGGCTTCGGGTAAGTGGGCCTGGGGAATAAAAGCTAATTGAGCTGCTCGATAATAAAGTTTTAAATTGGGACATGCCAACCCCCCTCTGGATTTATATTTGTACATGTTCTTTCTCGCAATCCTGGAGGGACCCCCACCCCAGATAAAACGGAACACCCTGCTTTGGAAGTTTGAGAGGTCTTTCATATGCATCTGGATCGGTAGAGATCTAAATAAATAAAGCAGTCTAGGTAGAATGTTCATTTTAACCGAACTAATCCTACCGAGCCAGGAGATGTTATATTTGCCCCATTTAATCATCTCCTCTTGGAGTAAACGGAACATTGGCCGGTAGTTAGCTTTATATAGATCTTGTACTTTAGCTGTCAACCAAATTCCTAGGTATTTAATCCCCTTCCCAGCCCATTTAAATTTAAACCTCCGTGTGAGGGAATCTTTCTCCGGGAGCGGTATATCTAGGGCCAAGGCTTCAGTTTTTTCTACATTAATTTTCAATCCTGAAAGCATCCCGAAGTGTTCAAGTTTTTGCATCAGGGGTGGTACCGACGTCGATGGCTCCGAAATGGAGCATAGTAAGTCGTCCGCAAATAGTGACACCTTGAAATGATGTGACCCCACTTGGATACCCTTTATCTCCGGGGAGGCTCTAATCCATTGTGCCAGGGGCTCGACTGCCAACGCAAATAGGAGCGGTGACAATGGGCACCCCTGTCTCGTCCCCCTCTGGATGCTGACCGCTGGCCTCCCCCCACCCGGGAGTCTTAAGTTTGCCTTAGGATCTTTGTAATAAGTCCGAATTAGATTTAAAAACTTCCCTGAAAACCCGAATTTGTTTAGCGTGGCCATGAGAAAAGGCCATTCCAGAAAGTCAAAGGCCTTCTCTACATCTAGAGAGAGCAGGCAGGCCGGAGTGTTATTTAATTTAGAATGGTGGACTAAATTCAGAATTTTCCTGATATTGTCCCCTGCTTGTCGCCCTGGGATAAATCCCACCTGGTCTTTGTGAATCAAGGAGGGGAGAAACCCAGCTATCCTATCCGCCATGATTTTGGCCAGAAACTTTATGTCACTGTTAAGGAGTGAAATTGGTCTGTAATTCTTGGCTTCTAACGGGTACCTCCCCTCCTTGGGAAACAATACCAGGTCCGCTTTGTTGAGTTCTGGGGGGATTGGTCGTCCCTCCAGTATTGTATTGTATAATGTGGTCAAGTATGGGGCTAAAGTGCTGACAAATTTCTTATAATATGTGTTTGTAAAGCCATCTGGGCCTGGGGCTTTGCCTAATTTTGATTCTAAAATAACTTTGCTCACTTCCTCCTGGGAGATTGCTTTATTCAATGAAGTAACATTCTCCTCCGTTAGTTTAGGTAGATCTAGGGAGGATAAAAGTGATTGTGTTTCCCCCTGAACTGGGGAGTTCGAGGCTTTATATAGCTTGCTATAATACGCCTGAAAGATGTCCTGAATTTTTGTGGGGTTGGAGGTCACTAGCCCTTGGGGCGATTTAATTTGGCAGATCCTAGATTGGTTTTGCTTTGATTTTAATTTATTGGCTAGGAAAGTGTCAGGTTTGTTTGCTTTGCTATAAAACTTGTGATGTGTGATTCTAAGCGCTCTCTCCGTTCTCTCTGACAGAATCATATCCAGTTCCGCTCTGGTTTTCTCAATCTGGGACCTATCCCCAATAGAATTATCTTGCTGCATTGCCCTTTCCAATCTCATTAACTCTTTATTTAATGCGTCCTCTCGGGCCCTGTTTTGCTTTTTATGTTCAGCAGATATCTTCATGCAGACCCCTCTAATATATGCTTTGTGGGCCACCCACACCCAGCCTATTTCTACATCTCCTTTAGTATTTTCCCCAAAATATATCTCAAGTTCTTGCTGGATCTTATCTTTGGATTGAGGAAATGCTAGTATCGTATCATTGATGCGCCATGATGGGGGGGGGGGGGGGGGGGGGAGTATGCTGTGCCAAAGTCTAGGGCAATTTTGACTATTGAGTGATCCGACCAGGTACACGGAATAATCTCTGCTTCCTTTGTCTGATCCAAAAGTGAAGCATCAATGATGATATAGTCAATTCTTGAGTATGAATTATGAGGGGCTGAGTAGAAAGAGTACTCCCTGTCCCTAGGATGAAGGTCCCTCCAGGAATCTACCAGGTTCAGGTTCGCTAGCTGTGTTTTAAGTTGTTTTAGCCTACTGGGGAAGTGGGGCCCCACTCTCCCCTTAGACCTGTCTAATCCGGGATCCAACGCTAAATTTAGGTCCCCTCCCAGAATAATTCTACCAAAGTCCCCTTTCTCCAGTGCCATAAGTAGTTTACGGACCGTCTGATACGGGTTCGTAGGTGGGGCATATAGCGCAATTAAAGACACTGTTGAGTCGAGTATTTTCCCGGTCAGAATCAGGTAGTGACCCTCGGGATCTGATTTTTTACTCTGGAGTATAAACGGAAAGTCCTTATGTAAGAGAATTGCTACCCCCTCCCTCTTGGCTAACATACCCGCTGTATAGAAGTGTGGGTATTGTTTGTGGAGAAATTTAGGGGGGTTGTTACGCATGAAGTGTGTCTCCTGTAGAAAGATTACTGAGGGGCGATGCTCCCTGTATGTAAGAAAGGCTTTACGCCGTTTATGAGGAGAGTTAAATCCCTTCACATTATGGGATAGTATCTTAAATCCGGGCCTAGCCATTTATCCTTGTCTGTCTGTGAGTGCTGTGCCTGGTGTGTGACTTACATTTTTCCTGCTCAGGATGGGAAAGTTGTTTGAGGGCCAGAGAGCCGGAGACGAGAGACCCCCTGGGATGACCAGGAAACGAGGTGCACCTGCATCTTGGAGAGACCTTGGGAGTACTAGGCAGAACAGAGATAGACCATTTACATGCAAGACATAATTCAGGGAAATGTACAGAAATACATGTGCCAACAGAAACAAAACAATTTCAACTTTTTTATCTAAACTAAAACTTTTTCCTTGCGCCCTAGCGCGCTTGGTGGGCATGAGAATCCTGTTCTCCTGCATATAGCCCTGGCGAGGAGGCAGACTAAATTTTAACTATTAAATTTACACCCCGTTTAATAAAAGGGAAAAACTCTCCGCCTCACCCCATGGGCCTATCACCCCTTGCATTGTGTAGCGCAAAACATTCAATTCAGTGAATTAAGAGAAACCCAGTAGGCTTCCATCCTATATCACACTCCCCTCGGCTTCTAATGTCCATTAGGCTTCTGAGGGAGGCAACTTATCTCTTAGCCAGTCCCCTCATCTCTTCTCTGGAGGGGGGAATTTCCCGGCCAATATCAACTTGAGCATCCCGGCCCAAGCCTGGTGATGTAGGCCTGTCAGTTACTCGGGTTGCCTTAGACCCCCTTCTCTCGCCGCTTGAGGTTGTGGGTTTCTTTGCAGCTTTTTGTCTCTTTGAGGCAGGAACTACCGTCCATTGTCTAACCGGCCTATCTCGCTTCTTTTTTGGTTCCTGGCCCAGTGGGCTGGGATTTTCACCCTCCTTCCATAAGTTCAGGGAGGAAAGGATTGTCTGGCATTCCTCCACATCTTGAGCGATAAACTTGTTTCCATTCACCGTAAATTGGATGTTGAAAGGAAAACCCCATCTGTAAGGAATTTTATGTTGTATAAGTACCTCCACAGCCGGTCTCATTTCCCTGCGTCTCGCTAGGGTGGCTGGTGAGAGATCTGCATAAATCTGATCTCTTGTGTGTTGCCTCAGAAAGAGGGCGATGATGTCTTTAGGCATGCTAGGGTTTGGGGATGCTCCAAGTGCCCTATGTGCTCTTTCAATGCCGATTTCACCCTCCTGGGGGTCTGGAAGAATTGATTTTATTAGGTCTGAAAGATACGGCTCAAGGTCAGTGATTGAGTTTGGGACGCCTCTGAATCTGACATTGTATCTTCTCGATCTATTTTCGAGGTCCTCCAGTTTGAGTTCAAGAGAGCATATTTTCATTGCATTTGTATCAATGTCTACTCGATCTTGTCTTTGGGAGTCTATGACCTGGTCCAGGGAAGATTCCAAAATACTTGTCCGCTGGCCCAATTCTTGGATTTCATGTTTTAGATCTTGAACTGCCAATGATAGTTGTGATTTTAGCATGTTCTCAAACCAAGTTTTGGAGTCATTGGATAAGTTTGCATCCATCATATTCCCTTTTTGGGAGCCCTCAGCATCCGATATATCTGAAGCCCCTGAGATTGATTCCGGGTGGGGGGATCTTCTAGCCGTAGTAGAGGGGAAATGTTCAGTTATCCGTCGGGATCCCTCGCCCTTTTTGGTTCTAACCATCATGATTTTTGCCCTTTCTATTGTAGATCAGGGCGATGCGGGGCCTAGTTTAGGAATGAGCTTTCCAGTAGACCTGGTCTGTGCAGTTGGGGGAGGAGGTCTAGATTAAGGTGAGTCCCGGCCCACTGGGTAGCAATGCTGCTGCAAGAATCTCTTAAGTGCGCTTTAAGAGTTAGGAGGGGTGGTGGCCCATTTATAGGGGTGTTGGCCCTACATTTATCTCATCTTTTCTTTAGTGAGCAGGGTGTTTGCCAACTGGTTTAGTGTTAACATCCTCCAGGGTCCAGGCCCAGTCTGTGTCAGGCTAAATATTGCCTTAGATCTTCCAAGATAAATTTAGTATGTTAACCCCAACGTTTCTCTCTAGTATATGGATAAGCCGAATGGGAGGACAGCAGTCAAAGTATGAAGAGCTTTAGTCCCTTGGTGTTCTAGAGATTGGCAGGTTCAATTTAGTCTTGAAGGACAGAAGGCCTGTAATGCTTTGAGGCTGCCACCAGGTGGGAGTAGAGTATTGTCAATTGAGACTGCTTATACAATGTGGTGAGTGACACCGCATATCTTTATATAACTGTTGATGAGTGTTATATAACGCAATATAATAAGGTGTCTGGTTCAGACCCAAACACCCCGATAGTGCCGGTGATAATAAAGTCACATTAGTAGTCCTGCAACATATAAATGCAAAGCCAGATAAATTGCACTCTTTGCCTTTGAAGTCCTGTGCAGTCCAAAGTGTATTTTAGTGTTCTGAGTCTCTGTAGACAGGTTAGCCTGGTGTGCTTAAACCCAGGATACTGGGAGGACCTGATGGGGGGACAGAAGGCACAATGTGGAGAGCTGTGGCCCCTTGATGTTCTAGATATTGGCAGGTTCAATACTATGTTGGTATACAATAAGCCTGTAGTGGTTGAAAGTTGCCACCGGGTGGGAGCAGAGTACAGTCAATTGAGACTACTTATATAATGTTTTGGGTGAGATTGTAAATCCTCATGGTGCTGTTACAAAACGTTATATAACACAGTGTAGTAACGTGCCTGGTTCAGTCTCAAGCACCCCGGTGCTGTTGGTACCAATAAAATCACTTTAGGATCACAGAAGCATATAGATGTGAAGCTAGATAATCTGCATTCTTTATCATTGCAGTCCTGTGCAGTGTACTTTTAATGTTCTGAGTCTAAGTAGACAGGTTGGGCTGGGTTGCTTGGACCCAGGGTATGGGGAGAGCTTTGATGGGGATATGTGGGTAAGGGGCCCCGGATTGCTTAATTTTTCTGGGGCTAATTTGCTTCTGATGCCCCCCTGGGTACCCCTTCCTTGGATCAGGGCTATCCTCTCCCCCCACAGCTCTATAGCCTCTCCCCTGTACCTGCTTATATATGTCCTCAGCAGTGCAGCGCCACACTCTCTCCCTCCAGGCTTCCAGGGGGAAAAGTTCAGCTGGGTAGGGATTCCATGCAGGGGACTCTTCCACTTTCCCCTTTTCTTGGAGCCCTCTGCTGCTCTGTGCCCCGTGTGGGATGTTTCAGGGAGGATGAAGCTGTGCACCCCCTTCTGTCGCCAGCTTAGGCTAGTCCCCCTGCTGTTTTCAGAATGATATTTTTTAATGCCTTCTATAAAAAAAAAATGCAGATATAGTATGCCTCCAAGAAACTCATTGGCAGGAGGGTAAAGGGATGGAGTATAATAACAAGAAATTTGATTTGGTCAGTAACTCAAAATAAGCTAAACTAAACTGGAAGGAAGACATTTCGATATCTGATCCAGAAGGTCGTCCCTCTCTCTGGACAGGAGTAATTAATAATAAGATCACTATCTTAAATATTTATGCCCCAAACAGGTCAGAGTAAATTTTGGGGCAAAAAACTCAATTTATTAAAGAAATATTTCTGGGGTCAAGAGACAATATGTGGAGATTTTAATGATGTTCTCAATCCTAGTCTAGATCGTAAGGTGAACAGGGTATCAAAAGATAAACAAAAAACTACACAAAAACAAACAACTTTAATAAGATCCTATATAGATTTGGTTTATTTGATTCATGGAGGTGTCTTAACCCCACGGAAAAAAATTACACCTTTTACTCCGCTAGACATGGATCATATTCGAGAATAGACTACATATTTGTGAATGAATTAGCACTCAAAAAAGGTATTAATGTTGAAATTGACCCAATAAAGTATTGTGATCATAGTTTAGATCATAGTTTAATATCAGCTACATTTAAAATAGGAATGACTGTAAATGCCTCTCGATCATGGAAATTTAAAAATTCCTTGTTGAAAGACCACTTCTTGGAAAAAATAAATTTGCCAAGAATTTCCTTGGAAGAATTGGAAGCTTTGAATCAACCTTTATCTGAAAAAGAAATTATAGAGGTAATTTCAAAACTAAAGATCGCTTCTGCACCAGGCCCGGATAATTATACTAATTCCTATTATAAGATATATCAAAAAGAAATTGTAGCTGACTTAACTAGTTCATTTAATGAAAACAAAAAGAAATGCTTCAGACATACATCATAACTATCCCTAAAAAAGAGAAAGAATGTATAGAGGGTAAAGATTTTCATCCAATCTCTCTTATTAATACAGATATTAAAATATATGCCAAAATTCTTGCAAATAGATTGAACATGGTAATACAGACCTTGGTAGATAAAGATCAAAATTGCTTTATAGTAAATAGACAAGGGACGGACAATGTTAGAAGATTAGTTAATCTTGTTTCTTATGCAAAAACAAATAAGAAAACAAAATAATCCTTGGATGCAGAAAAAGCCTTTGACAGAGTAGGATGGGACTATATGGACTGTGTCCTAGCCAAGTTTTGTCTAGGCGATTTTGGCTCTATGGCTATTAAGGCTCTTTTCATCCATTAGAGAAAACAAAGGCATCCAAGGCATAAGAGTGGGTGACACTGAACATAAAATAACAATGTTTGCAGATGATGTCATCCTTTCTCTTGAAGATCCGGTTAGATCTATTGTAAATCTCCAACAAAGCATAAGATAATTTAGCAAGATCTCAAATTATAAATTAAATATAACCAAATCTGAAGCATTGATGAGAAATCAAAAACCAGAAGAAGGTAGATATTTAAAGACCCATTTCTCATACACATGGCAAAAAAATATAAAACATATGGGTTTAGAAATATATTCAGAGTCCAAACAAAGGATAGAGCAAAATTTTAAGCTGACTTTGATAAATCTGAAAGCCGCCATAGAAAGGTGGAGAAATGTATATGACTCATGGTCGGGAAGAATTATAGCAGCAAAAATGTTTTTAGTGCCCAAAATAACATATCTAATGAGAAGTATACACTATCATTTTTCAACAGGTCACATAAAAATATTTCAAAAGACTATTGATAAGTTTATTCACAAAGGTAAAAAAATTAGAATCAAATCAATAAACCTAATAAATACATTATAAAAAGGGGGTATGGCTTACCCCTCTATTCAGAACTTTCAAGACGCAATATCTTTAGCTCCCATAATTAGATGGAATGACCAAAAGGAATCCAGGCACTGGTTCCAAATTGAAAATTAAATGATGGTTAAAAAAAAGCTACAGAGTATAATTTTACACAAAAAAAAAATATCGACCTCCATTAAATAAGAATCTCTGGGAGAAACACTTAGAAATAGCTTCAAATATTGGGATAAATTGAATTTAAAATATACCTTAATTCCTTTTCCAAGTCCAATAACTCCACTGGATAATATGGCTCGGGAGTTGGATATTCCTCTACTGGCAATTCTAGCTAAAAATGGGGCGGAATACCTAAGAGATCTCTTTCAAAATGGTTCATTTAGGTCCTTTAAAGATTTAGGGATTAAATATAAATTACATAACTCATTGTGGCTTGAATACTACCGAATGTGTGAACAGTTAAAGTCTCAGGGGATTATTATAGAAAACAGAAGAAATCTGACCGACTGGGAAAAAATAATATTAGATAAAGACAAATCTCATATAATGGCTAAGTGCCATAATATAATTAAAAAAAAGCAGACCCCTATTAAAACATCTAGTCAAAAAATGTGGGGAACAGAGGTGAGAAAAGAATGGCCTATAGAGACGTGGTTTTCTGCTTTTTTCATTACAGATTCATTTTTGCAAAATGCATCCCTTACTTTAAAATTATAAATAGGTGGTACTATGTACCGCTTAGAGTTTCCCAGATCAATAAAACAATGAAGCCAAATTCCGCTGGTATAATTGTGGACAAAAAGGAACACATATCCACATATGGTGGGAATGTACAATATTACAAAACTGGTGGACAGAATGTTTTTCTCAAATAAAATTAACTTTTGAGATAGTTCTTCCCTATAAGGTGGAAATACCTATATTTCATATTTTTCCCAAGGAAGTCACGTTGGAATCAAAAGCTCTTCTGATTCAGATTTTCATGGCAGCAAAAAATTATATTGCTTCATATTGGAAACAAGAAAAAGTTCCCAATTGGTCCGAAGTTTTGATAAAAATTAATAAAATTAGAATATTAGAAAGAAACAGAGGAAATCGGGATTTCCCAACTTCCTTTAAAAAAGTGGACAATATGGGATAAGAAGTATGATTGATGGGGGATATTCTCTTTCTAGAGTGTGTAATTATAGATTTTTCCCCCCTCTGCCCAACCCCTCTTCCTCCAATGCTTTCCTGGCCAGAAATTCTTTGTTATTTCTTCTTTCTTCTGGACTTGATTAATATTATCGGAGCCTGGTATATTCAGTCCCAATGAATAGTCCTAAGAACTTCTAGATTTATAATAGTAAGATGATTTTTAAAAGGTCTAAAGGAGTAAAATATCCAAATGCAATGTTCAATTAGGATTAATGAATAATATGGGTTATAAATGGACTTTTGATTTGGGTGAGAAAGAAATGGTCTTTATCAGGTATTAGCAGAGAAAACTTTTAATAACCTTATTATCCATTGTAAATATGAATTGGTGGCTAATGGATATTTAATATTTATTGGAACCTCACTTTATAATCAAGAGATACAGGTGAATTATGATTGTATTTAAGTATTGTTAAATTTTTGTAATGTTTGAAAACTTAAAAAAAACAATAATACATTTAAAAAAAAAAAAAAACTTGTTAGATCGGATCTATAGGATTCCGCTACCAAAAGATTTTAAAGGAGAGAACGTTAGAGATGTAATAGTTAAAATACACTTCTACGAATATAAAGAAGCAGTTTTAAAGGCATCTGGCAGAAACCCAAACTCGACCCTCCTTTTGAGAAACTACCTATATTTACAGATCTTTCAGGGGACACTCTAGCAAAACGTAGAAGATTTATTGAAATCCCCAAAGCTTTAAGAAGGGAGAAAATAATATATAAATGGGGATCTCCCACCAAATTAATTTTCTCAAAAGATAACCAGAAGAAAATTGTAGGTTCAGTAGCAGAAGGGGAAATGTTATTAAAGGAATGGAAGATACCATTAACAGAGTCAGTCAGGGACAACATTTCAGAAGCTGACCTACAAAAATTTAAATTTATAGGAAAAGTGATTGTAGGACAGACAAAATTAAATTTGGTTTGGATTGGGTAGGGAGGGGAGAGGGGAATGGAAGGAGAGGGAAAGGGGTAAGATTTTTCCAAATAAGGAGAAGAGAGGAGAGGTGATGAAAGAAAATCGAAGTTTGTAAATTGAGAGAAATGTTAGTTTAGTACACTTATTAACACAACAATTATAAAATATGGCTTAATCTTAAACACTGCTTAGAATAGGTCTTAAAATTGCATCACTGATATTACTAACCTTATATTACTAACTTTTTTATTAATAGATTTTGCTTACATCTGTTTATTGTACAGGTTCAGCATGCGTGGGTTGTATATAAATCTGATTGTGATTGTAAAGGTTGTTTTAAAGGAAAGATGGTATCCCAATCAATTTACTTATTTTATTAAATTGGGATAAAGATAGTATCATAAAATGTTCAAGGTTGGAACTCTGTGTTTAAAAGAAGGGTGATCCTGGACCAATTTCAAAAGGTTCAGGCAGATATTGTATGTATTCAGTAAACAGATTGGCAAAATGATAAAATTCCTTATTTTCACAACTCCTTTTATACTTCTAAAATAGATTCAACGTTTATTAAAAAATCCAGAGTAGTATCTATTCTGTTTAGCAAAAAAGTAAATATTCAGGAACACTTTAGAGAAGTAGACTTGGAAGGAAGATATATTATTTGGGGAGGCAAAACTAATCAGCAAAATTATACTATAGTAAACATATACTCTCCTAACGAAAGACAAAATCGCTTCCTAAATAAGCTACTTAAAAGGGTAAAAACGTCAGGATAGGTAAAGTAATTATCTGTGGCGACTTTAACATGGTTCTGGATAAAAACAGTATTAAAATTAAAAGTCTTGATAACTATACAATAAGGAAAGATAAACTTTTTCATGAATCTATTCTACGTTTTGAGCTATATGATGTCTGGCGGTTGTGGCACGGTAATGAGAGAGACTACTGTATACGTTTTATTCACACCGCCAAGCATCATATTCTAGAATTGACTATTTTCTGATAAAAGCAAATACACTTTTAGATGTTATATCATCTAAGATTAAAATAATTAACTGGTCGGATCACGCTATGATCGAATTACAACTCAATGACCAGATGGTTAAAAAAAAATAACCTAGAAGGAGGTTCCTTATTCAATAAACCAGATAAACAAATTTTATTAAAGAAAGAGATAGAAACATTTTTCCATACTAATGAAAATTCGGTTACCGAATCCACAACCATATGAAATACTCATAAAGCATACATAAGAGGGGTTTTATCCTCATGGAGTGCCTTTAGAAGGTCACAACAGGGTGCTTCACTCTGAGATTTACATATTTGCTTAGCTAAATTGGAAAGAGAATAAACTCAGTCCGGCATCTAACATCATGAAGGAGATATCACAGGTTAAAATGAATATAAAGAAATAAGTGCAAAAGAACATTGATAACTCATTATGGAAGCTCCAACAGAGAAAATATTTCCTAGGTAATAAAGCAGGTAAATTACTAGTGAGGAAACTAAAAACTAAAAAATCATACAACAGAATCGAATAATTGATTATCGATACTAATAAGGATTCATCCAGATTGACTAACCCATGTCACATTGAAAAGGCTTTCTTTAATTATTATAAGAATTTATACAATTTAGAAATTAATGAGGAAGTTATAAAACCTGAAATAGAGGAAATAAAATCCTTTTTAGACCAATTGACACTTCCTAAAATTAATAAAGAAGATATAGAATTTCTAAACAGTGATATAAATTATTCAGGAATAGAGGAGGCAATTCATAATTTGAAACTAGACTCAGCTCCAGGTCCAGATGGATTCATACATTTCTATTATAAAACCTTCAAAACATCGTTAATAAACAATTAGTTAAAACATTCAATGAAATTAAAACAAAGGGTAAAGCGCCAAAAGAAATGCTGGAAGCAGCCATAATTAACATTCCAAAGCAAAATAAAGATATTAGATACTGTAAGAATTACAGACCAATATCCTTAATGAACACTGATATAAAATTATACACAAATGTACTCGCTAATAGGCTGAACAGATGTCTGTCTAAACTGATAAATATGGATCAATCTGGTTTTCTTCGAAATCGTCAGGGGGCAGATAATACCAGAAGATTGATTGATTTAATAGCTTATAGTAAAGATAATCATAAACCTTGTGTAATTATTACTTTAGATGCAGAAAAGGCATTTGATAGGTTAAACTGGGATTATATGTACCAAGTCTTATTCAAATTTTGATTTGAAGATCTTGGAGCAAAATCAATTGGAGCTTTATACTCCTCCCCAAGTGCCTTTATCTCTGGAGTTGGTTCAGGATCATCCTCCATGCCAATTACTAATGGGTCTCATCAGGGTTGTCCCCTATCCCCACTGATTTTTATTCTAATGATGGAACCCCTGGCAGAAGCTATTAGAGGAAATAATAAAATCCATGGTATTAGAATTGGTGAAACAGAATATAAAACTATGCTATATGCAGATGATGTGATACTAACTCTTACTAAACCCAGTGAATCTCTAATTTATATTCAAGAACTAGTAAAGAAGTTTGGGAATATCTCCTATTATAAAATAAATTGGTCCAAAACAGAAGTCTTACCCATTTATATAGACGAAAAAGAAAAAAGAATGTTGAAATCAATTTGGGATATTAATTGGGAAATGAATAAAATATCGTACTTAGGAATAGAATTCTCTAGTAAGGTGGATGAAATAATTCAAATAAATTTCAGTAAACTATATAACAAAATAAAAGCCCAATTAGATAATTGGAAATCAAATACGTTATCTTGGGTAGGCAGAATTGCAGCCTTAAAAATGTCAATCTTACCTCAAATAAATTATCTTTTTAGATGCCTACCTCTGAACGTTCCTAATTTCATAATTAGAAAACATCAAACTTGAATTGACTCATTTATGTACAATGGGTAAAAACCTAGAATTAAATTGAAGACTGTTAGAAAAAGCTTTATAAAAGGTAGCATTGCATCCCCATGTATTGAAGATTATTATAATGCTGTAAGACTTTCACATTGTGTAAATTGGTCATCCAAAATAAATAAAAACAGTTGGGTAAACATAGAACAAGATGTGACGAGTAATTTGGCATTATCAAAATGGCTTTGGTACGACAAGTCATTGTGTAAAATTAATAAGCAAATGCCCATCATAGTGAAAACTGGATTGGAATTTTGGTTTAAGTGGAACAAAAAAAATGTAACCTTTCCCCATCCCCTTCACCTGGCTGAGTAGGGTTCTTAACCTCCCATTTCTCCATGATTGGAGTAATTGGAATATTTATTCGCTAAGTGACCTGTTTGATTCAGGAAAAATGAAATCTCATGCTGAGGTATGTATGGAATTCAACTTCCCTGTGTCAAAATGGCTAGAATACGAAAGTGCCAAGATGATAATTATGCAATTAAACTTTTCAATTATTCATAACAGAGACTTAACTAAATTTGAAAAATTTGTATTATTTAATGATGGGAAACACATGTGTTATGATATGTTTAAAAAAAAAAGATTATTGTGGAGAAAATCCCAGCCATGCAGAAATGGGAGAAATAATGTAGCAATCCTATTACACTAGAAAGCTGGTCTAATGCATTTAATCTTTCACATAGAGTTATTAAATATCAATCTTATAGAGAAATCTACTTTAAAGTGGTGCAGAGATGGTACTTTGTTCCTCTTAAAGTGACACTGATCAACAAAGACACAGAGTTGGGGGTATGTTGGAGATTCTGTAATCAACAGGGCTCCCATAAACATATTTGGTGGGACTGTGAACATATTAGGAATTTTTGATTTCATCTCTAAATGTTGTGACAAGATCATCAATCCTTCATGTGAAATGGCGTTGTTACACATTATTGACAATGGGTTTAAATCAGAAGAAAAGGCCTTTATTATTAAAGTATTTCTAGCGGTTAAATGGTTGATAGGTAAACGATAGAAAACAGAATTAATCCCAACATTGAATGAAGTAATAACAACTCTTGAAAAAAATTGAGAATTGGAAAGAGATATATTCGCTTTAGGTATTGTTTTGTCTAAATGCAATAGCTGGGCGGTCTGGGATAAATATCATCATCCATCAATTTAAACGTATACAACCTTTCCAAAGGCATTGCTATGTAAACATGTAAATCTGCATATATCCAAACGCTACCTGTACCCTTAAGTTTTTTAGTTTTTTGTGTGTTTTTGTTGTTTGTCTAATTGTGTAATGTACTATGTATGTATTTTTTGTAAAGAAAAAAAAAAAAAAGAAAAGAAGTATGAAGGGGAAAACTGTAATCACATATATAGTTGTGAGCGTACGAGTTGTTGCTAACGCTGCGGGCTCGCGTAGCGAGCCCGCGGCCCTCGCGAAGCGAGGGCACTGCCCGAGGGTCTCAGTTGCTGGCATGGAGCGCCGTAGGCGCTCCATGCCAGCACCTGAGGACCTCGCAAAGCGAGGGCCGCAGTTGCTGGCATGGAGCGCCGAAGGCGCTCCTTGCCAGCAACTGCGACCCTCGCAAACTTCACGTCGCAACCCAAACAGTACGACACACACATTACGACACTCGCAAACAACATACGACACTCGTTCACACACATTACGGACTCGCAACACTTGGACGCAACTCGCGAACATTACAAAATGTAAAACACAATACATACACACACCACATACATAAAAAACTTACCTACACCAAGAGGGAGCACCCAGCACCTCAAAAATACAACTTACACCTCGATTTTACTTCAAATAAAACAGTTTAGAGACTAAAAAAAAAACGAAGCGAGAGAAAAAATGGCCGCCGAACAAAACGAAAACGAGGCTACAGCACTCTAAACTCGCAAAACACCACAAGAAACTCGCAAAACACCACAAAACACCTACGGATATTCCGATACAAACGTATAACACACATTACTCGCCATTTGACGCCAATGCGGAAGTACACGACAACGGTTTGGGCTCGCGCACGCACAGTGTTACACTGCACACATTCAGCACGCTTACACAGCAGATCCACACCACTAATGCTGCAGCAACATCAAAACACATTCACAGCTCTTCCACACAATGCTTTAAAATAGGTAAACTATATTCATTTATTAATGTATTATATATTTCATTATTACACACTAAACAGCATTAGCTACCTTACAATTTCATTGCCGTCATTTTTTGACGGGCAATTCGCTAGTAGCTAATAAAGACAAGATAAATAAACTTGAAAAGAACCTAGATTCCTTATCCCTAAATAATCCCCTAAAATGTTATTGAATGGAGAAAGAGATGTTCAGACTAATGAAAACAACATCGTTTGAACCCCAAATCAAGCTAAAACTGATTTGTACTTGGGTCCCTCTCTTGCTCCGCCTCTTCCTTAGGCGGGGCTCTCTGCAGCTTTATAATCGCTTCCTGTTTGCACCTTAGCTCATTTGGCTCTGTGTCCTTTAGGGTACTGCTGCTCCTGTCTGCTGCGCCGTTCATCTCTCACTTGGCCTGTTTGCACCTCTGCTCATTCTGACTCTACTTTCTGCAGTATGCTTCTCAGCTCTGTCATCTAACTATGCCTGTTCATTGTTTATTTGCTTCTGTCTGCCATTTTCAGCTCTCTCATTTCATTATCTGTGCATATCTCCTCATAACTACTTTGCCTTGCAGCTTCTATATTTCCTGCCTTCAGCATCTGTGCATATCTCCTTGTAACAACTTTGCTTGCCCGAAAGGTCACTCTCATTGCTGGAGAGTTCATCTCAAGGTAAGTTATCCTGACTTCCTAACGCTTTCCTACTATATATCTGGGCCTGAACCTACTTGTCTATGCCCTTGTCCACGTCCAAGGTAGCACTTTGGCTTCCCTATGCCTTATTCATGTGGTTTCTGGCCCCGATCTACTAAACATCTACCCTCCTTACACTCTATACTCAGCCCTCTCTGGGCATTACTTCCGATACCTCCATAAATCCTATACTCTTTTTCGCTATGCACAACCTCAATCATGCTTTCATAGTCCCATTCTCTAGGCTCAACCACATTCGCAAGCCACATCAGCCTTTGCTAGGCTACCCCTCAGTCACGCTTTCATCATCGCACTTGCCTTCACTAAGCTTCATCAAACTCGCAAGCCCCACATAAGCCTTCGCTAGGCACCACCTCACCACTCCTTCTCCTACATCCTACACTAGCCCTCTCGTCTATTGCCACTAATGTCTTTTTCATTTATCGCCTAATACGCTTTTCCTCCAGTAGCCTCCTCCATAGTCGCTGCTGATCCCGGCGTTACCAGCAGTTCGTCACTCCTCTCTGAGACCCAACTTCAGCTCACTAGTGATCTCACTCGCTATTGCTGCTGTTCCCGGGCGTATCAGCAGTCCTTGTTTTCACGCAAGGACTCATCTGGACCTCTGAGCAGGCCGGATGTCTGGTAGCACCCGGCACTGCTCGGCTACCTTCTCAGCTACCACATTATTCTAAAAAGGGCATTCCATAGCTGGGGGGCCATGGTTCTCATTGCTACCCCAATCGTTTTACCGTTGGGAGGGGGCCCCTCCCACAAATGGCAGTTAACATTTTTTACCTTGCCACATGTCCAAATTAACAATTCCTCAGACACCAAACAAGGAACCAGAAACTATGGGCTCCTCCATTCAATTACCCATTATGTAAAAAGTGCTCAGTAACTTTCCCTAGCTATTCTATTTACCCCTCTCAGCATGAGTGTGAGCGTGCTACTTGCAATGCTTGTGAGAACCCTACTTGCAATATTACACCTGCTTCCCAATAGATTTTCACACATCAGTAATAATATGAGATTTTGCTCAAAATCACTATTCAGTTCCAATTACTCAAAATTACTTATTACTCACAACTCATAATAGTGCTAACTTTGCCTAAATATATTACAAGTATTATAGAGCTTTCACTGCTTCCTACCTCCGCGCTCACTGTTGATCGCCCACTTCCCCGCTCAAACCCGATCCTCCCATTCCAGGATCACCACTGATCCCCCATCTACATAACAATGTTGGTTCACTGAGACCCCCTTTTCAGCACATACATATACAAATCAAATTTTTTTTTTAATCATGCAATTTGGGGATTTATAATGGAGTGGAGAGAGGGAGGGGAAGGTAGAGAGGGAGAGCAACAAGGAGAGAGTGAGAGGAGGAGCGAGGGCTAGGAGTGGCAGTACTGGGAGTGGGAGAGGTTTTTGAGGGACAGGATAGTGTCAGCAACCATCATGGGTCTTCCAGGCCTGGTGGACACCCAGGATGAAAGCACCATGCAAGGTGAATATCATATACACCAGAATTCCCTCACATATTCACCATCATTCATCACATACTCCCCACTTGTACACCACAAACACATACACAGACACGCAATATAAATACTGTCCACCAATAAGAGTCATATGTTAGCTCCCTGGATTTCACTAGAGATAAATGTGTAATCTATCCCTAGTCAGATCCAGGAAGCTTACATATCACTATCACTGGTGAGCAGCCTGAAATGTGTGTCAAATACTTAGAGATAACACTTTACAATGTGTATCAATTACGAAATATTTTTAAATGAATTTTACTAACTATTGCTGAGAGATGGTCACAGATTAGTTAGTATGACACACTGCACAGCAGGTTCAGCAGAGTTTGTATCTGCATGAACTGTAGAGGGTAGACCGCAGCAGGATTTAATATTTTGTTATGAGCCATAATTAACAAAGCTCATAATACAAAGCACTAATTATTTGTAGCAAATAATAACTCTACACAATGGCAAATAATTGTATACAGGTTCTAAACATCATGATGTCAGATATAAAGGAACACACAGCAATCAAATGATCATATAATGTTATTATTATGATCATATACTATTATCCTAGTGTTCTCTCATTTCAGCAGCCAGTAGGTCCAGTTTGTCAACGGAGCCTGAGATGGGGGGTTTGGCTTAGATTCAGCCAGAGGAGGAAGAACCAAAATATGCAGCTGTGAAAAGAGGAGGAGGAGCAGCAAGGAAGATATGAGGAGGAGCATGAAATGTGTGTCAAATACTTAGAGATAACACTTTACAATGTGTATCAATTACGAAATATTTTTAAATGAATTTTACTAACTATTGCTGAGAGATGGTCACAGATTAGTTAGTATGACACACTGCACAGCAGGTTCAGCAGAGTTTGTATCTGCATGAACTGTAGAGGGTAGACCGCAGCAGGATTTAATATTTTGTTATGAGCCATAATTAACAAAGCTCATAATACAAAGCACTAATTATTTGTAGCAAATAATAACTCTACACAATGGCAAATAATTGTATACAGGTTCTAAACATCATGATGTCAGATATAAAGGAACACACAGCAATCAAATGATCATATAATGTTATTATTATGATCATATACTATTATCCTAGTGTTCTCTCATTTCAGCAGCCAGTAGGTCCAGTTTGTCAACGGAGCCTGAGATGGGGGGTTTGGCTTAGATTCAGCCAGAGGAGGAAGAACCAAAATATGCAGCTGTGAAAAGAGGAGGAGGAGCAGCAAGGAAGATATGAGGAGGAGCATGTAAGCTTCATGTGGTCAGGGGGGCAACCTGCTGGGCCGTCTACCACACCCTTGGTATTTGACCACACTGGCCCACTCCGTAGATCAACCTGGTCGGAGACAGACTTCGACTTCCTTGCCTATGGAAGCTAGAGATTCTGGTCTATATACAGAGGCAGAAGTTCAAAATAGTGCCTCTTGATCTGAGTCTGCTCCCACCAGGCAACAGTGGGCTGCAGCATTAGGAGGCTCTACAAGGAGAAGAGGTGACACAATCTCCAGATGGAAAGCTACCTATCCAGCCTGCTCCAGTCGATCCAAGACCAGAGCATCTAATACAGCTGACTATGGACATCATCCAGTATGCTATGGTCGCCAGTACTGCCTCACCACCCTGGAGCTCTCCCCAGCACATTTGCAGCCTTGCCCATCCTTGTCTCCCTCCATGACTACCACTATAAGTGTTGCAATGCCACCCCTGCCTCCCCCAGCTACCACCTAAAAGTTGGAGATGGGGTGGTGTCTTTTACTTTATTTTAAGCAAATTTCACATTTATTAAGGCATTTTATTCATATGCAAGCAGTACTACCAAGAAATGTAAATAAGCTATATACACAGTGGCTTTCAGATCAATAACATCCTCCCAGCAGTATGATAAACACATATATCATGTTTTAATATCCATGATTGTTGTTAGGTTTAATTTGTACCAATGCACAAATGACTGTGGACTTGCATTGTCCTGCAATACTATGTTAATCGAATCCAGCAGTAATATGCGTTAGTTAACCATGTCATCCTCTTAACAATATGAGAGCAGATACTTTTGTCTGATCTAATTAACAGACATTAAGACTGATAGCGGATATTGGGGGCCTTGCGGTGGGTCTGCAGCAGATTAAATGTTCTTGGTTTGCAGATGATATGCTTTGCACCCTGACCAACCCGGTCTCCTCATTTCATAATTTGCTGGCCACTATAAAGGAGTTTAGCACCAAGTCTGGACAAAGAATCAACATAAACAAAACCGAGGCACTGGACATAGATACTGAACAACTACAATACCAATATAATTTTGTTTGGCCTAGTGGAAGTATTAGATATCTAGGAGTAAGGATAACTAGGAAGATATCAGCGTTATATAAACTTTTCCCCACTGTTCCAGAAGTTGAAGGTAGATTTGCAAAATTGGTCCAGGTGTAAACTGTAACAGACAGGACGTATCATTAGCGTTAAAATGAACGTCCTACCAAAAATTCTTTATTTATTTAGAACCTTGCAAATTACAGTTACTAGCAAAGAAAGCATGCAAAGTTAGCCGTTTACGTTTATTTGAGCGAATAAACGCCCACGTATCGCCCAAAAAATAATGCACAGACATAAGACCCAGGGAGGACTTTCTTGCCCTAATTTGCTGTTATACGGCAAGGCCGCTCACCTAGCTTTTTTGCCTATAGCGCACTCTATCAAACATCATCCCATATGGGTATTTTTTGAGAATTGGAAAATGAACCCCTATACCTTGAACACTATAGTTTGGAATCCTTATAAAAATCAAACTATTAACCAACACTCTAATTCCATAATCAAGCTGACTCTCTCGACCAGGCTTGGGCGGTATCCAGACCTTGGGTAGCTAATTTCCTTTCTCCTCTTACTTCAATTAGATCTTTCCCTAACTTTGGTAAGGTATTTATCGGGTAATCTAGACATTGGTGGTCTAGTAATCACTTAGAGAGGATAGACACATAGGCCCTCATTCAATTGCGATTTGGCCAATTGAATAGTGCTCTAAATAAGCACATAACATATTTTTTTCAAATAAGTTTTTAGTTAGTGAAAACCTTGCTTTTGGATAGATGTTTACTAACTAAAAACTTCTTTTAAAAAATATGTTATGTGCTTATTTAGACCCCTATTCAATTGAGCAAATTGCAATTTGGTTTGCAACCTGGTTTGCAAATGATAGGATAATATTTCTGGGCCATTTTAGCCTTCTATATAATATCCCCCTAAAAGAAAAGTGGCATTATACCAGACTCAGATATTGGCTTTCAGCAATCGGCAAGAATCTGCCACTCTCAAAGGGTATCTTGGGCACGCTATATTCGCACTTTATTGATTCTAGTGGTTCACCCAAACCCCTTTTCGTAAATAAGTGGGAACAAGATTTAGGAGTGAGCCTTGGGCCCGGTAAGTGTAAGGAAGCCTTTAATCCCTTATCTAGAGGGTCTGTAACCTATAATCTACTGGAGGTGTTGAGTAAGGTCCTGCACAGGATGTACAGTGGATATAAAAAGTCTACACACCCCTGTTAAAATGTCAGGTTTCTGTGCTGTAAAAAAATGAGACAAAAATAAATCATTTCAGAACTTTTTCCACCTTTAATGTGACCAATAAACTGTACAACTCAATTGAAAAACAAACTGAAATCTTTTAGGTGGAGGGAAGAAAAATAAAAAAATAAAAAATAAAATAATGTGGTTGCATAAGTCTGCACACCCTCTTATAACTGGGGATGTAGCTGTGTTCAGAATTAAGCAATCACATTCCAAATCATGTTAAATAGGAGTCAGCATACACCTGCCATCATTTAAAGTGCCTCTGATTGACCCCAAATAAAGTTCAGCTGCTCTAGTTGGTCTTTCCTGAAATGTTCTTAGTCGCATCGCACAGCAAAAGCCATGGTCCACAGAGAGCTTCCAAAGCATCAGAGGGATCTCATTATTAAAAGGTATCAGTCAGGAGAAGGGTACAAAAGAATTTCCATGGCATTAGATATACCATGGAACACAGTGAAGACAGTCATCATCAAGTGGAGAATATATGGCACAAAGTGACATTACCAAGAACTGGAGCTCCCTCCAAAATTGATGAAAAGACGAGAAGAAAACTGGTCTGGGAGGCTACCAAGAGGCCTACAGCAACATTAAAGGAGCTGCAGGAATATCTGGCAAGTACTGGCTGTGTGGTACATTTGACAACAATCTCCCGTATTCTTTATATGTCTGGGCTATGGGGTAGAGTGGCAAGACGAAAGCCTTTTCTTGCGAAGAAAAACATCCAAGCCAGGCTACATTTTGCAAAAACACATCAGAAGTCTCCCAAAAGCATGCGGGAAAAAGTGTTATGGTCTGATGAAATCAAGGTTGAACATTTTGGCCATAAGTCCAAAAGATATGTTTGACGCAAAAACAACACTGCAGATCAGCAAAAGAACACCATACCCACAGTGAAGCATGGTGGTGGCAGCATCATGCTTTGGGGTTGTTTTTCTTCAGCTGGAACTGGGGCCTTAGTTAAGATAGACGGAATTATGAACAGTTCCAAATACCAGTCAATATTGGCACAAAACCTTCAGGCTTCTTCTAGAAAGCTAAACATGAAGAGGAACTTCATCTTTCAGCATAAAAATGACCCAAAGCATACATCCAAATCAACAAAGGAATGGCTTCGCCAGAAGAAGGTTAAAGTTTTGTAATGGCCCAGCCAGAGCCCAGACCTGAATCGGATTGAACATCTGTGGGGTGATCTGAAGAGGGCTGTGCACAGGAGATGCCCTCGCAATCTGACAGATTTGGAGGGAATTTTGCAAAGAAGAGTGGGCAAATCTTACCAAGTCAAAATGTGCCATGCTGATAGACTCATACCCAAAAAGACTGAGTGCTGTAATAAAATCAAAAGGTGCTTCAACAAAGTTTTTGTTTAAGGGTGTGCATACATATGCAACCATATTATTTTATTTTTATTTTTTTTCTTCCCTCTACCTAAAAGAGGTCAGTTTGTTTTTCAATTGAGTTGTACAGTTTTTAGGTCACATTAAAGGTGGAAAAAGTTCTGAAATGATTTATCTTTGTCTCATTTTTTTACAGCACAGAAAGCGGACATTTTAACATTTTAGGAGTGTGTAGAATTTTTATATCTTCTGTACCTGACACCCACAAGTATGCACGCTACCAATCCTATAAATACTGACAAATGTTTTAGGGGATGCCAGATAGTAGGAGACTTCTTACACACATGGTGGACCTGCCCAATAGCACAAAAAATCTGGAGACAATCTTTCAAACATCCAGATGTGTCTCCACAGAGGATTGTATCTCCTTGAAATCCACCTGGACACACTAACTCCCCCCCCCCCCCCCAAACAAACTTTTACAATTAGTTTGGCAATTAAAAACCATACAGACAAAATTTGGAGAACCCCCAACCTTAAGGTCATCCTTAAAGTTAACTATATTATGATTTATGAGAAAACATAAAGGAGTGATGCCTTCCCCTTATTTATGGCGATTTGGTCTCCATGGTTGGATTCCCAACACAGCATTACAGTGTAGGGCTATAGAAAGTTAGCCTTTGCAGCCATACATAGCTCTTCATAAAAATAAAGAATAAAGCATGAAGGAGCTGGTGGGTTTGTGGTTGTGGTCCTTGGAGGTGGAGCGTGCGCGTGGAAGTGAACTGGCCAGGTTAGACCTTTTTCTTTCTCGCTCTCATTTTTGTTAGTCTTTTTATTTCTTTAGACTGTTTATTATAAATATCAATGCCCCAACGATAGTAAACAGGGAAAGTTATGGTTATATATATATTAAAAAAAAAAAAAAAACAGGTAGGCCCTGTGGCTCTGAGGTATTACTGTATATACTCGAGTATAAGCAGAGTTTTTCAGCCCTTTTTTTAATGCAAAAAAGGGCCCCCTAGGCTTATACTCGAGTCACTCTCCCCCCCGTGTCTCTAACCACCCCCATGTCTCTTTCCTTCCCCCCCATCTCCACCTAAACCCCCCTAAATACCTCCCACCCTCACTTACCTGCTTGTGCTCAGGCCTCCATGCTCGCCGGTTCAAGGAGCGGAGGCCGGAGAAGAGAAGGGGGAGGTATTTAGGGGGGTTTAGGTGGAGGAGGGAGGTTTGATGATGAGGGAGGGAGGTTTGATGATGAGGGAGGGAGGGAGGGAGGTTTGATGATGAGGGAGGGAGGGAGGGAGGTTTGATGATGAGGGAGGGAGGTTGGAGGATGAGGAGTGGGGCAGAGACGCAGGGAAGGGAGAGGGGAGAAGAGACACGGAGAGCGGTGGACACAGAGGGCACAAGAGGGACACAGGGGGCAGCACATTTCCCACCCTCAGCTTATACTGGAGTCATTCATTTTACCCAGTATTTTGTGGTAAAATGGGTGCCTCGGCTTATACTAGGGTCGGCTTATTCGAGTATATACGGTAATCACTGAAAAGTCAGAAAATTAAGACTACAAACAATGTTCGAATGGATTAGCATCTTGTTAATTGAAAATTCCAGTATACATACATACCATTATGAACATGTCGTGATTATGTATTTGTTAAAGTACGTGATGTCTTTATTAAAAAAAAAAAAAAAAAAAATGTATTAAAAGATTAGTTTTGAACATATAAACAAAATATCATAGAATAGATTCAAATTGTCTTCATTAAAATCTTCCAGTCTTAATTTAAAAAGAAAATATAGACATTTTTCTAAAGTTTATTTTTGAGGATAAAAAGCAATACAATATTCAAGTTTTATGGAGGTTATATTAGTAGTAGTATAAAATGGGGGGGGGGGGGGGGGGGGGGGGAGAATGAGTTGAACTTTATTTTAGTATATCAATGATTGAATAAAGGGGTTTAATATGGATTAAGGTCACCACTCACATTTCATCATTGAAGGAAGTATATGCTAAACTGTATGAGACTATTTGATTCAAAACTAATAGTAATAAAATATGTATATGATATAGTAGTGTATGTTTGAAGAATTGTCGTAATAGTGGTGCCAAGAGAAGAAGTTTTGGATTTTAATAATAGTCCAAGAAAAAAAAAATATATATATATTTTGGAGTGTTCCCCAGGGGGAGAGGAGATGTAATATTACAGCCTATCCTTCCTCCTCTACTACCTGTGTGTCATATTGATTACACATGGAATGATAAGAGATAATAGGATTTAAAGATTAATACACACCAAAACACAAGCCAAATCACATCTGTTTATTTACTACAAAAATATGAACAGATGAAAGAAAATTAAATAATTAAATATACACATGAACATACAGTTTTAACATTTCTTTTGTCTTTTCTCCAGGCCGGCTAAGGCCTAGGCCACATGGCTCTGGATATAAATATATAAATCTGGTGACAAAAAAAAAAAAAAAAACAGAGCTGTCCTCTCAAATTTAAACGGCCATATTATGGTAAAGGTGTAAAAGCATCTTCAGCAATGTGATCCGGCCTTAAATTGGTGGCAGTTGCAAAAAATTAAAACTAACAGGACCAATTTGACATGTCCTAAAATGGCAATTCTCAATAGAACTTAAAATTCAATCCTGCAGGACTCTTGTGAACTGGGCAATCATATGAGTAATTCTGCAGGCACAAGGCTAAAATTTGAATATATTTTTGTGAGCAATTACTATTACAATAAACAATAGTGGTTTGCACACTCCATTAAAAAAATACAAAATTATCAAGTGCAACAAATCACTTATTCTTGAGGAATTGGAAATGTTTATACAACCAAATGCTAAACAAATAAACATCTCCCGACAAGGCACATTCACTATTGAAGTCTTTCTACGGACAGTCATTCGGACAGTCATTTAGATCAACCAGAGCTTCTTGCTTGATAAAACCTGTATAAAAAAAAAAAAAAAAAGGACAGTTTAAAATCTAAAATTTTAAAAATTTTTTCTTAACTTTCATTTATTCTAAACTGAATACATTTTTTTTTTTTTTTTTTTTTTTAAATAGCTTAGCAAGTTAAATAAAACAACTAAGTAGAAGTAGCTGAGTGTTTACTTCCCATTTAACTTTTTGCTCTTGTGGCTGGGCCAATTAATTGATACGAATAAATTTCCATAGGTGTCATCCTAAACTGTACGAGATCAATTTTCTTGGAGGCAAGTGTTACTGACAAGACAGAGGGAGATGGGAAGTGTTACCAGTATTGTTATTCATTTCAGATGTCAGCGGTAGGAATACAGCACATGCTATTCCTTCTACAATAGGTTATGGCGGTAGCCAAATATACACAGAGGAGGCTCTTAATATGGTACATCATAAACTATAATAACAAGTATTTTATCAGTTAAGTGATATTAACAATTCATTTTCCAACCAGTAAACGAAATATTTAATTATGTCATTTTTAGCTGTTCATCAGCAATTCTATTCCATCTGAGAAAATATTTAAACATTCTATTAATTTAATTACCGATAAGCCTGAGGCACTAGGTTAGTTGTTTTCGGTGCAGTTGGATGCTAAAAGCGTGAGACTAGGCATGTCCAGAAGACCGTAAAGGGGTTATTTTGGTAAAACAAAAATATTTCCCACAATACCAGTAAGGTACAACAGCAACCATCACATGGCAAAAACACCTTATTTGGAATTTTCTTTGACTTCCTTTAAGATTTCCAGACATTCAATCTAAGCTATGGAAAGATACAGTTAACAAACACATATAAAGAAAACCATAAATAAGCACATCCATCTGCAAGAAATACAATATTTCAGCTTTATTTTTCTTTAGTTAACCTGCACTTACAACAATTCATTGCTGCTAAATTGAGACAACTTAGTCAAAACTATTGATTTTTTATTAAAATGTTCCAAATAATTCAGTTATTCAGCTTTACCTTTTTCAAAGCAAATTAACTCCTTTTAATTCAAGGTTCTCAAACTGTTCGATGGCCTGTTGTTCTTCTTCAGAATATGGTGTTACCTAATGGAATATAAGATGTTTTAGTTACAGAAAGAATATCAAGGTTATATTTCCAATGCCAAGACCAGAAAGCCAAATATTGATCATGTTCCCCTTAAAACAACCATTATATCTGAAAACATGTTACAGTAAATACTGAAACGTATTAAACATGTCTGGGTTAGCTTGCATACATATGAAGAAGAGATATGAAGGCAGTCCTCCAAAACTAACAGTTAGTAAACAGAATAGGACATAAGGGTAGTTCAGTAAAATACATTACAAGTCCAATGTGTAAACTACCTGAAAATCAGTTTGTTGCTGTAAATGCTGCACTATTTTCATTGTGTTTGCAATGGTTTTCCGAATACTATCCACTGACTTCTGCTGGTCAGCAGCAATCTTATCCAGCTGGGATGAGAAGGTTTTGAACTGTGATTTGATGGTGTCTAATTGTTCCAACAACTGGACTGGATTTTCCTACAAACAAAAAGGCTTAATTTAATATTTGAAAGAATAAAACAATCCAGAGAACATTTAAAGAGGTCAAATTGTTACATTTACAACATACATAGCGCTAAAGAAAGTCATGCAATAGTTTGTACACATTGTGAAAATGTTTTTATTGTCTTGGCTTTAATTATAGTTTAACACAGAAGCTAATCAGCTACACAAATATGAGGCACTGGGAATAATTACAGAAAAGTACTCTGACTTGCCGATACATAGGGTATATGTGCTGTGAAAACAACTACCTATTGATATTAAAGGGCCATCGTGGTCAGATTTTTCTATATGTTCTTTTGTATATCGGAACACATATAAATTAAAAAATAAATAAAAATAAAAAAAACACGGGCAAAAGTGTTTATTTTGTTTTCTAAAAAGATTTTAAAAAAAATTAATTTATATATATATATATATATATATATATATATATATATATATATATATATATGCAAATCTTATTTACTGCAGGATTCTTTCTCCCTCATTAAAAAGTAATTTGTTATAACCAATCGGCGCTCATTGCGAGGCACGCAAGACTTGAGCAGGGAGAGGGGAAAGACACAGTGGAGGGAAATAAGGGGGACCCCCCCCCCCCAGGGCAGAGAGAAATGGGGGGAAACAGACACAGGGGGCAGAGAGTGGGGATAGGCTCGTAATGGGCACCAAAGGAACTCATCGCGGACCTAGTGATGGGAGCCAAAGGCTCTCAGCGATGGGCTTGTGATGAGTACTGAAGTCGCTCAGTGTGAGGCCCGTAAAGTAGAGGAGGGAGAGGCTCGCAATAAGCACCGAAAGTAAAGTGGCGGGTTGGCCGAGGTTAGCAATAAGCAGCGAAGCCGCTCATTGCGGAGCTTGTAATGAGTGGCGAAGGCGCTCATCGCAAGGCCCGTAAGGTAGATGGGTAGTGGGAGAAGCCCCTCAAGTTGGGGGTGGGGGAGCCTTGCATTGTGTGGCAAACAGCATTGCCAGCCTTCAAATTTGAAGTAGCTAGTCTATAATAATTGTTTAACAGTTACAGACCCAGCCTAACAGTGCGAGCTGGGAATAAAATAACTATTGTATGTGTATTTTCCAAAGCACCATTTATATTAAACACAATGACTGAATATTGGTTACCTGCAGTGAAGAATCCCCAGGAAGGCTCTTTCTTATTTCAAATTTCAGCTTTTGCTCAATGTAATCCAAGTCAGATTCTGATTTTTGAAACTGAAAGCGTAAACATTTTAGTAAGTTGCCAACAAGAATAAAATTACATTCTTTAAGATACATGATAGATAAGCAAAGGGGCACCATTCCCAAATGTTTTAAGTGCAGAGTGGATAAAAGATCCTAACCATTCTTACAAGCCTTTCATAGAATCCTGTCCGTTACCAGTGACAGGTATTCTTTGGAGCCGCAACACATTATATAAATATTCCACTCTAATCATTGCTTATATGCTGAAGATGTTTAAGCCTGCTTCAGTACACAGAGCTATTCAAAGCCTGCAACATGAGTAATATGAAACCGTCTCCCCATTATATGCTTGGTGATTGAAGTGACGTGTTCTCTGCTTCCAGATGCTTTGACAATACTATTGCACTGCTAGCTGTATAGTACAGTAGTGCAATAAAGTCAGAGCACTTATTAGCAGAAAAAGCTCCATCATTTAAGAAGAGATATAAAGCTGTAGTGAAGAGGACAGCCTACAAACTGGTAGAATAATTATAACCATAGAGCGAGCGTGGTCAGGGTGCCTGGCCGATGCCCTTTTAACATTGCACTGCTTTTTGTGCATGGCCACTAGTAGTACAACATAAAAAGGGCGCTGGACAGGATTGGTGTAGCAGCAGAGAGTCTCTGCAGTCAGAGATAGAAGCATTTTATTTATCTTACACCTTTCACAAAATGTTGTTCAGCATTACATAATGAAGATTATTCCACCCCCCAATACAAAGATTGTTACTGAAACTTACTAAACATACCTTTTACATTTGTTTGTGCAGGAAAGATTGAGTTATATAAAAAAGTATAGCTTGCATGTAGACAAATCTTTTTTAAAAAACAGGCAAATTATTCATGAGGCAAAAAGACAACCTACTACTCAAACTATTTGAAAATGCTAAAAAAGTGGAAGTTTAAATCAGAAGTAGAGTACTATCATCTCCACTCCCAAGTTATACCATTGGATAGATGTGCTAAACTTTGGCATCTCCAGCACTTGACACTTTAATTAATATGGCCTCAACCTGCGTTTTTTAGGGCTCTTAATATTGCTTTACCGGATAGTGAGTCTGTCTCAAACAAAGCTGACAGTGAGACTTAATATTGTTACATTTTGCAATAGTGTTTTTTGGGTAATATTGGGCAAAAAAAAACAGGACAGACAGGCCCTTTAAGACAGCAGATCCTTATGCCCACCCCCAATCAAAGACACCCTGTTAATTTAACAGTTATAACTTAACAGCAAATTGGCACTACCATTGTAGTCTAGATTCTCCTGTGCTGTTATCGGCATTCTACTAACAGGATTGACACACCGGATTGGAGTGGAAAGAAAATCCCCAACCTGTCTGGTTAGCCAATTATATTTTTTTGTGGGAAACCAGAGGTTAAGGAGGGTTGTGTTATTATGGACACTTCTTTGATCTGCAGTTAACCACAACATCTGCATAACTTCTATACTGGTCTAGCCATGTAGACTACCCACGAATGGCTGTTCTGCTACTGACATAACTATGCAAACTATATTTGCCAATAAGGAGAAAAATGGTATAGTAGTTACAAAAAGGGCTTAACAGAGGGGGGTCATGGCACTGGACCCGGCAAAAATAAAGGTCATATAAACCCGAAAGGCCAGGTGACCCATGTAGCAATTGAGTTTCTGGGGAAGACTAGCAGAGGCAAATGTGACACAGTCAGGCTCATTAGACCTCCTGCCTTTGGACTGCCCTCTAGCCATCGAAAAGGGATCGGCTATGTGACCAGCAAACGCTCTCGGTCAGGTAGCCATCCTCCTGTTTCTAGCCAGACTGGCTGGCACCTCAGCCATTTCTGTGACTGGTCAGGCTATCAGTGGGTCATCCAATGTGAGGAGGGCCTACCATACTTTCTTCTGATTGGCTAAGGGAGCATGGGAGTAGAAATACAGATGTGACTGGGGACCATACCAGCTAATCGCAGAAGGTTTTTTTAGTTTGTTTTTTTGTTGTAAATCATTATACTGTTGTCATTGTTGTAAAGGGGAATAAAAAAAGTGGTATGGAAAGTAAATGCTCATATGAATAGTGTCTTTATTGGAGGAAGTACATGCTGTAGTACATTCTGAAGCCTTGTGTCTTCAAAGCTGGCGACCTAAGGACTAAGACAAGGTGGTCACTAATTATATATATATATTTATTAACATACATGTACATTACTGTCTCCCATAGTTTGTGTAATAACTTTTTCTACTGTCCATGCAGACACTGGAGATATTAATATTAGGACATGGCCTCCCAAAAGGAAGGAAGCATTAAACCGCTATACACTTCCTTTTTGGATAAGCTATAACAAACCAGATGTTGCACCCAAAATCATTATATAATGCTTAAAAGCAAACACGTTTCTATTCTTCCATAAGAAGAAAGGTTGGGGGACTAAGGGTGATAATTAGAGATACACAAAGGTCAGTTTAAAATATACTATTGTTTAAAAAGATCTAAGTACTTTACCATATAAATATTATGGAAAATGTATTTAAGTTCGTAATTTTTACCTGCAAATTAGTACTTTGAATCTATCCACAAAGTCTGTGATATCAGTGTAATGTTTCCTAAAACCTGCTAATTAGTCCAAGGGTCCGCTCACATTGTTTTCAGCTGAAGCTAAATGGTCTGAAGAGCCTTGTGTGCAGACACTAGACAGTCAGTTTGATAGAGTAAAAGAAATGATTTATGAAAAAGCTAATTTTTTTAGCAGCAAAATAATTTAAAACCATTTTATTGAAGTAAAGTGTTTGGGAATCTTAAAACAACCTAAACAAAACTATGGCTACACACTTTCTGTTCGAATTTAAAATGTAACTTTTTATCATGATGATTACTTCAGCCAATTAAAAAGGTATCACGGATTGTAAAAGTTTGTTAGGTCATATCATTGGACCTGATATGGGAGGAGGACGATGCAGGAAGACCTGCTGGGGAGAAGGATGCATTTGAAAACTGGCTCCTTTTTTCCCCCAAGACAGCTTTAGGTCATCAGACAAGTGTTTACTTAAAAAAAATAATTTAGCTGTATGTCAAGGGGTGAAACGCCAAAGTAACTGTAACCAAAAAAACAAAGTTAGAGGTGCTCAGTCAGAGAACAAACTATTCTTAATACGCTAGTTCTATTGCCATGATAACCCACTCTGAGAGCAAACTCTTTTAGCTCACATGTGCCCTTTCACAGGGAGAAATATCCTGTAGTATATCAGTATGGTCCCACTCACAAGAGTTACCCAGACCCAAAATACCAGGCAATTCTACCCTGAACAGGAGAAACAGCAAACCCCAGACGTACACTTCGGCTTCTCTTGGGCCTCATCAGTAAGGTATAGCTTTACTCCCTAAGGCACAGTGAGCCTAGGGTCCACTGTGATTCCCCTATCATCCTTAGGGAGACTAACCCCTAAGGGTCATTTGCATAAACAAAAAACAAAGTTAGAGGTGCCTAGTCAGAGACTCCATAGTGAAGGAATCCATATAGTCACCAAATCAAAGTCTACAGGTCCTTCTGGCCTACCTCAGTGAGTTCTGGGGGGAGTTCTAGAGAGAACCTCCAAGGAAGGAACTCCCTGAGGAAGGTCAGAGTGACCTGTAGACTTTTATTTGGTGACTATATTGATCCCTTAGCTATTAAGTTTTTCTGGTTTATTGTTTAAATAATTGATTACTTTCATCTTGCCCTCTGTTACTGCTGAAAGGCTTATTAATGTTATTTCTGTATACTGGTGAGGTATTTGTGTAGTAATATTGGTTTAATTCGCTTTGTATGGTTAATGTATTTATGTAGAGATAGTAATGTTTTTTTTCCTTTCTGTATACTGGTGATATATTGGTGTATAGATTAATGTTTCTTTCTTTCTATCTGTATACTGATATTATCTGTGTTGACTAAACATCATTGTTTTTTTTGTTTTTTAAGTCTCACTGTACACAGTTCTGATATACATTTTTCTTTCCTCCTGAAGTGATAATAAATTAGGTGTCTTCCATTCTTAATACGTTGTAGGAGTCAGCCATTTTGTGCCACCTGCTATATATATATATATATATATATATATATATATATATATATATATATATATATATAAAAATAAATCTTATTTGTGTGTTTTGGTCGACCAATCTCAAAAGAATATAATATAGAAATTATATATATATATTTTTTTTTATAGTCTTTCATTATAGTTCTGTATAACTTGCGGTGGCTCTTTCTCTTACACATCTAGAATTTGCTATTAATGGTGACGTAGTGGGTTATTGATCCCTCAGAAGGCCCTGCTGGGAGCATAATGCGAGGTATCTTGTTTGTGTGGGTGGACAGGCTCAAAGGTTTGTCATTGGCCTTTGTGGGGGGACAAGGTCATATTGGTCACTTGCCTCAGATGTCGGAAAATAATGAGAAAACAAGCTTTCACTGTGTGACATACCGGATCATAGGGCTTTAATTAAAAAGGTGCAGACCATGTTTGTGCTACTATACAACACGTCGCTATAGCAGCAATACTTCATCAACAACTGTGTATAGAATAAACAGAGAGAAGTACATATGTGATGACGCCATGGTGTGTGTTAATCACGATACAGCAATGGAATATACAAATCTGATAACTTGAATGGAAAAAGACATCAGAAGCGATTTATTTAACCGTGTAAGATATATTGTGTGGATGCATTTAATAAGCTTGGCCCAATCTGCAGCATGCCTTGTGAGGCAGTGATCTATACTAATACTATCTAGCTAATAACATTGTTTCTGGGAACATAAGAGGTATTCAGAAGCACAAATTGTAGGAGTCCTCGCAGTCAGAGACCTAGGATTTGTACACCCACCTACCACACCAACCTCTTCTGGATCACTACCTAAAGGGCTTGTGTACCTCAATGAAGCTGTGAGCTATATGTAGGGTCACCCAAGATGGGCAGGTCACAACAGAGAGGTCAGTCAAATTGTAGTCCACTGGTGAAGGAACTGCCAACCCAATCTAGTAATTTTAACACCTTATGGATGGGCATAACCACACACAGGATGTGGTGTGTTGTGGTCCATATGGTCACAGAGAGTCAGACACAACTAAACCACTAAACAGCCACACTAAAAGGATCTGAGAATTCTTATAGGTTAGGGTCACTGTTTATGCTCTAATAAGATCACTTTATAATACTCTCCATAACACGGATGGCTCTATACATCAAAATGAATCATGAGATATAGCAAATGCACACAGCTTCAGCAGCTAAATATAATGTATCTGTATCAGTTATGCCTCCTGCCTCTTATAAGTATGTATGCGGGGCACCTAGAATAGCGTGTTATTATGACGTGCCAGTGTCTAACATCGCTGGGTCACAGAGTAGTGTATGATATATATATGTGTGATACGTGTGTGTACACAAGGGCTGGGCACAGACCAGCTACTGATAAATTATATGCGTCCCCTCCCCATCGTGTCCCTCCACATCTCCCCATCGTGTCCCTCCACATCATCCCTGGTCTCTTTCCCTCGGCCCGGGCTCCCGCCATTTCTCGCACTGTGAAGGCCGAGCACACACACCAATATGCTCACCAAACGGCCTTACATCCCGCAGCCTTCGCTCTGTACCCAGATGGCGTTCATCACACGGCCGCGCATATTAATGGCTGCCCGTGCTATCTCATATCTTCCCCGCACCTTCCTCGGTGTGCGGCTCCCCCATCTTACCAGAGCCTCCAGCTTATTGACTGCTGTCTCCATGTTGAATAGTTTACATTCCTCAGGCGGACCCGGGAATACAAGTGGGGGAGGCGAAGGGAGGAGCCCGTGGCAGCTACGGGCGGGATGAAGGTGAGAGCACGTTGCTCATTGGACAGCTGTCACTCGGTGCAGGGCGGTGACTGAACTGTAGCTCTCCATACAGCAGATGCTGTTGGCCGAAGCTCAATGTAAACCTGTGCATGGGTCGCTGTTTGTGATTGGCTTTGTACCAATCGTCGAACTGGAATAGGTTGACACATGTCCCGCCTCTGTGATGTGGTTGGTCTGCGTTCCTCATTTGCAATTTAACCCCTTCGTTAAAAGTGACTAGATTTGAAGGCGATAAACTCTGCATATCCATTGGTCCATGATAACAACGCCTCTCTGTCTAAGAGCCTTGGTATGGTTGCGTCTTATTGGCTGTTGAGCTCCTATGCTATCCGTTTATTGGGTATTCTGAACATGGAGGGCGGGGTTTTCCCCAAAGCTCACAACTGATTGGTTCAGAGACTACGCGGTGTGATTTTGAATTTGGTAGTGTTGTCATTCAGTGGTGCGGCTGATGCTGGACGGATGGAAGTTGTCTGCAGCATCTGAGATAGGTGAGAGCCAGCGTTAAAGGGACACCACATCAAGTTATGTATAGCCACTGGGACAGCAAAGCATGGGGCTGTGCGTGTAATTTTTAAAACTCATATACATGCAAACATGTTCAGTGCTTTGCATTTAATTCATTACATATATAATTTAAAGTGCTATAGGGATTTCCTACTGTAAGAAGCAGCACTATGGATTTAAGACCTCTGTATGAGATGCATCTTATCATTGGAATTGATTGCTGTGATTCCTCAATGTGTTGCTGTGAATCTTACTAAATGTAACAATCCTATTTAATATGGACTTTGCTTTTATTCAGTTCCCTCTCTCTGGCCATTACTGGTTACAAAAAGCATTGCCCAAGGCTACATCCTTCAGTCTGGGGAGGGGATGAGTGATCTCATTGTGTGCTGTCATAGGGGATCTCTCAGGGTGTAAGGACATTTGTGACTCTAGTATGTATATATATGTGTATGTGTATATATATATATATATATATATATATATATATATATATATATATATATATATATATATATATATATATATATGCACATAAATACCAATATTGTTTGTGTTACTTACAGTATGGTAGTTCTATGTGTTGTTGGCAGACTAATATAAAGTCATATTTTACTTATTACATGTCTTTTACTTTTCACTTTGGTAATTTACAAATGTGTCTGCTGCCTTTTTGTCTGGGTGCTAAGGAAGGGTGGTGGGGAAGAGATCAGCCCTATGCCAAATATACTGCTTAAAATGAACAGCAAATGCCCCAGTCCTTACAGAAATTGGATCTATCCTGTTTTGTGCACGCACCCCGAAGCAGCCCCTAACCCCCTACATCCCTTGCCGGCCCTAACCCTAACCTCCTAACCCTCTTAGCCTAACCCCTAAGATTAACTTCCTAAGCCCCTAACCCCCTACACCACTTTCCGACCCTAACCCGAAAACTCCTAACCACTTGGAGACAGCTACATCGGGACATCATCGGCACAGAGCAGTGCAGCATGCATGCTTACATGTAACAGGATAGGTCCCAGAAATGCATAGTTGATATATGAACAAATATAATTGCAATTTGAAATACTTTTTGAAATAGGTGCATTTTTTCATGATAAATCAAAGCAAATCAAATGTGTACTTATATGTGTGGAAGCCTGTCCAAGCTTTCAGGCAAAGGGGCTATGTTCTGCTGCATTACTTCCACCAACCAGGTTGCAGGGGTCTTCCCCCCCCCCCCTGTTATAATGTCAGGTTTCTGTGCTGTAAAAAAAATGAGACAAATAGAAATCATTTCAGAACTTTTTCCACCTTTAATGTGACCTATAAACTGTACAACTCAATTGAAAAACAAACTGAAATCTTTTAGGTAGAGGGAAGAAAAAATATAAAAATAAAATAATATGGTTGCATAAGTATGCACACCCTTAAACTAATACTTTGTTGAAGCACCTTTTGATTTTATTACAGCACTCAGTCTTTTTGGTTATGAGTCTATCAGCATGGCACATTTTGACTTGGCAAGATTTGCCCACTCTTCTTTGCAAAAACACTCAAAATCTGTCAGATTGCGAGGGCATCTCCTGTGCACAGCCCTCTTCAGATCACCCCACAGATTTTCAATCGGATTCAGGTCTGGGCTCTGGCTGGGCCATTCCAAAACTTTAATCTTCTTCTGGTGAAGCCATTCCTTTGTTGATTTGGATGTATGCTTTGGGTCCTTTTTATGCTGAAAGATGAAGTTCCTCTTCATCTTTAGCTTTCTAGAAGAAGCCTGAAGGTTTTGTGCCAATATTGACTGGTATTTGGAACTGTTCATAATTCCCTCTATCTTAACTAAGGCCCCAGTTCCAGCTAAAGAAAAACAGTCCCAAAGCACGATGCTGCCACCACCATGCTTCACTGTGGGTATGGTGTTCTTTTGGTGATGTGCAGTGTTGTTTTTGCGCCAAACATATCTTTTGGACTTATGGCCAAAATGTTCAACCTTGATTTCATCAGACCATAACACCTTTTCCCACATGCTTTTGGGAGACTTCAGATGTGTTTTTGCAAGAAGGAGGCTGGCTTTGATGTTTTTCTTCGTAAGAAAAGGCTTTCGTCTTGCCACTCTACTCCATAGCCCAGACATATGAAGAATACGGGAGATTGTTGTCACATGTACCACACAGCCAGTACTTTTTTTGCAGCTCCTTTTATGTTGCTGTAGGCCTCTTGGTAGCCTCCCAGACCAGTTTTCTTCTCCTCTTTTCATCAATTTTGGAGGGAGCTCCAGTTCTTGGTAATGTCACTGTTGTGCCATATTTTCTCCACTTGATGATGACTGTCTTCACTGTGTTCCATGGTATATCTAATGCCTTGGAAATTCTTTTGTACCCTTCTCCTGACTGATACCTTTTAACAATGAGATCCCTCTGATGCTTTGGAAGCTCTCTGTGGACCATGGCTTTTGCTGTGGGATGCGACTAAGAAATTTTCAGGAAAGACCAACTAGAGCAGCTGAACTTTATTTGGGGTTAATCAGAGGCACTTTAAATGATGGCAGGTGTATGCTGACTCCTATTTAACACAATTTGGAATGTGATTGCTTAATTCTGAACACAGCTACATCCCCAGTTATAAGAGGGTGTGCAGACTTATGCAACCATATTATTTTATTTTTATATTTTTTCTTCTCTCTACCTAAAAGATTTCAGTTTGTTTTTCAATTGCGTAGTACAGTTTATAGGTCACATTAAAGGTGGAAAAAGTTCTGAAATGATTTATCTTTGTCTCATTTTTTTACAGCACAGAAACCTGACATTTTAACAGGGGTGTGTAGACTTTTTATATCCACTGTATATATAAAATCTTTCCCTGAAAATGCACTAACCCAGCCACTGGCCAAAGCAGTATGCCCTCCCTATTTTTTCTGCTACTGCCAGATGCTGACGCACCCTCCACCCGCAGGGGAAAAAGTCTCATAAGCAAACCAAAATTTTAAAAAATAAATAAAAAGTTTTCTTAAATTAGAAAAAAATCAATGTTGATGCCTTCTGGAGAGATCCATGATGCGTTGGTGCAAGTTGTGTCTGTATGACAGGGGTGTTTACATTTCTTGGGAGCTATTACTGTAGTGAATGATGCAAGGGGTCTGCTTCTGTACCAGTGACTCCCTGTTCCCTGCATCCCCAGCCCTTTCTCCAGTGAGAGGGAGATCCAATATACCGTAGCTAATTTTACTTAAAACACCCAATCTTCAAACTCAATGTTTCCACTCAAAATTTGTTAAAATAACCAACTGCAATTATATTCAGTTATATGTGTAAATGTAATTTTTGCAATAACGGTGATCTTTACTGTGTCACTTTAAGGTATAAATCCCGCATTTCTTGATACTTTGCTGTTTCCATGGAGAGAAAAATATTGACTCGTTGTTATTTCCTGAGGGGATAACTATTTGAAATTTTGCTCCCGCCATCAATCTTAGATGTCATGGACATGTGTGTTAATTTCCTGAGGGGCGTTCTTCTCATACATATGCAGCTAATATGAAATTTACACCCATAATGTGACAGGACAAAATTAAAAATAGCAGATATATATACAGGGGTGGAAATTTCCTAGGGGCGAGGACCTCTTAAAATGTTGTACTTGTGCTCCTAAATAGGTTTTCAAAGTCCTATGTATCCTAAACATCAGCGTGTCTGACCCTGATAAAATATTACTGACCTATATGTGTTACAAACATCTGTCCTTGTCCATCCTTGTGTGTGTGTATATCTCTCTCTCATATATATATATATATATATATATATATATATATATATATATATATATATATAATTAGTTCAGCTAATTTTTGCCACCCAACATATTTTTCAAATTATTAGGATCTATGCTGTTTTGGTGTCGGCACAGGTCCGCCTCTGAAGTGCGGCCTCCAATCGCTAGATGGCGCTGCCGATATTTTTTTTCTGCGCTGCAGATATGTGAGAGAAGTTCTAAGCTTATAATGTTGGCCTAACCCGTGAACTAGCGCTCACCCTAACCCTAACAGATTGCCTAAGCCTTGACTCTATGATATGGCACCGGAATATCAGCAGTGCCATCTAGTGGATGCTCACCGCCACCTCTGCTGCCTTGTGCTGTGCTACCATAAGAGGATAGGACCAATTGTTATATATGTAATTAAAGAGTAACTAAAATTATTCTTTATTACTGCAATAGACAATGGCGAAATTCATTCAAGCACGCAGAACAATTAAACATAGGAAGAGAAAGAGGACAGCAAATAAATCACTGGTATCCAAGTCTGTTCCACCAAGGTAAGCGTTGCTCTCATTATATTCTCTAAAGCCATCACTAAAGTCCTACCGGCAGATCTCTTAGTCATGATTGATAGATCTCACAGTGACCGCACACCAAATTCAGCCAGCAAATAGATTGAAAAGTCACAATACAGAGTGATAAACAAGTCTACTGACTGTAGTTCATGGATGTTGGGTAGAAGAGGGGAACATGTTTGTATGTGATTGAAAGGGACCGTTAGCACCCTGCTGGTAGGGTAGTATACCATGTTAGGTAGATATAATCAGCCTTATTAAATTGCAATTAGCAGAGAGACACTTTTAAAGCGTTTTTTAAGAACAATCTGAGTAGATAAAAGGTTAAACAATCATCCATAGACTGCCATCCACAGAAAGAGCTTGTTGCTAAGGGTAACCACTTTAACACAGCATTGATCTATCCAAATTATGCAATTGTGTTAATACATTATAATCTTATGACTATATATATATATATATATATATAATCTTGTTTCACATATGGTGGGCTTAAGAGTGATAGAAACCCTCCACCGTACAGAGTACAGTAGTACAAACAATGAATAGTACATTAGTGATTCTATTTGAATGTTTAAAAAATAAGTTAATAAACTTATCTCCTGCTCAAATTATTCAGAAATACAGCTAATGCACTGCACTCTGGGAAAACTGGGTGGGGACATGCAAATGAGACCACAATGCACAATTTTGATAAAGAGAGGTGTTTCTCTCGAAAGCTTGTAATTTTTTTTTTCTTTTAGCCTGGGGCCGAGCTCTATGGAGGGTACCCTCTGAATACATACCACTCTGTGCTCATTGATGCTTATGCTCCCGTGAAGCCTTCAGGTTACCCATTATTGAAGGTTTTAGGACCCATGAATCTTCCAGGCCAAGCTAGCTCAGGCTCCTGGGAGAGCAATTGCCACAAACTCTGTCCAGATCCTTCCAAGGGGTCCGTAACCAAAAATCCCTGTCCTGTCAAGGACTGTCGAGACCCCTTGTCTTCACTAGTGTGAAGAGTGCAAAAAGTGTCCAAATCATAATGCATGCTCATTTTCCTTGTCTGGGGTTCTCAAATTAGGCATCTGTAAAATACCCCCATCTCATTTAAGGTGAGGTCAACAAGAAAGCTCTCACCAATCCCTCTGGCTAAGTGCTGGGTTGCATTGTGAAGTGCTCCCCAATACAGAGGCTGAGGGATTGTCAAAAAGTAAGGGTCCCCCCACAAACTCCGCCCCTCCGACTTGACAGGTGCTACCATCATCCACCTGCCTTTTTGGAGAAGGTTCTACACTTGATCTTAGCCAAAAGGCCAATAATACTGTCAGTGTAGCTAAAATGTTTGTCTAATAAAAAAGGTATACTGTATACTGCAATACTCTGTTTATATATATATATATATATATATATATATATATATATATATTTATATGTGCGTGTGTGTAAAAACCACAGCATCATTTAGCTTATGGTGGGCAAAAGAGTAATAGAAGCATCCACAGTACAGAGTACAGTAAATAAAATAAATAGTACATTTGTGTTCACATTTGAATGTCTAAAAATAAGTTAAAGAAACGCTTTTCTTGCTTGGAATTACAGTTATTGAACTGCACTTGGGGAAACTAGGCAGGGGCATGCAAATGAGTCAACAATAACTTTTATTTATTAAAATTCTGAGCAAGAAATATGTATATATATATATATATATATATATATATAATATATATATAATTTATAGACATTCCAATGTGAACACAAATACCGTATTGGTCCGATATATAAGCCGCACCCGCAAATAAGCCTCACCTGTAAAATTCAAGGGGAAAAAATTGAAAAAAGATAGTACTCAAATATAAGCCGCACCCTTAAAATTGGAGAGAAAGAGGCTCTCAGCCATTGCAAGAAACAGGCTTTCTAATTACTGTATATACTCGAGTATAAGCCGAGTTTTTCAGCCCTTTTTTAAGGCAAAAAAGGGCCCCCTCGGCTTATACTCGAGTCACTTTCCCCCCTTGTCTCTCTAACCCCCCCGTGTCTCTCTAACCCCCCCGTGTCTCTCTAACCCCCCCGTGTCTCTCTAAACCCCCCCCGTGTCTCTCTAAACCCCCCCCGTGTCTCTCTAACCCCCCCCCCGTGTCTCTCTAACCCCCCCGTGTCTCTCTAACCCCCCCGTGTCTCTCTAACCCCCCCGTGTCTCTCTAACCCCCCCCCCCCGTGTCTCTCTAACCCCCCCCCGTGTCTCTCTAACCCCCCCCGTGTCTCTCTAACCCCCCCTGTGTCTCTCTAACCCCCCCTGTGTCTCTCTAACCCCCCCCCCGTGTCTCTCTAACCCCCCCCCCGTGTCTCTCTAACCCCCCCCCCCCCGTGTCTCTCTAACCCCCCCCCCCCCCCCCGTGTCTCTCTAACCCCCCCCCCCCGTGTCTCTCTAACCCCCCCCATGTCTCTCTAACCCCCCCGTGTCTCTCTAACCCCCCCGTGTCTCTCTAACCCCCCCCGTGTCTCTCTAACCCCCCCCCTGTGTCTCTCTAACCCCCCCCTGTGTCTCTCTAACCCCCCCCCCCGTGTCTCTCTAACCCCCCCCGTGTCTCTCTAACCCCCCCCGTGTCTCTCTACCCCCCCCCCCCGTGTCTCTGTAACCCCCCCCCCGTGTCTCTCTAACCCCCCCCCCGTGTCTCTCTAACCCCCCCCCCGTGTCTCTCTAACCCCCCCCCGTGTCTCTCTAACCCCCACCGTGTCTCTCTAACCCCACCGTGTCTCTCTAACCCCCCCCCCCCCCCCCCGTGTCCCTCTAACCCCCCCCCCCCCGTGTCTCTCTACCCCCTCCTCCACCTAATCCCCCCTAAATACCTCTCCCCTCACTTACCTGCTTGTGCTCCGGCATCCGGTATATGCTAATGACGCAGCGCGCATGTGACGTCACATGCGCGCCAGGTCAAGGAACGGAGGCCGGAGCACAAGCAGGTGAGAAAGGGGGGAGGTATTTAGGGGGGTTGAGGAGGTGGGTTGAGGTTGAGGAGGGGTTTGAGGATGGGGGGTGGAGGAGGGGGTTGAGGCGGGGGTTGGGGTTGAGGAGGGAAGGGTTGGGGCTGAGGAGGGCGTTGAGGAGGAGGGGTTGAGGTTGAGGATGGGGGGTTGAGGAGGGGGATTGAGGATGGGTGGTTGAGGAGAGAGGATTGAGGATGGTGGGGTTGAGGAGAGAGGATTGAGGATGGTGGGGTTGAGGAGAGAGGATTAAGGATGGTGGGGTTGAGGAGAGAGGATTGAGGATGGAGGGGTTGAGGATGAGGAGGGGGTTGAGGATGAGGAGGGGGTTGAGGATGAGGAGGGGGTTGAGGATGAGGAGGGGGTTGAGGAGGAGGGAGGGAGGTTGAGGAGTGTGATAAGGGAGGGGGAAAGAGACACAGGGAAGGGAGAGGTTGGAAGAGACACAGGGAAGGGAGAGGGGAGAAGAGACACTGAGAGAGAGGGGGACACAGAGGGCACAAGAGGGACACGGGGCAGCACATTTCCCACCCTCGGCTTATACTCAAGTCACTCATTTTACCCAGTATTTTGTGGTAAAATGGGTGCCTCGGCTTATACTCGAGTATATACGGTAGTACTCTAACTTCTTTTGCAGGTTACAGGCCTTACAGGATGTTAGAACCACTAAAACCGTTAATCGCTATTCAATTGCTACAATACCACAGTGTCAAGCTCGCAAATCGGCAGTAATTTTTTTTGCGGTCGCGAATATAAGACACACTTGTAACTCGCAAACTTATATTCGGACCAATACGGTATACCGTTTATTTATTTATTTACTGTACTCTGTGCGGTGTAGGGCTTGTATCACTCATTTGCCAAACATAAGCAAAATGGCGATATGGTTAATAGCCATCCTACAAATCTATAGCTGGATATAGGTACCAGCTCCACACTGATGAGATCCATTTAAGAAACAGCTGTCTGTGGATAGGACTCCTAACATGTGCATAATCCTTTTATGCTATGCTTTACAGCTGTATGTGTGTATAAATATATATATATATATATATATATATATATATATATATATATATATAAGCTTTGGACTGTATCTCTATTATTTTGGCTTTATTTGACCAGCATTTGTTTAGTTCAACTGACTGTTCTTTCTCTCTTTTGTGGTGTAAATAAACATATTTTTATTATTTTTATTCTAAAGTGTATATGACCTAGAAGCGCTTGCTTGCTTAGTCTAATAACTATACCAGTTAGGCTAATGACCATAACTTCTCCTCTTTGTATTTTGTTCAGTGCTTTTTTGTAATCTTTTATCATGCTGTTTCGAGTTATTATTGTGTATACTTCTTTTTCAGTGAGTCAGAAATGGCACCTGCATCATGTTCATGGTACAAGACGTTGATTCCAGTTGGATGTTTTAGATTCCTCATTTTAAGGAATGCAGCAAATTCCTTAGTAAAGACCTTTATCTGTTTGTACTTGTGGAGTCACAGCAGCATAAAAAAGGTAAGTGCTCTGTTCTTAAGGCCTAGTCATGAAAATACTTTTAATACAAAATAAATCTAACATGTGCTATTCTTTTTTGACAGCAACTTGTGGCTGTAAAGAACACAGTATTTCCATCTATCATCTGTCAGATTGAACTTCGCACGCTAAGACAGCGGTTACACAAACTGGAAAGAGAGTTTACCAAGTTAGAGTCAGCACTTCAAGTAAGTGACAATCACAAGGAAATGCTCATAGACTCGCACAGACACACACAGAATCACTTAGTTTTTATGCTGTGTGAGTGGTGCACAAAAAGCAGATTTTGAGCACACCCCATTTGCATCACCTTCTTTTCTATTTCTATATCTCAAATTATAAGCTTCTGTGTGTTTATGTGAATGTATGTATGTGTGTGTGTATATATATATATATATATATATATATATATATATATATATATATATATGTATATATAAATTAGTATGTCAGAGGGTATCAAGTAAACTTACAGCCAGAAATATCATTGTTTATAGACATTTCTGTTTGTCTATTTCAATATCCTTCATTGCATCTACAGCCAGGCAGCAGTCACCTATATGTGTTTATGTATTTATATTTACATTTTGTTCAATCATTTACTCATAACTCTGGGATTCCATACCTACTGAAAACACTGGTAATTTTAGTCTCCAAATGTTCACTGTGCATTCACAGTCTCCTCCCACCTTAAAAAGGCTGATCATAGATTCCCTAACTAACATCCTTGAAGGGCTAGACCGCCCCGTCTTGGGAAATGCGGATTTGGATTTGCTTAACTCTGAAGTGACCATAGAAGAAGTTAAAGACACTATTAAATCTCTCAGATTAGGAAAATCGCCAGGGCCGGATGGCTTTTCTAATTTATATTATAAAAAATGTATAGATGTCTGGACTCCTCAACTGGTAACATTATGCAACGCTATTCTAAGAGGGGAACAGATGCCACCGGAGTTGAATCAGGCAAATCTGGTCTTTTTTCCTAAGGCGGGACACGCTGAAGGTCAAGAGCTATCGCCAAATCTCCTTGTTAAATGGGGATATTAAAATATTGGCTAAATTAATGGCGAATAGGATTTCCAGATTCCTGCCTAAGCTCGTTCACAAAGATCAAGCAGGCTTTATCCCACACAGGCAGTCAGGGGGACAACATTAGGAGAGTGCTAAATTTGCTGCATCTTGCCCGACACTCAAAAACCCCACTCTGCACCCTTGCCTTAGACATTGAGAAAGCATTTGATTCGTTGGAGTGGCCATACCTTTACTCAGTTCTAGTGAAATTTGGTATCAAAGGCAACTTTCTGAATCTCCTCAAAACATATTATAATTCACCTAAAGCCACTTTAAAACTACCTGGCCCTGAGAACCCACTTTTAAACATTCAAAGGGGCACTAGGCAGGGATTTGCCCTTGCAATGGAACCATCGGCACAGACTATTAGGGCCTATCATTAGGTAATCAAGAATAGAAGTGCTGTCTCTTCGCGGACGATTTATTATGTACTTTAACCCACCCCTCCACCTCCATCACAGCTCTTATGGAAGTACTAAATAGATTTAGCACAATCTCAGGCTTACGAGTCAATGAAGAAAACCAGAAATCCTGGGGTCACATCTCCTACAGCTTGATAGGGAATTGTTAAAGAATTAATTTAATTTCTATTGGCCCAAAACGTACTTCAAATATTTAGGAATAAAAATTACCCCAAATATCTCAGACTTGTATAGGGTCAACTATCTGGCCCTTTTTAAAGAACTATAGGCCGACCTAGAAAGGTGGAATAAGTTCTGCATCTCATGGTCCGGCCGAATTCACACAGTCAAGATGAACATCCTCCCTGGAATATTATGCTATTTCAGATCTTTGCCTGTCAAAATCCCCATAAAAGACCTAGATAACTTCCAAAGGCAAATTATGAGATTCATCTGGCGTAATAAAACCCCAAGAATTCCAAAATCTACAATGTTTAGACATAAAGGCAATTGCGGACTCTCGTGCCCACATCTTAAGCTCTATTATAGGGCGGCTCAAATTTATTTTCTGCCCCAAGCCCACTCCTTCGAACATCAACCAATTTGGGTTTCAATGGAGAATCCGCAGCTACAGCCCTTGGGGTGGGATACAATAATATGGCTCCCTAAATCTCACTGCCCTCCATATACTTACTTTAACCCAATGATTAGATTGTCTCTGGGATGTTGGTCTTGGGCAAACTCTAAACGGCAATTGACTCCTGATCTCTCCCCTCTTCTCTCTATTACCACCTCTCCCCCCTTTGCAAAGGACCTTCCTGCATACTCTAAGGCTTGGTGGACAAACACAGTTTAGATAGAATAGGGGCATGGATAAAGGACAATCAAATCATCAATTTCGAAATATCTTATGGATAATTTTGATCTTCCGCTGAAGGAACACTTAATTTTCTGCAAGTTCAGGCACTTTATCTTGACCCTGAAGAGGGCATTTGGTCACCCCAAGGTAAATTGGATAACTCGCGTCTGCAAAGATGCTCTTCTAACTAAAGGTATTCTTGGACAAATCTATGAGACATTCAATAGCCCACCTAACAACCATAAACCTAAGCCCTTGATTAAATGTGAAGAAGACCTGGGTCAGACCTGGCACATGGAAAAATGGGGGCGAACAAGCCGGAGACAAACTAGGGGCTCTTATAATTACAGCTTGCTAGAAACTTCGCTGAAAGTATTTCATAGAACCTATATTACCCCGGATAGACTCCACAAAATGAACCCTCAAGAGCCCAATACTTGTTTTAGGGGATGTTTGGAGATAGGGACCTTTACTCACATTTGGTGGACCTGTCCTAAGGCTCAAATTATTTGGTCTGAAATAACTCAATTAGCTTCAAAACTTTTCCACACCCAGATAATATCCTCCATTGAAATTTGTCTCTTGGGACAACGACCACCCCTACTGACTAGACCTCAGGACAGACTACTTCAATCTATTTTATTAGCAGTTAAAAGCCATATTGCCAGTAGGTGGAAGAATGCCAGTCTGTGCTTGATAGAAATCGTCAATAATATTGTAAGTTGACAGGAAATACATTTGTAGGCGTGTTGCGGGAGGTTGGAGGTGAGGAAATCGAATTGGAGGGAAATGGGAACCAAAATACAGAAGGCTATATCACAAACCACCTTTTCCGCATCCTTTGCATATATACTCTTGGATAAGTTATAAGTTGTGTTTTTGTTCTCCCTTTTGTTTCTGATTTGATTTTGTTCTTTAATTACACTTTTGTTTGTATTTTACTGGAAAACGGAAAATGGTGGATGGTGTGGCTCACAAAAAATCATTGTTTGTGAGAGAACTTGCTCTGAAAAATGCATGTTTCCTCACTTTTTCCATCTCTAAGCTGGAGATCATTCAAGCCTTTTTTTTATTTTTAAGCATTATCTCCATATAGCTGCCTGATCACGGCCCAATTTTAGTGCCACAGTCTGGGGAAATGAGCTCCTAACTCCACCATGGCTTAAAGATGGAAAGAACTCAAGTGTAGGATCAGGAGAAAACCAGCAACGGCGGCAAGTTCTCTCACCAAAGATCAACTTTTTTGGCAATTAATTGAAAAGCTTGAAACTGAAATTCCTAAAAGTTTATGTTTATCTTTACTACTTTAAAGCCATGAAAGCTTAACCACTGCAGCAAGCAACATGACAATTTTACATATTTAAGCGGAGTACTTTAATTCCTTCAATTGTGTTTGAGAATTTCATTAATAAACCAGATGTATGAAAATTTAGTTTTTAAACACTTCATGTTATCGGTGCTTTTATTTTTAACCCTTTCTTTTTCAGAATAAGGAGGCTAATTCAAGTGTACCAGAAAATCATTGCCGTTGCAGATGCAGCCAACAAGCAAATGCAGATGAATGGCCTCCTGTTGTACCAGTGTGTCCACAAATATCAGGACATGTTCCTCCCGCTTTTCCTGTGTTATTACCTCCTGCTCTACCTCCACCACCACCTCCTCCACCCCCACCACCTCCTCCACCACCACCAGGTCCTCCACCAGTATTTAATCTTCCAAAGCAACTACCTATTCTGAAGAAATCTGGAAGTACCAGACCTCCTAAGGTGGGTGACGTTTGTTTGTGTTAATAAGGTACTTTTCTGATAACATTTCTTGCTAGCCCAGACTACCTATGCTATGCATTCATGACATAACATCTGGAAAAGGTAGCAAAAAGCAATTATCATTGACTTAATGATCACTACACTGTTGACTTGCTAGGAGGCAAAGTCTCAGCATAGAATTAATTATAACATAACCTGCGTTGCAAGTGGCAGTATGCAGCTCCATTTAAGGTAGTTGATCAATGGTTTGTCATAAAAATAGAGTCTTTAATGGAAAGCCTTTAAATTAGGTCAATGCAGCGCAAACCTTTTGACATGAAGAACCTCACATGAGGCTCCAAGGAGCAAAATGGCTGAAAATTAGTCTTCAGTACAACTGTTTGGTCAAGTGTCCAGTGTCCCATGTCCGCTAACAAGGCAATTAAACACTTAAATGTGAGATTATTGACCACAAAGCATGAGAACCGTTTAATTAATTTTTTACTTTCATCATTGTGTAGTAATGCAAAGTGCATACTGTAATTAGTTCTCACAAGTGATGCTTTAAAGAAGCAAAAAATGAACAGAGAATGAAGTATGACAGAATGTGTTATATAGCTCCAACGCATTCTGTAGCGATGGGGTACAATAAAACATGTGTATGACAATAACTAATTTGACAGGCAGATACAAAAGGAGTTGACAACCCTGCCCTTGAGCTAACAATCATACATTACATGACACTATCATACAAAGCACCCTGCAAAAATGAGAGTTCAGAAGCTTATAGGCTAAATCATTCGTGAAACCAAGGGGGAAGAGTTAAAAATAAGAAAAAAGGGCTTGGCAAGTAATTGAAAATATAGCAGATGATTAATTAGTGATTAAGTCTGTGGGTGTAGCAGCTGTGAAAAATGAAGGGGATAGTGCTGAAACCTGCACTATAAATTAACACAAATCATAGGTAGTTGGACAGTGACGGCATAGGTGGGAGGGCTTGTTGGATGATTTTAGAAGCAGAAGTGTGGTGGTGTGTGAGGCTCTAGATCTGGAAGTAAAATAAGGTAATGTGAACAGAACTGGGAAATATGTCAGTTGGGCATGGTATGAGGCCCAGTGACATGAGCTGAGCCCCAGCAGAAGTGTCCACCTCAGACCTGATAATATGAATGATCTGTTTCAGGAAAAAGAGATAGGGGCCATGGTAAAACTTCTAAAGGTTGTAGATGTCCCTTAGCATCCGTAAATCCCTGTCGTTCCAGCATCTTGCTGTGACTCTAAAATCAACAGTGCAATATAGAGCCAATGTGCAGTGCTACATGGGGAAAGTACCTCATGCATACATAAGAAATTATTTATATAGATATAACATCTAACACCCATTTCTCTGTGACTTTTCGCTCATGGAAAGCACTTCATCTGTTAACACGCAGAATAGCTTGTCACCTTTTATGTTTGTTTTTCTGTGTTTATACAGCATTATACTTTTTTAATTGAAATAACCAAGACTACTGTTTGATATTGTGTTTCCGTAAAACTGTAAAATTTAAATTCATAGCTTCGCTAGTTGCAGTATATATAGGTAAATGTTTTTTTTCCATTTCCTCGTGATGGTTTCCCTTTGTGACTGCACAAGTGGATACGCGTCTAAGTGTTCTTCCTCCTGTAGAATTTTCACAGCATGCATTTTTTATACAAAGCAAGTTCTCAAAGGGAACTTTAATACATTATAATTTGTTTCTCGTTACATTGTGACACAGTACCACTCTAACAGCTTTGGGGTAAAAAAATAAAACCTCTAAAGACTTGTTTGTTTTTATTATATTTCTAGTCTTTGCATCTAAGCTTTGTGATACTGTGACTACTGTGGAATGAATGATTTGCTATATAAATTGGGGTAATATCCAGTTTCAAATTTATATTACATGTGACATTGCTTTTCTACCCAGGAAGTGCCTGCAACGAAAGAAGGACTCATCCATATAACACTGAAAGACATCCTGAATGTTAAGTTACGGAAGGCGAGGGACAATGTGGCAATGAGAAAAGTAACTATACAATTGACACAAACAGGAAATGTACATGAGTCATACATGAACACTACTGCTCACTGGCTGATAGGGGCAAGCCCCCAGATCAATTAAACATCTGAATACATTTTTTTCAGCTTGGATAGCATTATTTTATGCTGGTAGATTATACATTTCCCTCTTTCAGATGTAACAAAGAACATGCTTTTATTGTCACTTTAACCACATTAGTTAATTGAATATGTAGTACCACTGACAATATTATTTATTGGATCAGAGAGAATCATTACTGAGAACATCTTGATTTTGGTTTTTGAAATGTTTACATTTGGAGATCAGCACATGGGGACATTGTAATCAAACTGGCTTGCTCATAGTACCAAGCAAAACTTGCATTGCCATTTGTGACTGGTGTATGAAATGGGTCACCTCTTTGGTCTATAATCCAGAAGCTTAACATATATAAAAAATCAAGGGAACCTAAAATCCTAAAAGTATACCTTCTTGGCTCCTAGATTTTTTTTAAAAGTCATAATATAACATTTAGAATTTTCCTAAATAGTTCTAATATGCTTCTTAGTTTTTTATATTGTGTTTCACTCCTGTTTGATGGTATACTGGACCTATGGCAGCAACAAGTAAGATATTATATATATATATATATATATATATATATATATATATATATATGTGTATATGTATATATGTATATATATATGTATAATCTCATATAGTCCCTATTGTTATAAATAAAGACTTTCATTTATTTTTCTTTAAGTAAAAGCACATTGAATCATGTCTAGATTTTAGAACTGCATTGTCCTAGTCTTAAACCCATACTTTAAAAGTTTAGCTGCCGTTCTCCTCCACAAAATCCTCATTATCAGCCTTATTAAATTGTGATTTGGCCAATTGAATAGGGCTCTATATAAGCACAGCATATTTTTTGACAGAAGTTTTTAGTTAGTGAACTTCTATCAAAAAGCAAGGTCTTCACTAACTAAAAAAAATGCTCTGTGCTCATATAGAGCCCTATTCAATTGGCCAAATCGCAATTTAATAAGGCTGTATATTTGTAGAAAGTGTTCACTGATGCCACGTATACATTGTTCATGTATTGATATAACATGGACTAATTAGGTGACAGTGACTGCAACATGAATATTACAATAATCTAAGTGCACGTTAGGTACAGTATAACTAACACTGTTGATCATCTCCAATCCTCAAGACCGTCCAGTTTCCAGTTCAAGATTTAAAGCACCATTGTCGTTTGGTAAAAACTTCACATGGTTGTGAAGCATATAATAAAATAACCACATTTATACATTTACAAGAAAATAAGGCCCACTGTGTGTTGGTTGCTGTCTTGAAAAGTGACTCCTGATGCGTATTTCTCTTGAAAGTGCACTGTAAAAACACTGTACATGTAATTTGTAGGTTCCAATGGGGAACATATTGTCTTCTGGTATTTTTTAAATAGTTTTAATATTAGTTATTGAGGTGGGAATTTGTAACTCTGTATAGTTGGGCTAATGTGTGCGCCAGTCAGAAATCTATACAGCAAACTGCTTCTTGCTTGTTTTTTTTCAGCAGATGGATTTTCAGCACAATAGAGCAATTTCACCAATTTCCTGCTCAGTGTTGCAATGCATAAACTTAAAGAGTGCCTCCAAAATACAGCCTAAACGCCTTGTAAATGTTTTTAGGTAAGCACAAATTAAACCTAAATGATCATTTTATAAGAAATCACAAGCAGTTTTTCTCTATTCCTTTATCTTATTTGTTCACAGAGAAACTCCAAGCAGAAATTCACTGGATTTGAGACGACATCTTAGGAAGGTCCATATAGTCAGGTAATTACTCAACCACTTTTATTCACTGTAATGGTTGTGTGCAATATAAGTGCTGCCACACTGGCAGGGACCTGCGGTTCATTCAGTTTATGGATTCCCTAGCTCTACTATAGAGCATTAACTTGTTTTATATCACAAACTTAGATACTTAATATTTGTGTATTATTTGTTTTTATATATATATATATATATATATATATATATATATATATAATTATAAAATATTTTGTCACAAACCTATTTTTGTGGCCAGGATGGGACTCCCCAGAAGCAAGGGCTCCTTATGGCACAAAACTATCCTGTTAAAGCCTCTGAACTCACGGACACTGTTTTGGGGCTCTAGCCCTGGTGATTACCAACTTCAAAGGCTATTACAGTGGGCATGAGATTTGCTTTAACATTTTGCTTTTCATTCATGTGTGATATAATGTTGGGCCTCAGGCCCTGGTTATGTACCCTGGATCCTTAAGAGCCTTGTCAGTGAGTATTTGGGCCTACAAGGCTCAGAATTGTTTGTAATGATTAAAGTATTCAGGCTGTGGTCAGAATATGCTTGTATAGGACACTATTATTCCATGTCTCTTCAAGTAGCACCAACATATCTAGTGCAGTGGCAGAACGTCTGCCTGTAATTTTGTTGCATAAAGGAAACCATTGCTCTGGACTGGCTATGAAAGTAACTTGTTTTAGTAGTAATGATTGCAAGGTTTTATTTTCACGGGTTAGTTTGTAACAATAGCTGCTGCGCTCCCCACAATTCACTGTACAGCAACCAGGTTATTAGAAAGGTAGCTAATAAGAATACATTGTTGCCCTTAGATCAGTGGTTCTCAACCCTCTCCTCAGGACCCCACAGACATGCCAGGATTTCGATTTAACAGTGTGTGAACACTGGTGAGGCAATTCGTATTCAACAGGCCATGAAGCCTGTTAAATCGAATTCCATACATGTCTGTGAGTCCCTGAGGAGAGGGTTGAGAACCACTGCCTTAGATGCAAGTGTTTGTGACGAGAAATCCATTTTCCATTTTTGTATGTGGTACACCATGCTTGCTTGTATGACTCCATCTTGGATGTTTCCCTGACCCCACTGCTGCATGGGCCCACCCAGTAGTGTTGGCTGCAAGAATAATTGTCAACCCCCTACCCTTAGCAGAACAGATCCGATAAATAAAGTTTTGTAAACAGGACACTGGCAAGTTAATTACCTCCTAGAGCGTCATAAAGTTTGATAAACTTGAGCTAACAGATAACCATACCAGGCCCTAATGACAGGGGGGAATGACAGCAGGGGCACAAGCCTGTCAATCAGAATCAGTTGTGGGTAGAATCAGTCAAGCTATTAGTAATCGGCTAAGAGTTTCCTTGTCAAAGGAAGGATGTACTGTTAAAATATGTCTGTGAGCAATTAAATGTGTCTCTGTCTGTTAAACATAACCAATGTATGTGTTCCTTCCTGGGGGTTAGCTATTAACTCTAAGTTGATCCTGTAACCCTTGGTATCCTGAGTTCCTGAGTGGTGGTCTGGATTTGCATGCTGGGCACTGGGAGACCCAAATTTTTTACAATCCAGGGGGTGTGTTCCTGTAGCTGAAGGCAGGAGGTCTTGGGGTGAAAGAGGACCCCTCACCCCTGGGTTGTGCCATGTATACAAAGGCAGAACATTTGATACTGTCCATATAATGAAAAAAAAAATTTTTTTAGGATCAAACAGTCTTATAAGTCATTAAAAGATTTCCTAATATTTACAGGAGCCCAGGGGGGACTCCAGTATATGACCGAGAAAACAAAGAGAATGGTACAGGACTAAACCCTTTAATGACAAAGGCTCTGAGGCGCAAATTTCAGGTAAGTCTTTTCTTCATATTAATTATTTCTATACCATGGCATGTTTTTTTCAAGATCTAGTATCACAGAATGTATGTAGCCGCATAATGACATAATAAAAATTGCATGTGAGGAAAATGTTTACTGATTAATAACCATTGTGAACTTGTTGGTGGCAAGTAAATTCAGTTGCTTTATGTTTACACTATATCTGCTTAAAGCTATATATAAGTTGCCTGGTATTCAAATGTTTCGTAAGAAACAGGCAGTGATTATCAGAAATAAAAAGTTTTATATAGGAAAGTTCAGTATACTTACAAAGTTATAGGCAGGCGAGTAAAATGTGGCTTTGCACACCCACAGAGAGCTTACATAACCCAAGTATGCAGAGGAGAGGCAGCCAGATACAGAGTTTGACCTTTCTGGTAGAGACCACAGAAAGTAAAGCTGCTGGATGGAATCAAATGGTTGGGAAGGGTCTGAGGTAACAGGAGAGCAGAAAGGGGAGGGGGATAGGGGGAGAGAGAGAGAGAGAAAGAAAGAGAGAGAAAAAAAACAAAACACACCAGCAGCAGTAGTAGTTGAGGCAGGGAAGTGACAGCCTGCATGTACAGTAATCAAGTGTGAATCTGCTGCAGAGAGACTCTTATATAAAAATACATAGCATATAAGAGTCTAAAATAAATATGACTATATATCACATGCTGCTTTGCAGCACAAACAGGAACCACAGAGCTTTATACAAATGTATCAGCTGCCTGAGCCTCCCCCAGATTGACCAAAACTAATTTTGAATGTTATGCTAATTTAGCCAGGGTTTCAAGGGGGTGTCTACTGTAATTTTCAACTGTCAGAAATTACAAGATATTTTGCTAACTTCAAGGTAAGTGTTTAAATCTTTAATTTGGTATTTTTTAATGCAAAATTTGTTTTGTTATACACTGCTGAATCTTCTCTATTGCAGGCACTCATAATTTAGCAAACTTACATATGACTTTAAAAATATATGTAAGTTAGCTAGGTTATTAATGCATCTGATAGAGGAGAAGTTATAGTTTCTGAAAAAATGTATTGCATGAAAAAAATTCCAAAGTAAACAGTTAAACCGTTAGCCTGAAGTTTGCTGATTTTCTTGCTTTTGCAAAGAGTTTTCTCTCAATGTTGACACCCCCAGAAATTCCCAGGGATAATTAGCATATCTTATACATTGTTTCTTTTTTGCCTGGGGATTGTACAGACATGCTCAGTTAGCACCTGTAGTCTGCCCTACTGTGGGAAGTCACATTATGTCAGACACTTTACTTTCCTTTAGATTTCTGTCCCTTCATTCACTGATTGTTTTATCTACATCCCAGGTGATACTTCCCCAGCCCCAGAGAATTACTCCATCACCTCCCTCAGCCACAGAGAATTGCCCCCAACCCCAGATAATTGCCACAGAGAATTAATCAGTGACTTCCCCCCAGCCCCAGAGAATTAAACCGTGACTTCCCCCAGCCCCAGAGAATTAAACCGTGACTTCCCCCAGCCCCAGAGAATTAAACCGTGACTTGCCCCAGCACCAGAGAATTAAACCGTGACTTGCCCCAGCACCAGAGAATTAAACCGTGACTTCCCCCAGCACCAGAGAATTAAACCGTGACTTCCCCCAGCACCAGAGAATTAAACCGTGACTTCCCCCATCACCAGAGAATTAAACCGTGACTTCCCCCAGCACCAGAGAATTAAACCGTGACTTCCCCCAGCACCAGAGAATTAAACCGTGACTTCCCCCAGCACCAGAGAATTAAACCGTGACTTCCCCCAGCACCAGATAATTAAACCGTGACTTCCCCCAGCACCAGATAATTGCCCCGTGACCTCAACATCCCCAGATAATTACCCCCCAGCCCTAGAGAATTGCCCTGTGACCTCACCAGCCCCAGAGAATTAAACCGTGACTTCCCCCAGCCCCAGAGAATTAAACCGTGACTTGCCCCAGCACCAGAGAATTAAACCGTGACTTGCCCCAGCACCAGAGAATTAAACCGTGACTTCCCCCAGCACCAGAGAATTAAACCGTGACTTGCCCCAGCACCAGAGAATTAAACCGTGACTTCCCCCAGCACCAGAGAATTAAACCGTGACTTTCCCCATCACCAGAGAATTAAACCGTGACTTCCCCCAGCACCAGAGAATTAAACCGTGACTTCCCCCAGCACCAGAGAATTAAACCGTGACTTCCCCCAGCACCAGAGAATTAAACCGTGACTTCCCCCAGCACCAGATAATTAAACCGTGACTTCCCCCAGCACCAGAGAATTGCCCCGTGACCTCAACATCCCCAGATAATTACCCCCCAGCCCTAGAGAATTGCCCTGTGACCTCACCAGCCCCAGAGAATTGCCCCTCCGCTCCAGAAAATTACCCTGTGACCTCCCTCAAACCCAGATAATTACCTCCCAGCCCCAGAGAATTGCCCCGTGACCTCCCCCACACGCAGACAGACACACACTCACGCTGCAGCTGCATCTCCCTCCCTCCTCGGAGGTGTTAGGCAGCAGCAGTGACATCACGGCTGATGTCACTGCTGATTGGCTCAAATGCTAATCAGCATGCGCATGTGCTGCATAAAGGATATCTCATTAAAAAATAGATATATTTTATGCAAATCACAGTTGCTGGGGGTGTCTAAATCACTCCCAGCAAAAAAAAATTTATACATTGCAAAAAAAACGTTTTTATTTTTTCATGCAAACGTTTTTGCTAGGTGGGTTATGGTGCATTCTACTGGATGCATTCATAACCCACCTCACTTACATATACCTTTAAAGCAGGAGTGGGCTAGGTCGCTTTTGGAGGACCATACATAGGCAGAGATTGGAGGAAAACCCTGTTGTGTTCAGGTAAAACTATTGCTTCTTCAGTCATCCTGATTGTCTCATCTCTACACAGAAAGGAAATCCTAAAATCCAGGCCTGTGTTTAATGTAAATCCATAGGAAATAAAAAGTACTTTATAAATTAGATATTATTTTTAAAAAAATTACATTTCTTGCAATTTCTATATAATCAGCATATTTATTCCACAGGTGTTTTCTCATGCTCTTTATTGTCAATTCCATTTGGTATGGGCTGAAAACAATGCAGCCAGAATCCTAGAGGTTATTGGCAATAATACCCATAAGAATGGGATAACATGCAGTACTATGCATGGTTGCTGGGGAAGAGGATGATTGACAAGTAAAATGCAAGCTTCAATGTAGTTTCCTATTCGGAAGTGTTTTCTTAATAACATTCAGCTGATAAAGTATAATTTATTCATTATTATTATTTATAGTTTTAAATTATACAATATTTGGACTCTCTATGTCCAATTAATCAGTTACAATTGCCACATAGACATTGCTTAAAAACAGAAATAATTATTTAGTGGTTTCCTAAGCCCAATAATTGTATAGTGTTCTGCCACAAGTATATATAAACCTATAAATATAATAAATGGAGGTATCTTTTTAAGTATTTATAATTGTATTATATATTTATTATAATTAGCACTTTATATATGAGATCCAAATATTAATTTGTTTTTGTTGCTTTACAGTTGGCTCACCCAAACAGCCCGTCTCCAATGAGCATATCCCCAGCAAACAAAAGTTTTGAAGAAGTGCAATAAAAAAAAAGTTTGTTTTATAACCACCTCCAATATGCTGCCTATACTAATTGCACTAATTTTAAGCAATATTAACAGAAGAAACGTTTTAATTTTGGGTTATTTTATCTTAAGATGTCAATGTAAATATTTTCTTTTATCGGCTGTTGGATGGGGAAAACCACTTGATAAAACCAAAAGAAAAAATAGTTGTATATTTTACAAGGTTTTAAAAAGCCATACAAGTGATACTATCTTCCTTGCTCACATTGTATATGAATGGACTGGGGCATGAAAAAAGTTTTGAGCTGTATATGTAATGTCCGTATATGGTATTATGTATTTGTGTGTGTGGGTGCTTGTGTATAAATATATGTATGTGTAAATAGTGGAATAATTCAAGGACTGGTATTATTGTATTAAAGGGACTTGGGCAAAATTTTTTCGTTTTGCATAAATATTTTAACTAGGGTACTTGATTAATTTTATCCTCTTCAGTGTAATTGACATATAACATGTATACTTCTATTACTTCTCAGAAGCCCCCACATTTTCTGACCTTCTTTACCTTTTCTCATGCAGTGTGCCATGTTTCACAGCTGTGACTTAGACATCAGTGTCTCATGATGCTCAGACATACAGGAAATCACTGTTTTCTTGTAGCAGTGCAGTATGAGACACTGGTAGTTGAAAGCTCCTCCAAATGGTTGTAGCCTTAAGTCACATTTGTGAAACATGACACCCTATATGAGACAAAACTGGAAGACACTGAAGCCGTTTTTTATTTTATGGAGGACATTTTGGAGAAGTCTCTAAAGTTTTAAAAAATATACTTCATAGTATAATATTCGTATTGAAGTGTCAATCGTAAGAACTATTTAAGGCCTATAGTGCTTTAATTTCTACCTCCCATTGTATGCCATCATGAAAGTTGCCAGACACAACTTTTATTATTATTATTAAACAGTTTAACAGAAACTCTTTTCAATCTGAATTTGTTGCAGTAATGATAGTAAAAAATAAAACCACATTTTCCCCGCAAAAAAAATATTTAAATATTTGTTATGGTTTATTTGTTCACTTAAAGGGGTAATCCAGTTTCAATTTCCCTGCCAGTTTCATTCTCTTCCTGAATAAACGCACATTTCTAAAGCTCCTTTTCTACTAGTTACAAAGTTCTGGATAAAAACAGCACTGTTAGCTCCCTCAAGTAAACAGTGCCATACACGCAATGACACAGAGACAGGAGAATGAAACAGACAGAGACACTGAAAACGGAATTAGCCTAGAATTGAGCAACTGAACAAAAAAAGTGAGTGTGTATCTAAGACTTTTTTTTTTTTTTGGTGGACGAAATCTGGCTTTATTTTTTTTCTACTATTAATTCTCTATTTACAATCACACTAAAAAGAGCTTCTAATACAGTGTCTCCAACAACCACATAAACGTTATATTTGATAAGCAAAAACCCCTTTGCTTATCAAAAAGTGGAGAAGTAGATTTTTTTAGGAAAATAGTGCTAGGTGTCTCACATTTCTTCCACGGGTCCAAATGCCACAGGGGAAAGAGGGCCAATAGTATGTAAACCTGCTTATTAATAAGTGCCTTTTCTTACATAGTATTCTGAAAGGCTGGACCTATTTTAATGTGCTTCAATTTAATTAATCACTGGGTGGCTAAACATTGAGCATATTTAAATAGCTTTATTTACGTACTTTTTTTGCTAAAGTTCACCTAATGGAGCACATGCCAGCCATGATTCCACTGAAAATACGTTTTAAAACTTCCATTTAATATCACACAAATACTTAAGGCTGTAAATCTTTACATTTCATAATCACTATGGATTTGCCACTAAAGGTCTGCTGGATGGTGACTTTGTTCTCTATGGGGTTTAATGGGACCTAATTAACACCAAATACTGCACATCAATCATTGTCAGCAGAAGGAAACACACTAAACAATATATATGCTTCTATGTGAAGTATTTAAAGTACTTGTGAATCCTTGTTACCCTACACTGAATGAGGTCTTGTCTAATAAGAATCAGTGGGCAAAAAGGAGCCTTTCCACTGAACACTTAGCAGAACGTCATGCTTATCTATAGGAGCGAAGGAAGCTTGACGCACATGAGTCTATATGGATTTATACATTGGCTATTTGCTTATAGCAGCCCCTTCAATGGAGACATATTAATAAATCACAGCTTGATATCTAGCATATTGCATATGAGATGCAAAATAGAAGACCCACCTCAAAAAAGATTGTATCAAAATCAGATAAAAGAATACTGTAGGGGTATTTCAATGGAGTTCTGTGTGTTTATTTAAAGGGATATAGAAGGTTCCTGGATATAATGGTGTTCTTTGTTTTATTAAAAAGATTAAAAAGTGCTTCAAATCTTTTTACTGTCCAAATTCAAGCACAAAGTCCCTGAAGTCAGGGGGTTGCAGTGCCTCATACTAACCAGTCAGTGACCATCTCTCAGCAACACTCTGAAACATGCTGCTTAGATCTGGTCCCTGATAGGCTAGGACACTACACTGCACATCCAGAGTCTGTCTGCATACACTGCATTGGGCAAACCCATTTGTTTGATTTTAGGCAGTAAAAATAGAGCTTATAATTGCTTTAATAAAACGGCGTACATAAAAGTAAATAAATACTAAATAATAGGTATATTTATATATCTAGTAAAATTCAGAAACCTTCCATATCATTTTGAGCAAATAGCAATAATATCAGAATTTGATGGAAAATATCAATGTGGCTTTTGAAACATACCGTACATTTTAACGTTATTACCATATATGTTTTGTTTCAAATAAATATACATTTGTTTATCTTTAGATACTGGTTTTGTTGCTAAATAATTATTAGAGGACCACTGTAGTTTGCGGAAAGCTTCACATGTTTGTCCAGTATGTAAAACGCTAACATTAGCAGCTATATATATAGTTTGCATTAAATTGTTTTTAGTAAAAATCCAAATTTTTGCAGATTATGCTTGTGTTTATGAATTTCCATACTGGATCTTAGGGCCTGATTCACAATCTAGTTCTACTGTGAATTACAGTTCCATTTAATTTAACATTAAGTTCCATTATTTGACAGACATTCAATAGTACTGGATAAATACCTGATCTGTGTCCATGGTTCCTCCCAAGTGACAAATGCTGTTAGGAAATAAACCATGTATTGTATGGCTACTACAGTGGTCTTTTAATGCATCATGTTTTAACTTCTAATGCCTGTAATGTGTTTACATGTCTTCTCTGTAATTAATATTCATGCATTTTTTTATTTGGCTGCATGAGTATTACAAGCTGCTAAGAATCCTTCAGTATTACATGTATTTAATATATAACAGAAGGGGTTGACAATTATGCATTTAATTGTTGCCACCCCAGTCACTGAAACAGCGACATAATGCAGTGAAGTATGCAAATGGTTAATGATAGTGTGTGTGTATATGTATGTGTGTATATATATATATATGTGTGTGTGTGTGTATGTGTATATATATATATATATATATATATAGATATATATAGATATATATATATTCATTGTATCCTCTGTGTTTGTCAAGTATACTTCAGTTTGTAACAGCAATCAATCAAAAATCTTTTATAAAATAAAAAATACGTTTTTACAAAAAATATAATCAATGGTGTCTTGTTTTTGGTTTATTATTATTTTATTATTATTATTAACTTTTATTTGTAACGCACCAACATATTCCGTAGCGCAATACAGGGGATAAAAAAACAAGGAAAAATACAGCATTAACAACCTTCCAAAAATGGAGTACCCTGTTTTGAGCTTAGAATCTTTGCAGAAAGTGCTTTTTCCCAAAGCATCCTAGAAGACTGAAAACTCGCTACTTACAATCTAAAGGGAATGGAAGGGGCAGAAATCAGGGAAAGATAAAACAGATAAGGAATAAAAAGGATCAGAAGAGAAGTGAAAGTTAGAAAGGTTTTTCATTTAGAGGGAGAGAGAAGGAACAGAGGTGAGGGCTCTAGCATTTAATATGTTGTCTGCCCCTAGTGGTGAGATAATATATGCAAGTAGGAAAGTCAGGTGATTCCCATTTCACTATAAATTTAATCAGAAATAAGGAGGGAGGGCAGATTTATCCTTTTATTCTTTCAATTATTGCAATCTATGTGTGTATGTCTAGATGTAATGGAGGCACAATGTATATATTATATAATTCCCTGACCAAGGGCACTATTTTATTGCCCAATTCTTAAATTTATACACACTTCAAACTGCTGTTAATATTGCCACATATTCTTTTAGCTACTCGCAATTGATTATGAGTTTCCTGCCCACAATGACTACGGGCCAGCCAAAGATGCAAATTCACCCTTAGAACTCCATTGGTTTTAGCACAGCTAAGCTTAAGGGTGGTTAATCTGTGGAATCCTCTACCAGAGGAGGTGGTGGCAGCGGATTCGATAGATAACTTTAAAAGGGGATTGGATTTATTTCTAATTAAAAAGGGTATTCAGGGTTATCATGGATAATTAGAGAGACAGTAATGATCCAAATTTTTTACATTTCCCCTTGAGACAATTGGCTAAGTCTCGCTTGTTTTTTTCTATTTGCCTTCCTCTGGACTAATTAATAATAATAAAAAAAAAAAAATAATAATTAATTAACAACTAATGAATTAATAGTTAATCCGCATATTCCAGATCAAAGGAGATCTTAAAAGGTTGAACTTGATGGACTGAAAGTCTTTTTTCAACCTTAAATACTATGAGCCTCATTCAATTGCGATTTGGCCAATTGAATAGTGCTCTAAATAAGCACATACCATATTATTTTTAAATACGTTTTTAGTTAGTCAAAACCTTGCTTTTGGATAGATGTTTACTAACTAAAAACTTCTTTAAAAAAATATGTTATGTGCTTATTTAGACCCCTATTCAATTGGCCAAATTGCAATTGAATGAGGGCCTATGTAACTATGAATATTAGGAGCTCTAAATAATTAAAAGCTACACAAAATTGATATTCTATGAGACCCATAGCTCTAGCTCGCAAATAAAGTCTGACCCGCAACGGAAAAAGTATCACTTTGAAAAATGCCTTTAAAGAAAACACGTATTAGAGCTGTAGCAGCTATTAAACAAACAATAATGTACTTTAAAAGCATGGAAAGGCATTAGAATTAATTGCACAATAATCTCAAACCCATAAACATGCAAATAAAAAATATATATTATTTTTAAAGGTTATTTCTGAGTAATATTACTCACGGGACTCAAGGGATTAATACATATGATGAAACCCAAATGGACTAAAACAGATGATTTAATGCATTTTATAGAGTCCTAGACTGCGAGCCAGGTTGGAAATTAATACTTACTAGTAACCTGCGCTTCATAAATGACGGTATCATATATGAACTGCTCTGTGTGTCTCTTCCCTCTATGTGCGCACTCACCCTCCCTCTCTGTGCGCTCTCACCCTCCCTCTGTGCGCTCTCACCCTCCCTCTGTGCGCTCTCACCCTCCCTCTGTGCGCTCTCACCCCTCTCACCCTCCCTCTGTGCGCTCTCACCCTCTCTCTGTGCGCTCTCACCCTCTCTCTGTGCGCTCTCACCCTCTCTCTGTGCGCTCTCATCTCTCTCTGTGCGCTCTCATCTCTGTGCGCTCTCATCTCCCTCTGTGCGCTCTCATCTCCCTCTGTGCGCTCTCATCTCCTTCTCTCTGTGCCCTCTCACCTTCTCTCTGTGCGCTCTCACCCTCTCTCTTGTGCGCTCTCACCCTCTCTTGTGCGCTCTCACCCTCTCTTGTGCGCACTCACCCTCCCTCTGTGCGCACTCACCCTCCCTCTGTGCGCACTCACCCTCCCTCTGTGCGCACTCACCCTCCCTCTGTGCGCTCTCACCCTCCCTCTGTGCGCTCTCACCCTCTCTCTTGTGCGCTCTCACCCTTCCTCTGTGCGCACTCACCCTTCCTCTGTGCGCACTCACCCTTCCTCTGTGCGCACTCACCCTTCCTCTGTGCGCACTCACCCTTCCTCTGTGCGCACTCACCCTTCCTCTGTGCGCTCTCACCCTCCCTCTGTGCGCTCTCACCCTCTCTCTGTGCGCTCTCACCCTCTCTCTGTGCGCTCTCACCTCCCTCTCTCTGTGCGCTCTCACCTCCCTCTCTCTGTGCGCTCTCATCTCCCTCTCTCTGTGCTCTCTCATCTCCCTCTCTCTGTGCTCTCTCATCTCCCTCTCTCTGTGCCCTATCACCCTCTCTCTGTGCCCTCTCACCCTCTCTCTCGTTCACTCTCCCTCCCTATTCTCCTTCTTCTCTCTCTCCCCCTCTTCTCCTTCTTCTCTCTCTCCCCCTCTTCTCCTTCTTCTCTCTCTCCCCCTCTTCTCCCTCTACTCTCTCTCCCCCTCTTCTCCCTCTACTCTCTCCCCCCTCTTCTCCCTCTACTCTCTCTCCCCCTCTTCTCCCTCTACTCTCTCTCCCCCCTTTTCTCCTCCTTCTCTCTCTCCGCCCTCTTCTCCTTCTTCTCTCTCTCCCCCCTTTCCTCCTTCTCCTCTCTCTCCCCCCTTTCCTCCTTCTTCTCTCTCTCCCCTACTTCTACTCTCTCCTCCCCTTTCCCCTGTCTCTCTCCCACTCTCTTCCCCCCATTTTCAAACATTCGCAGTAGCATGGCTGAACCCCTACGCACCCCCCCCCCCCCCCCACTGAAGCGATCCAGAAGCGTATAGCAACAATTCGCTCTCAACACGGAAATTGCGAAATAGGCATATCTAATAGATAGATAATTAGTAGTGTATGAAAACATTTTTTGAATAAAAAAATAATCATTAATTAGCTTACCTTGAAGTTAGCAACATTTCTTATGATTTTTGGCAGTTCATTTGATGGTGTACTCCCCTAGAAAATACCAGCTAAGTTAGCATAAAATTCATATTTAGTTGTGCCCAATCAGAAGGAGGCTAATACATTGTATCAATCTCCACCTCAGTGGCTTCTGACATGCTCAGTACAAGAACTGTGGCTGTAAGGGCAGATCTCTGCCAGCACTTCCTCTACTTCATCTCCCTGCCATGTCAGATAAAGATTCTTATTGTACAGAATGTCTCACTTTTGATGTTACTGCACTTATTACTAAAGGCTACAAATAGGAAAATAGTATCTGCTCACTTATCACTCACTTACATACCTCTCACCCATCTCTCACTCTCTCTGGTTTCAGCTGCAGGTCTCACACATACACCGCAGCTGCAGGTCTTACACACACACACACAGCAACTCTGTCTGTGCTGATCTCTGGTGTGGACGGGGCCCAGCAGCAGGAAGCAGCCAGGTGGGTCACATCTCAGCAGTGACTTCAGGGCTGACATCAGTGATCTCCCATTGGTTGAGGAAGACAGAACGGCTTTGTAGAGTGTTAAAATTGGTTCCCAGATGCTCCATGCTCCATCTTTCTTTTTCATTTTAAAAATACATAAAACAATACAAATACATACATTCATCCTATTCAAATAGTATCTTTCTCTCTATTTTTTCTTATTTTCAGTAAGGATTTACTACATAAACTTAATATATCTTTTTACAAAATGACAATACAAACATTTAACAGATCAAATAAACAAAGAAACATAATCAAAGTGAGTGCATTATTTCATTTTTCCCTTAGAAAATACAAAGAGAGAGTACAAATCATCTTCATGTTAAAACTTAATCTTAATAGACTGGCAGTTATAACCTTTTGATAATATTAGACATTCTTTAAAGTTATCTTTTTGTCTCAATTTTAACCCCCTTTTTTTCTTCTCTCTCTCTTCTTTTTTATTTTCTTTTCTCTTCCACCCTCTTCTCTTCCCCCTCTTTAACCCAAACCTACAACTTAATAATAAATCTCTAAATTAGTCCAAAAAATGGAAGACAAAAGTTATATAATATAACAAACTCTTAAAATAAGAAACATGTAATGACAGAAAATAAAATTAAATTAAAAAAAGGAGAAGAAAAAGAAAAGAAAATACTTTTTTTTTTACTTCCCTCCCTTTCTCCTCCTTTTTCCACCGCCCAAAGGGGAAAGGGGGAAAGGAGGGGGGGCTATAAGAGAACACTCCCGAAAAATAAATCTCCCTATTCATTATATTTTTGATCCCATATTACCCACTTTTTAGGAGGGAGTCGGGAAATCGTGATTTCCTCAACATTACTCTGCAAGAGGTGCGTTTTACTCATTTTTATCAAGATTTCAGACCAAGTGGGAACCTTTACTTGTTTCCAATTTGACGCAATTGAGGTTTTGGCTGCCATAAAGATCTGTATCAAAAGAGCTTTTATTTCTAATGTAACTTCATTAGGAAATATGTGGAATAGGGGTATTTCCACCTTAAAGGGAAGATCTACCCCAAAAATTGATTTAATATGAAGAAAGCATTTTAACCACCAGGTTTGTAGAATTGGGCATTCCCACCAGATGTGTAAATGAGTTGCTTTTTGTCCACATTTACGCCAGCAAAATTTGTCTTCAATAACTTTACTAATCGGAGAAACTTTTAATGGAACATAGTACCACCTATTAATGATGTTAAAATATGTTTTTCTTTGTGGGATGCATTTTGCAAAAATGTGTCTGTAATTAAAAAAGCAGAGAGCCATGTCTCTAGAGACGACTCCTTGCTTACATCTTTTTCCCAATGTTTTAGGCTAAAAGTTTTGGTTGGAGTCTGCTTATTTTTGATAATATTATGGCACTTGGTCATTAAGTGAGATTTATCAACATCTAAAATTAATTTCTCATTTTCTACTATGAACCCCAGAAACCTCAACTGATTGCACATTCGATGGTATTCTAACCATAATGAGTTATGCAACTTATATTTTTTCCTTAGTTCGTTAAAGGCAATAAAAGAACCATTCTGAAACAGGTCCCTTAAATATACAGCCCCGTTCTTATCTAGAGTTTCCAAAAGAGGAATGTTGAATTCTCAGGATAGGGTAATCAGTGGAGTTATCGGGCTAGGGAATGGAATTAAGGCATATTTCAAATTCAACTTGTCCCAACATTTAAAACTATTCTTAAGGCATCTCCCATAGCTGCAAAACTAGTATGGTCAGTAATTTTCTTTTTGTTGAAAGATTAAAGTTTGTAGCTCTTTTTTAGCTGACCTTTCCTTTTCGATTTGAAACCAGTGCTTGACTTCCACTTGGTCTCTCCATCTAATAATATGTGCTATAGTTATTGCTTCTTGGAACTTCTGAATAGATGGATAGGCCATGCCTCCTTTTTGAAATGTATTAATTAAGTATGATGTTTTAATTCTCTTTTTTTTTTCCTTTATGAATAAACTTACCGAGGATAGTTTGAAATGCCTTAATTTGGAGAGAGGGCATCCCTGTCTAGTCCCGTTAAATATGATAAAGCTCACTGACTTAAATCCAAGGCCGATGACAGAGGCAGAGGGGGACACATAGAGGGCTTTAATGGCCCTGGACGCAAAGTCCCCAAGGCCAAAAGTGTCCAGGACCAGGTCCATGTAGTCCCATCTGACTCTATCGAAGGCCTTTTCTGCGTCTAAAGATAGAAAAACAGACAACTTTTTGTTTAATTTCGCATAAGCTTTAAGATTAACTAGCCTTCTAACATTATCAGTCCCTTGCCTATTTACTATGAACCCGTTTTGATCTTTATCTACCATAGAATGAATTGCCCCATTCAATCTGTTTTCCAACACTTTAGCATAGATTTTAATATCAGTATTAAGAAGAGAGATTGGCCTATAGTCTTTGCATTCAGCATATTCTTTATCTTTTTTCAGAATAGTTATAATATGTGTTTGAAGCATTTCTTTTGGAGTAAAACCTGTCTTTTTTATTTCATTAAGTGAACAAGTTAAGTCCGCTATAATTTCTTTCTGAAAAGCCTTGTAATACAAGTTAGTATAACCATCTGAGCCTGGGGCTGAGGCGAGTTTTAATTTTGAGATAACATCTATTATTTCTTTTTCAGAAATTGGTTTATTGAATGCTTCCAGCTTCTCGGATGAAATTTTTGAAAGGTGTATTTTATCCAAAAAAAATTGGATTTAATTTCCTTTAGGTTTGTTTACCTCTTTATCTGCCAAATTATATAAATCTGAATAATATGCTGCAAATGCTACTATTTTAAGAGGATTCGTAATTATTTCCCTATTATGCTTAATATGATCAATTCTTTTTTTAATAGAATTGGCTTTGTATTTACTTGCTTAAAATTTAGTTGCCTTATTGCCTAAGTGATGTACTCGCTTTTGAAGAGCCCATAAGCAATTATCTATTTTATTTTGCTCTATACTTTTAATCTGTTTTTGTAAATTCTTAATCTGGTCCATATTTGATGGACTAGGATTTTTTTTATTTTCTTTAGTTAACTTAATATATAATTCCTTGAGAGGTGTTCCATTTTTTTTCTTCATTTGGGCCTGCATTTTTATAAAAATCCCCCGTATATATGCCTTATGGGCCAACCAAACAGTTGTACTAGATACTACGGATAGTCTATTGAGAGTAAAAAGTTATTCAATATTATGTTTAAGTTTAGCTTTACATTCTTGATCCTTCAATAAAGAACCTTTCAATTTCCAAGCAGGAGCTGCGTTAAGGGTTGAACCTATTTTAAAAGTGGCAGATATCAAACCATGATTGGAGTAATTTATTGTAGTCAATCTCAGCTTTATTAAGTTTTTTGAGTGCCATTTCATTTACAAAAATATAATCTATTCTCGAGTAAGAGGAATGTCTAGAAGAATAAAAGGTGAAGTTTTTTCCATGGGATTAAGACATCTACAAGAACCGAATAAGCCAAATTTATATATGATCTTATTAAAATTACCTAACCTTTGTGTTGTGTTTTGACTACTTTTGGATCTCGTATTTATTTTTCGATCTAGAGTAGGATTAAGAACATTATTAAAGTCGCCGCAGAATATCAAGAGGCCGGAGAAATATTTCTTAAACATATTTAAGGTTTTATAAGCAAACTTACATTGGCTTTTATTAGGAGCATAAATGTTTAAGATAGTTATTTTATTATTGTTAATTGTACCTGTCCAGAAAGAAAAAAACGTCCTTCTGGGTCGGTAGCAGAAAAATCTTCTTTCCAGGTTAGTTTTTTTATTGAAGAAAATAGCTGAAATAGCTTTTGGGCATATTTTGAATTGTTGACTGATTCAAAAATTGTATTACTATACTCTTCCCCACTTTCCCTCTTCCAGTGCGTCTCTTGGAGGCAAACTATATCAGCATTTTTTTTATAGAAAGCATTAAAAAATATGGATCTTTTTCCCGGAGTGTTTAGTCCTTGAACATTTTGGCTTAAGACCCTTAATGTCATTCAGAGTCTCAGGCAGCTTTCAACAAATTTTAAGATCCTCCCTCCCCCTACATCCCCATCTCCCCTCCGAGCCGGCTGGAAAAAAAAAAAAAAAATTGACACAAAACGTAAACATTACATAGAAAAGTAACTACACAAATTAAAAAAACATAAATGAATACACACAACAGCTAAACACAATAAATCTAAATACCCTTTATATGGAAACATTACCCCCTCACCCTAGTTTACCCACCTAAAAAAAAGAAAGGAGGGTGGGATTCAAGCGGGAAAGGGAAATAGTGAACTTTATGTAAGTTCAATCAGACCTTGACTGCCCTCAATGGTGCAAGTTTCTAAAAACGAAAACAAAGATCAAGTAAAGAGAAACCTAGTTATTTTAACCACTCTTTATACTTCTAAAAATGCTTATAGCCACTATTATTGAATCTTCAAGGGGAGGAATCTTTAATTCCTTTTTGCTTTCTATTTACTCATATGGTAATCTAAGGCAGTCTCTATTCTATGCACCCAAAGGGGTGTTAACCCTAATGGGTTCGTCTTTTCCCTTTCTCCTTCCCTTTTCCTTTCTATTGCCTTTTCTCTTTCTATAATACTTTCCCTTGTCCCATTTTTCCTTTTTTTTTCCTTTCCTTAATCCCTTATCTTCATACTTGTAGTGATTTTTAAACTTAGTGTTTACATCTAAATTTAAATCTAACATATTGTGACATTTTTTGTATTACTTACAGTGCTATTTTTAATTGTTATAAGTTTTTTTCCCTTTACTCATCCTTTGTGTTGATTATTTATTAAATTATTTTCCTATATCTAAATCTAAACTAGAATAAAAATGCAATATTATAGTGTGAAAGTGTTCTATATTTTTAGTGATTTAAAGTGATCACTTTGTGATATTCTATATCAATTCCTTTGTATATTTGTTATTTATCTAACTCTAGTTATCAAATTTCTGTTTAATTTGTTCCTCCTATTGAAGTAAAGAATGTCTATCTTTCTCCCTACCTCCCCTGCCCCCTGAAGAAAAAAAAAATGTAACAGAACACACTTCCAAGGTATGAGCAATATCACCTGATATTGTTATATGTTCTTAGCTTGACCCATTGACATCTCAATTTAGTACATTTTTGCTTCCAATCTTAATTCACAATTCTGAAATGTCTACAATTAGCTCCTGATATAATTACACGTTATTAAGACGCTATGTAGCGCTATCCAGGACTATTCTGGGATGTCACAAATTTTATGTATAAGCAGTTGGTAACAACAATGTTGAGATAGTCCCAAGATCCAAAAGTGTTATGGCACAGTACTGAAAAATTCAAAGGAGTCCCACGTATTATTGCTCAGTGCTGGTATGTAGCAATCTGGCATGAATCTTAATGTATTGGGCTAAGGTTCTCCAAATAACTGCCAATATTGTTACACATAATACTCAAAAAAATTATCTTTGTTTATTTTTTAGGCTTAGGTGTTATTACTTAAATGCGTACCAAAATATTGTCCTGTGGATCCTATTTAGGAATCCTTAACAACCAACCAAGGTTGTACAGAAACACCTTTTATGCAGCCTTTATTTTAATTATTATTGCCACATACTAATTTTAAAAAATTCAATCTTTATTTGGACATTTAAAATGTTGTTAAAAATGCAAGATTAAAAAAATCATATTAAACCCAAGGGCCGTAAATCGGCCGTAAGGCTGCGATTCCTTGCGGGGGTTCAGTTAACTCGCGATTCTATTATACGGCCCCGCAAGGATCTCCTTTTACGGCCGGCCGCATATCTTGGAACCGGCCGTAATTTCAGAAATATAAAAACTCAAAAATATATTCAAGCCTGCACTGTACAGCTCTGTAAATGCTAGGGATCATATTGGGGGACATGAGGATTAAAAGGAACCCACTCTCAAGCTTGCACATCTGCCCAAACCCGAGTTCAAATTAACTGTTTATTTTCCGGCTGCGGCGTGGGTGTGTCTGATGTGCTCCAAGCACTCTGGCCTTTTTACATGGATATTTTACGGATATTAAAAATAAAATATTTTACGGATTTGAGTACAGGATAATTATGTGCTATTTTTTCTAACACCTAAAATCCCTTTATAGTCTTCTCAAAGTGCAGGATGGCTTTATTTGAGCTATTTTATGTGCTTAATTGGTGCTAGCGAGACCTCTTTCCTGCAAGTAAGCTGCGGCTCGCTTTTAGCCTTGCAGAGAGGTTTCCCGGATCAATTGAATTGCAAATCTCTTGCGGCCGTTTTAGATCAAAGGCTTTCCTCCGGCGCGAGCGGCCGCAAGAGATAGCAAGGCACCGGCCGCAAGCCTGCCGGAGCCTCCGGCCGTAAGGGAATAGAATAGCAGAATAGCTTGCGGCCGGTCCTTGCGGCCCCGCAACGGCTGCGGCCGCTAATAGAATGAGGCCCAAGGTGTTTAATCCTTTGGGTTTTTTGACGTCCAGCAAATTATTAGAGGTTTATTTAAGTTTTATTGTTGTTGTTATTATATTCTTTGCTTTGATCACAGCTTTTTTATTTAATTACTTTATTATGCTCAAGTCAATAAAAGATTTGGTTTTTCAATTCAATTGTATTTGTGTATTTTTGGTTATGTTTCCTTAGTCAAATCCTTATCAGGTACCCTGGATTTTAATTTACATAAGATTATTTTTTTTTTACATAAGATTAAGATAAGGTTTTATAATCCTTTTGTCTGTTGTATAGTTTTGTTTATTCATACAGCACTTCACTGGAGTATATGTTTTAAGTGCCTTTGCATTTCTTTTGTGTTAATCTTTTATCCTGTTTATGTTAATTCGGAATTCTATTTCTTAAAGTGCATTATAATTCAAGTTGTGTTATTCAAAAATTCTTATCTTAAAGTGCTTGTGCTATTTGACTTAGTGCTTATTTCTTCTTATATTACCCTTTTACCTAGTGACTGTTAGTCTGTCACAGTCACTACTTTACCTTATTCATTTATAGTGCTAATACTGTGCTATTTTTAAAAAATGTATACACTCCTGATTATGCTGTTTCTTAAACTATATATTTCCTAAATGCTTCTGTCTATTGTTTTTTAGAAGGAGGTTGTGTCCTCCTTTTTCTTCAGTTTTTTTGCTTTAATTATGATTTTACTCCTTTTTCCTTTTTCTTGCTTTTCTATTTCCTTATTCTTGTATATTACTCTATTGTTACTATATTGAGACTTTATGGTGAAGGAATTGGCTTTCTATCTTTCTTTTAAGTTAGTAGTGGACCTGGAGCTTTAGAGCTGTATTTATCATGCTCCACGCTATATTGGCGTGGTCTGCGCTGTGATCGCGCTTGCTGATGACGTCACAATCTCCCGGCGCGTTTCGTGAGGCTCTATCAGTCTCTCACTCATCAGGGGCACAGTGCTGCCTTCTCTGTGGAGCTATTTATAGTTTCTATGGCAATTAGTTAACTCTTTGTGTTCCATAGCTTCTATGGCAGTTAGTTAACTCTTTGTGTTCCTGAATGTTTTTGTGCATGCTTTATTTTCATATGTTGCTTTTGACTTTCTTTTTTACTATATTATCTTTATATTATTTAAATAAGTATAATGATTTTGAATAAGGAAATTACTTTCAAAGTAATACTTTTAACTTGCTAGCATTAGTATGCCTTTGTATTATTTTATTAAAACTTTGTTTGCTAAACATATTATTTGATTTTAAATTATAATTATTTTGCATACCATGTTAACTTATTTTTATTTTTTATTTTGCTATATTCTTTATTGTTTATTTATATTTCATTATTTGTTTGTATATGTTATTTATTTATATGTATTTATTTTATTTATGTTTTATATTTATTATTATTATATTAATGACTTTTATAGATAAAGATGGTATTCTAATTACTTCTTTTAATTTTTCTTATCTTTGATCAAAAGTTTTTATTTTTATTTTATTTTGTATTTTGTTTTATTAGTAATTCTTTCAAATGAATACTATATATATACATTCTTCTGTTAAACTTTTGTTTCCTATTCATATATTAAATCTAGGTATTTTTCATAAGAGGTTTTTTTCAAATGAATGCTGTATATGTAAATTCTTCATTTAAACCCTGTGTTTTTTTTGTATCCAATTGAAATATCCATTTTGCCTCTTGACACAGTAGGTGTTTATCCCAATCTCCTCTTCTTGCTGTTTTTGGTATGTGGTCAATACCTATGAATTTCAAACAGTATGGATTATTGTTGTGATGATGACATACATGTTTTGCTATTGGGAGACTGATAGAGCCTCACGAAACGCGCGTCGGGAGATTGTGACGTCATCAGTAAGTGCGATCACAGCGCAGACCACGCCAATATAGCGTGGAGCATTATAGATACAGCTCTAAAGCTCCAGGTCCACTACTAACTTAAAAGAAAGATAGAAAGCCAATTCCTTCACCATAAAGTCTCAATATAGTAACAATAGAGTAATATACAAGAATAAGGAAATAGAAAAGCAAGAAAAAGGAAAAAGGAGTAAAAGCATAATTAAAGCAAAAAAACTGAAGAAAAAGGAGGACACAACCTCCTTCTAAAAAACAATAGACAGAAGCATTTAGGAAATATATAGTTTAAGAAACAGCATAATCAGGAGTGTATACATTTTTTAAAAATAGCACAGTATTAGCACTATAAATGAATAAGGTAAAGTAGTGACTGTGACAGACTAACAGTCACAAGGTAAAAGGGTAATATAAGAAGAAATAAGCACTAAGTCAAATAGCACAAGCACTTTAAGATAAGAATTTTTGAATAACACAACTTGAATTATAATGCACTTTAAGAAATAGAATTCTGAATTAACATAAATAAACAGGATAAAAGATTAACACAAAAGAAATGCAAAGGCACTTAAAACATATACTCCAGTGAAGTGCTGTATGAATAAACAAAACTATACAACAGACAAAAGGATTATAAAACCTTATCTTAATCTTATGTAAAAAAATAAAATAATCTTGTGTAAATTAAAATCCAGGGTACCTGATAAGGATTTGACTAAGGAAACATAACCAAAAATACACAAATACAATTGAATTGAAAAACCAAATCTTTTATTGACTTGAGCATAATAAAGTAATTAAATAAAAAAGCTGTGATCAAAGCAAAGAATATAATAACAACAAAAATAAAACTTAAATAAACCTCTAATAATTTGCTGGACGTCAAAAAACCCAAAGGATTAAACACCTTGGGTTTAACATGATTTTTTTATCGTTGCATTTTTAACAACATTTTAAATGTACAAATAAAGATTGAATTTTTTAAAATTAGTATGTGGCAATAATAATTAAAATAAAGGCTGCATAAAAGGTGTTTCTGTACAACCTTGGTTGGTTGTTCAAGGATTCCTAAATAGGATCCACAGGACAATATTTTGGTACGCAATATTGTTACACCAATCAGAAGAGTTGCTTATTGCCATATGTATTGCACAAAGATATTGGTTCCCAAAGTACCACTGCTAATACTCTACAGTGCTAGGCAATTAGTAATGCCTCAGATGCTATTATACTGGATTGAAATAGTGGCGATTACCAAAAATAATAATGCACAATACTGTGATATCACACATTGCCTTCAAACTTATTGCACAATGCTAGGCAATTCATGGGAGTCCCAATAATTATTGTAAAGTACTGGAATGTTTCAGGTTGCAACCCATGCAGTAGGAGAAAACACACAGTTCAGGTTCAAACCAAGGTGTCCCAGACTGGTCAGCAAGCATCAAACATTGCCATCCTCATGATTTATATTCAAAGTCAATGGGCCCCCCTCAGGTGAGACAGTAGCTCCAAGCGGTGTAACCAGCGTGCTCAGCGGCAACACTCCCTTGTGATCTCTCCTGCCCGTACTTGGTATGGCTTTTAAGCCAATTCTTTGGGGTTATTGGTTTGCAGACCCTATAGATTAGAGGCATACACCCTATAAGCCTAATTCTTGCACTAGGCTCAGAGACTCAAAATATTGGAGTGCACCCCCTACTGTAACTGTCAGTGTTCATGATTTCCTTAAATAATTATGGCATCATGCCAATGAAAAACATTTGTTAAAGAGATACACTCTAAAAAGCCATGTTATGCGCCAGGCTCAAAGTTCCATTGTGTCAGAGTCTACCCCCTGCTGTGTCTGTCAGAGTTCATTTTTCCTTGATTGGTTGTAGCAATTTAACCTTGAGAAAGTGTTAAGGGAAGGTAGACGTCTCAAATTCAAGCCAGAGAAGTCTTACACTGACAGACTAGCACCGGACAAACCCATCAACTTAAGTTACATTCCAGTAACATGGGCCCCCCTCAGGTAGGACAATATTTCCACCGGGTATAGTCGGTGCGCTCAGCGGCATCACTCCCCTTTGATCTCTCCTACCAGCACTTTGATCGCTACCGAGGCTCCTCTATTGCTCTCCTCCGACCTTGGCTGTGTTGTCCATTGAAGAGGGGGCAGCAGAGAGGCCTAGGCTCACCTCCGGGTGCAGATCTACACCGTCCAAGTGTCTTTGTGTTCAGTGCTGTTCTCCTTCTCTATGAGCGTGTTGACCAGCATGCTTAAGGTTGAAAGGGAACAGCTTAAAGCAGCTTAGGGTAGCTCCATGGAAATCTAGCAAGAGACCTTGCGCTACTTGCACCACTGAGGTTTGGCGCCAAAAGCCCGTTAGCTGCTCATGCTAGCAGCTTCCGGGGAGTGATCAGTAAAGTTTCTATGTGAGTAAATAATGTTTAAACAAATTAGTGCAAACTTTTTTTCTTTTTTGTATCTATCTATTTATATGTCTGATTATCTATCTATATCTTCATCTGTCTCTAATTGCAGCCTGTGTCAGTATACCTATCTACATCCCTGTTTGATTAGCAGTATACCTATCTACATGTCAATCTACATGTCAATCTACATCTATACAAATAAGCATGTTTGATTTTCTATCCACTCTTCTGAATATATATATATATATATATATATATATATTTGTATGCATCTGTTTATCTATTCATCTATCTGATTATCTGTCTATATCTCTATTTACCTCTCTGCTTAATTTTCCATCTGTTTATCTCAGTTTATCTATCTATCTATATCTCTATTTATCTATCTATATGTCTGATTATCTGTGTATCTTTCTATCAGTTTATCGATGTAGTTCTTTTTATATAATCTAAATTTCCACTTCTGATCTTTTAACTGCCCCTCAACAGATTTAGGAATTAACTCGTAATAAATAAAACCTATAATCCATAGAAAAATTAGTTTATATAACGAAAGCTACTCATTCTTCTGTACTTTTCGTTTTCATAACAAACCAAAAACAAATCTTGCGGCTTATTTCTCATATTAACACTCTCACTGGCAGAAGGGAGAGAGCTGCAATCTTTTTTTTTATATATAAAAATTACAATACAATATTCTGTATCACAAACATGTACAAATTTGTGCAACCATGTACAAACATTCACAAAATTACTTATTTGGATACATTAGACTTCATTACAAAAAAAAAAGCAATCAGTTCAATATTTAAATGTCCTTTGGCATGTATAGTGGTGAGTTATTTATATTTGTATTAAAGTATATTTAATAAGAGGCTTAAACTACAGTTGCAAGCAAAAGTATGTGAACCCTTTGGAATGATATGGATTTCTGCACAAATTGGTCATAAAATGTGATCTGATCTTCATCTAAGTCACAACAATAGACAATCACACTCTGCTTAAACTGATAACACACAAATAATTCAATGTTACCATGTTGTTATTGAACACACCATGTAAACATTCACAGTGCAGATGGAAAAAGTATGTGAGCCCCTAGGGCCTAGACTAATGACATCTCCAAAAGCTAATTGGAGTGAGGTGTCAGCCAACTGGAGTCCAATCAATGAGATGAGATTGGAGGTGTTGGTTACAGCTGCCCTGTCCTATAAAAAACACACACCAGTTCTGGGTTTGCTTTTCACAAGAAGCATTGCCTTATGTAAATGATGCCTCACACAAAAGAGCTCTCAGAAAACCTATGATTAAGAATTGTTGACTTGCATAAAGCTGGAAAGGGTTATAAAAGTATCTCCAAAAGCCTTGCTGTTCATCAGTCCATGGTAAGACAAATTGTCTATAAATGGAGAAAGTTCAGCACTGCTGCTACTCTCCCTAGGAGTGGCCGTCCTGTAAAGATGACTGCAAGAGCACAGCGCAGACTGCTCAATGAGGTGAAGAAGAATCCTAGAGTGTCAGCTAAAGACTTACAAAAGTCTCTGGCATATGCTAACATCCGTGTTAGTGAATCTACGATATGTAAAACACTAAACAAGAATGGATTTCATGGGAGGATACCACAGAGGAAGCCACTGCTATCCAAGAAAAACATTGCTGCACGTTTACAGTTTGCACAAGAGCACCTGGATGTTCCACAGCAGTACTGGCAAAATATTCTGTGGACAGATGAAACTAAAGTTGAGTTGTTTGGAAGAAACACACAACACTATGTGTGGAGAAAAAGAGGCACAGCACACCAACATCAAAACCTCATCCCAACTGTGAAGTACGGTGGTGGGGGCATCATGGTTTGGGGCTGCTTTGCTGCGTCAGGGCCTGGACGGATTGCTATCATCGAAGGAAAAATGAATTCCCAAGTTTATGAAGACATTTTGCAGGAGAACTTAAGGCCATCTGTCCACCAGCTGAAGCTCAACAGAAGATGGGTGTTACAACAGGACAACGACCCAAAGCATAGAAGTAAATCAACAACAGAATGGGTTAAACAGAAGAAAATACGCCTTCTGAAGTGGCCCAGTTGACCTCAACCCGATTGAGATGTTGTGGCATGACCTCAAGAAAGCGATTCACACCAGACATCCCAAGAATATTGCTGAACTGAAACAGTTCTGTAAAGAGAAATGGTCAAGAATTACTCCTGACCGTTGTGCACATCTGATCTGCAACCACAGGAAACGTATGTTGTAGTTATTGCTGCCAAAGGAGGTTCAACCAGTTATTAAATCCAAGGGTTCACATACCTTTTCCACCTGCACTGTGAATGTTTACATGGTGTGTTGAATAAAAACATGGCAACATTTAATACTTTGTGTGTTTTTTGTTTAAGCAGACTGTGATTGTCTATTGTTATGACTTAGATGAAGATCAGATCACATTTTTTGACCAATTTGTGCAGAAATCCATATCATTCCAAAGGGTTCACATACTTTTGCTTGCAACTGTATATCATAACCATACTATTCCTAGGTTAGTTTGAACAACAATTAATTGAATGCCTATGGGTGAATAAAACTGGAACCAAAAGGACACCAAAGAGTTTCCATGGTATTCCCTCACACACCCTCACATCAACTAACACCCCACCCCCAAAAAAAAAGAAAAGAAAAAGGGGGGGGGGGGGGGAGAAAAAATAAACTCTCTCAACAGGGGTAGAAGGCAGTGACGTGAGGGGATAAACAGGAGCAGTTATCAGTCTCTAGAATGGGTTCAACTCACTTATCTATTTTCGATTTACATTGCGAAATAGAAACAATACCAATTTCACTAAGCACTGTCTCTAATAGTTGGTTTCTAGCTATTTTGTCAAATATTTCTAGAATAGAAGGAGTTTCTTTTTGTTTCCATTTTTGAGCAATGCTAATTTTAGCCGCCATAAAAGTTTGGGTGAGAAATACTTTTAACTCCATAGAAAACGTATCAGGAAATATATGGAATAATATAATTTCTCAGTACTATTCCATAAGATTGACGTAGGCTTAGCATTTCTCTCAAAAATATTTTATAATCGGACAACTCCACCATATGTAAAGATAAGTACCTATTTGATTACAATGTCTCCAACACAAATTCTGAGAATCTATTTTACTGATTTGGAAAATACTATTTGGAACTAAGTGTCACTTATTAATAATTTTAAAATCGTTCTCCCGAAATTAGGTATTTTTAATAACTTTGTTAGTGGTTGCAAATGCATTATGCCACATATCAATTGACCATTCTTTTTTAAGATCTGACTCCCATGATTTCATTTTCATTGATTTATTTAAAACTAGCTTTTTCTTCAGAATATTGTGGCATTTAGCCATTAAATGTGATTTATCGTCAGATAGAATCAGTTTTTCACATTCAGATGTGCCCTCTTGAGCAAGCTTATTAAGCACCAATGATTTTGGAAAACCTGTTAGCTTTCCAAATTCAAGCCACCATGAAGGAGGTAAGTCAAACTCCAAAGCCAATTCTCCAAAAGAATGACGCATGTCTCCTTGGAAAAGTTCTCTCAAATACACCATTCCTTTCTCCATTAGTAACTTTAATAAATCTCCCTTTTTGAAACTTCCCACCATATGTTGGACTTTAATTCTTATTTTCTTTCCGTAATGGATACATTTATCAAGTGTACTTTGGCGTTTACTTATCTCTATCCAGGCAGCTGTGTAATTTGTGTAACGCATTTTTTTATGTATGTGCAAATAGAGTATAGGGTTGTACTGGTCAAAAGATTTTGGGATTGGCCAAAGGAATGATGGGAGTTGTAGACATTTTTCGCTTGATTTTTTACGCAGACATTTTTCAGTGTTTTTTCCCACATCTTTACATACATATAAAAGCATAAATATAATTAATATAGTTTAATACATTTTTACTAATGAATGTTAGCTATTAATATCAAAATTAAGGTTTATATAATTATAAAATGATGACAAACATAGTAGTTTTTTTAATTATACATATTCTTATAACTATACATGCTGTAGAAGGTATACATGCATTTATTTATATATTTTTTGTTTTCTTTTTGCTATTATGTATATGCCACGGACCCCTTTTCCACTTCCTGGATCTTAGCTCATTGAACAACCATAAAGGACAGACTGCTTGACCCCAGCCACTGTGCATAAACACCTCCATTTTATTGTAATCTGTTTTGTCCCATTGTTTACAAGATAAAGTTAATGTACTCTATTTGAGATCTGGACCACTAGACATGTAGACAGCATTATGTGTATTTGGAGGTTGGCCTATTGTTCGCAGTTGCCAGACAGGATTCCAGACTATTAGTCCCAACTATGGTTGTAGGAACCAATCTATCATTTCCAAATATCAGGCTTTAGCCCTGTATTACCAAGTGGGAGTGGTCCACCCTTGATATTTTAAGTTTAGGTATGAATGGAACGAGTGGGAGTAAGGTACCAGACCTGAATGAACTGCCGGTAGGTTTAAAGGCTGTATGGGAGGGAAAAGGGAGCTGTAGTCAGGTAGATTTTACTATGTGGTTTATATGGGATTAAAAATAGTGTCACATAACGTAAATGGACTCAACTACCCCTCCAAAAGAAAAATTGCATTTAACAACTATACTAAGCTGAATATAGATATTTTATGCTTACAAGAGACACATCTTAAGAAGGGCAATGAATCCTATCTGTCAAATAATATATTTTCCAAAAGTATACACTCTACATTTAAAAATAAGTCTAAGGGAGTCTCGATCTTTTTTAATAGGAGACTCAATATTAAAGAACAGGGCAGTATAATAGATCCCATGGGGAGATACATAGTCTGGAGGGGTGAGGTGGAAAGTAGACCAATAACATTGGCTAATTTGTACCTTCCCAATAAAAAACAGTGTAGCTTTCTAAAGAAAATTTTAGCAGAGATAAAAAAAGTGGAATATGGGACCCTCCTGGTCTGTGGTGACTTTAACATGGTCATGGACCCGGAGCTTGATAGACAAGGTAAATGTAAGTTGACGTCATTAAATAATTTAAGTAAAATCGCAACAGATTTCTCAGGTATAATGAAGGATAAGGAGTACTTCGATCTATGGAGACTAATGCACCCAAGCGACCGCCAATTCACTTTTTACTCTAATAGATTTTCCTCGTCATCTCGAATAGATCACATTTTCTCCAATAGGGCCACGATAAGTTTGATTAAAAAAATAGAAATAGAACAGGCCCCCTGGTCGGATCACTCAATGAACCTTTTGGTTTTATATGATACAGCAAAAAAAAAAACAGAACAGGAATTGGAGACTGGATACATCACTATTAAAAGATCAGGAATTTATGAAAGAACTAAAAAAAAAAACTAGGGAATTCTTCAAAATAAATGAAGGAACCGTGGGCTCACATAAAACAACATGGTGCACATACAAAGCCTTCATTAGAGGCATATTAATTGCCACATCAGCAGAAAGAAGGAAACTAAGAGGAAAACCCCTAAAACTGCTGTATATGGAATTAATAAAGCTTCATCAGATTAACAGGGGAAAATATATCAAAGAGATAGGTGATAAAATATGCATTATAAATAAAGAAATTAGGGCAATACTGCAATTACAAGCCAATAATTTACTGTGGCGCTATCGTCTAAATCACTTGAAGTTCGGCAGTAAAATGGGGATATTTTTGGCGAATAGACTCAAAAAACAACGAGAGCAAAATAGAACAGCCAGAATAATTGACCTGAAAGGAAAATATCAATATCATCCAGATAAAATTGGGGAGGTTTTCCTAAACTTCTATAGGAAGCTATATAATTTGGAAAAGGACTCAAAACTTACAGGCCCCACTAAAGTGGATATATCAAAATTTTTGGATGGGATAAATGTACCATCCGTCTCGGAGCCAGAAAGAATCTATCTAAACAGCAATGTTACAGAGTTAGAGGTCTGTGAGGTAATTAACAGTAACAAGAGAAACAAAACCCCAGGGTTAGATGGGTTAGATGCAGCCTTCTTTCAACTTCTTCTTCCAGAGATTAAAGAACCCTTATGTAATGTATATAATGATATTAAAATATCTGGGGAGATCCCAAGAGAAATGTGAGAATCTAAAATAATAAACTTATTAAAGGAGGATAAAAACCCAGATGATTGCAAAAATTATCGACCAATTACTTTGAAAAATATAGATTTGAAGACCTACTCAAAAATGTTAGCAAACAGACTAAAAACGGTCATTCATAAACTTATACATACAGATCAAACGGGCTTTGTTCCAAGGCGTCAAGCCTCGGACAGTACCAGAAGGCTCCTAAATATACTCGCGCATGCTAAAGCCAGGGAAATGCCCATATTGGCCCTGTCATTAGACGCCGAAAAGGCGTTTGACAGGGTCAATTGGGTATTTCTAGAGGCCGTCCTGGTGAAATTCGGGTTGGGAGACTTTGCCCTGAAGGCAGTTAAAGCGCTTTATGGGGAAACAAAGACGTGCATAGTCAATCCTGATTTTGAATCAGTATCTTTTAGTATAAGCAATGGCACGTGCCAGGGCTGTCCCCTATCCCCGCTCCTATTTATCCTGTTTCTGGAACCACTGGCAATACGTATAAGGGAAGAGGCGGATATCAGTGGAGTCAGAATAGGGAAACATGAGTTTAAACTATTAGCATACGCGGACGATATAGTAATAACATTTACAGAGCCTGTGATATCATGTCAAAAGTTCTTGGACATTCTGGAGGAATTCAGTAGAATTTCCTACTTTAAAATAAATCAAACTAAGTCCGTGGCTTTGAAAAAAAGGATTAAAGATAGAAGATAGGGATGCTCTATAGCATATGCTACAGTGTAACTGGCATTCAAATAGTATCACCTACCTAGGAATCAAATTCTCATTCCAATTGGTTAAATTGATTAAAGCTAATTTAGATGAAACCATGAGTAAAATAAATATTACCTTGACCAATTGGAAACAACTAAATTTATCATGGTTAGCTAAAATTGTAGCTTTCAATATGAATATCATCCCAAAAATCACTTACTGTCTGAGATGTATTCCGGGAGCGCTGGCATATAACTACGTCAAAAAAATACCAGTGCAGCTAGATAAGTTTATCTATGGTGGGAAGAAACCCCGGGTGGGAAAAATAATAGCAAATCAAAAGGTCGAGAAAGGTGGGTTAAATTCCCCCTGTATATTAGATATTTACCAACAAATTTGTATAGCACATCTTATTAGCTGGAATTTAGTAAAGGAACAACCTAGATGGATGGAAATTGAGGAGGCCTTATTAAGAAATATTAAGATCCATTCCGTGTTGTGGCTACCTAGCTTGAACGAGGCGGTGATTAGAGATCTCCCGAAGAATTTGGTTTCCCTAACCAAATTTTGGCATAGAAATAGACTATCCATGCAGCTAATTAACCTTCCCTCACTGGCTGCCCCAATTGATACATTGGAACGGGGAGGCTCTAACCCAATAATTACATATCTGAAAATCAAGGGTGACACACCCATAGCAAAACTGTTCGAAGATGGACAACTTATAGACCTACAAAGGATGTGTAGGAAATTTGGAGATATAAAATTGACTTGGCTAGAATATGAGTGTATTAAAAAAAGACTATTAGTCTGCGGTTACAGGATCTCACAACATTTAAACACAACTAAAATGGAAGATCTAGTGATAAAAAGAGATAATTTACAAACTATTTCGAAATGTAATAAAATTATAAATGAGAACCGCTCATTTAGGAAAAGTTCAGGTTTGATGTACTGGGAATCAACTATGGGAGAAACCTTTGAAGCGATGGTATGGTACCAAAGCTTAAGAACGGTAAAAAAAAGCAGCAGGTCTGCCAAGGTATATAGAAATGTTTTTTAAGCTTTCGAATAATTGGTACCTCTCTCCTGAACGTATGAATAAAATAGACCCAAAAAATCAAACTACCTGCTGGAGAGGCTGTAATCAGTTGGGAACATCGTTTCATATGTGGTGGGAGTGCCCTAAAATAAACAGGTTTTGGATAGATTTGTGTCAATTAATAGAAGAAATATTAGCTCAAGAAATTAGGTGCTCCCCTTCATTGGTACTATTCCATAGGAATTTGGAGGAATTCCATGGTTCAGATGGTATCTTGATATGTCATATTCTGTTAGTAGCCAAAAGTTTGATAGTAAAATCTTGGAAAAATACCCATGTTCTGTCAAGAATACAGCTGGTGGCAGCAATACGAGAAAATAGAGAGATTATTGATCCCATAGACAAGAATTGGCTGATGGAAACAGGTACCCGTTTCCCTTGGCAGAAGTGGGATAAATTTGCAAGTTCTATTGGAGTATAGACAAACAGGCCAGGATCATAATTTAGCAATTATAAAAGAGGTAGAAGGGGAGAAGGAAAAAAGGGAGTAGTCAAGGAAAAAGACTATAAATCATATAATAGGTAGATTAGGAACCCAAACTCTTATCCCTCCAGCAACAACCTATTGGTAGCTCATCGGTCTGGTACAGTGTGAATGGTTTATGTGTTTCTTTTTCTTTCCTTTTCTTCTCTTGTTTCCTTTTGATATTAGTCAAATATTCTGTAGATATAAGGAGGTTAAACGGGGGCATACCTTGAATTTATAGAAGAAAAAAAAGAAAAAAAAAAAAAGAAAGAAGAGAGGGAAAGAGAAAAGAAGAAAAGGTTTGTTACTATATATACAGACGTCTTTACTGAAAACACAAATATAGGGAAAAGTGCGGGAAGGCAGATAGTTAAGAAAGAGAAGTGATAAAGAAAAATAGACCTTTCTCTAAAAGAGAGGGTAGACCCCGGTCCCTATATAGAATGGTTAGCGAAAAACTCTCTCACATAATGTTGGAATTAACTTTGGGTGGGGGGATGGCGAAAAGCCATTGATATAGATGCAAATATTAGAGAGGTGTTAAGATCTGTCAAATTATCTAACAGAACTCACAGCCCTGGGTCTAAAGAAGTTAAGTTGTAATATAGGGGATACAGGGGATTCTCTGTATATATATGTATATATTGTTTAAATCTGGTTTGGAGTTATGAGTTAACCCTGTTAAGAGGAAAATACGAGGGGAAAGGGGGGAAGAGAGAGTATTATCAGAAGAGTGTCATGAATCGTGATTGTTTGTCTGTTCTGTACTTTGTATCTACGTCTTGTTTTTGTACTTGTATTCTTTTGTCTGGAAAAAAAAAATAGCTTTTTCTTCAGAATATTGTGGCATTTAGCCATTAAATGTGATTTATCGTCAGATATAATCAGTTTTTCACATTTAGATGTGCCTCCTTGAGCAAGCTTATTAAGCACCAATGATTTTGGAAAACCTGTTAGCTTTCCAAATTCAAGCCACCATGAAGGAGGTAAGTCAAACTCCAAAGCCAATTCTCCAAAAGAATGACGCATGTCCCCTTGGAAAAGTTCTCTCAAATACACCATTCCTTTCTCCATTAGTAACTTTAATAAAGGAGACAGGGAAATTTTAAATAAGAGTGCTATAGGAGGGATCCTACTAGGGAAGAGCATTAGTGAATATTTTTGGTTAATCTTAAACCAAACCTTAAAACATTTTTTAAAGGATTATCTGTGGGTAATGTTTTACCCCAATCTTTTTGCTGGGTAAAGATTAACAAGTCAAGATCTCTGTTTTTCAACTGTTTGTTTTCTATCTGAGACCAATGGTAATCCACGATTGGTTCAGTGCATCTCAGCGTACGGGAGAATAAAATGGCTAATTGATAGTTTAACAACAACGGGTATGCCAAATCTCCCTTTTTGAAACTTCCCACCATATGTTGGACTTTAATTCTTATTTTCTTTCCGTAATGGATACATTTATCAAGTGTACTTTGGCATTTACTTATCTCTATCCAGGCAGCTGTGTAATTTGTGTAACGCATTTTTTTATGTATGTGCAAATAGAGTATAGGGTTGTACTGGTCAAAAGATTTTGGGATAGGCCAAAAGAATGATGGGAGTTGTAGACATTTTTCGCTTAATTTTTTACGCAGACATTTTTCAGTGTATTTTTCCCACATCTTTACATACATATAAAAGAATAAATATAATTAATAAAGTTTAATACATTTTTAATAATAAATAATAGCTATTAATATCAAAATTAAGGTTTATATAATTATAAAATGATGACAAACATAGTAGTTTTTTTAATTATACATATTCTTATAACTATACATGCTGTAGAAGGTAAACATGCATTTATTAAAATATATTTTGTGTTTTCTTTTTGCTATTATGTATATGCCACGGACCCCTTTTCCACTTCCTGGATCTTAGCCCATTGAACAACCATAAAGGACAGACTGCTTGACCCCAGCCACTGTGCATAAACACCTTTATTTTATTGTAATCTGTTTTGTCCCATTGTTTACAAGATAAAGTTAATGTACTCTATTTGAGATCTGGACCACTAGACATGTAGACAGCATTATGTGTATTTGGAGGTTGGCCTATTGTTCGCAGTTGCCAGACAGGATTCCAGACTATTAGACCCAATATGGAGTAAATCTCCTGTGTTTGTCTGCCACTCACTGTCATTATTGTGTTGTATACACCCCCCTCTGCATCTAACCTCTATAAATATTGTTGACTTTCCAAAAATAAATCAGTTCACTGCTGAGACATGTATAAATAGTATGTTCTCTTATTTGCTCCTGGTGGCTACAATACTGATCCTATCTCCACCCTGCAAGTAACTTTTCTGCTTACTACCACAGGAAGGTTACTGAGACTCCTGAAAGTGCTGATTCCCGATGAAGAGACCCTGACTGATACAGAAGCCAGATACCAGGGTGCTGGTGCCGAGATTTCCAAGAACCCAACGGCCCTTGTGGGTAGATAACCTGTATTCTATAGCAGGTGGCCCCCTACCCGTGGATTATCACAGTATAAGTATATGGTAAGTTTTGATTGTAAGTTTGATTGTAATTGTTAGATAATTGTTAAGGTGGGAGGGATCATAGCTTAGTGTACTATTTAAACCTTATTGCATGGTAAACCAATATAAAAAAAGTCTTGATGATGAAAACTTGTTGGTAGCCAGTGGTTGTGACAAGACCAGCCTATAGTCCCCTATCTAACCAATTCACTGCCTACCAAGCAGAGAAACATAGACTGGGAATAAGTAAATCCAATTTTGGTGAGAGAGATCAATGGTAAGACTGAAGAATGCATTTAACAATTACTCGTATATGCTGTGTGGAATGCTAAAATATATTGCATAAATCTAGCACACAACCAAAGATAAAGCACAAATAATATATAGAATTAGTATAAATCATGTAATTTGAGATATCGGAGATATTATTATGAAAACAAAATCTTCACTGAAATAACTTCAACCAAGCAATGACATGTTGCAATATCACACTATAAAAGCATTCTCCGAATGATGTCATGTACAATATGAATTGTACATATAAAAGGTTATAGTGTATATACTGGTATACAGTCATTGCCTGAACAAGTCTTCAACGATTCTTTAAACCTGGAGAGGAGACATAGAGCCATGGTAAAACACAACAGGGAGCTCTTAATGTGATGGTAGAGGTTTTAACATAACAGGAGCAAAAAGGTTATTCACAGAAACACACATACATACAAATTTTCAGCATTCACAAAGTACTCTGATTTGAAAAAAAAACAATCAGTTTTTGTCATGCAAGCCAATATTGACCATTTATTGGTCTTATATGTTCCTCACAATTTTCACTACTGGCAATAAAGCTATCCTATTGTGTTTTGCGCGTATAGTTCAGTTTGCTCTTTTGGTGGACCTGCCCAGCAGTTACAGTGCTAAGGCAAATGTGTATGTAGAGGATACGGGGCTAGGCTCCATCTCAACAGCTAAAGAATGCCTCAGGCTACCAATTTAGCACAATGGGTTGTGGTTTGTGACAAACATGAACTCTCGCCCATAAAAGTAGGACTGTAGTTTATTTAGGGCCCAGATGACTGCAAGGAACTCCTTCTCAAGAGCCACTAAGCTGAACTCTTAGGACAACAGCTTGTGCTTAGGTATGCAATGGGGTGCTGCTTGCTCAGGGCATCCACCTCTTCCCTAGCAAACTGGCCCTTGTCAGGTGGAATGGTCAACCCTGCTTCCTGGATCCAACCCAGGACCGCTGCTAGGTGGTCCACATGTTCCCGCACGTATGGCTGAATATGATATTGTCATCCAGGTACACATGGGTGAAATCCAGGCACCCATATAGTAGGTGGTCAACAAGCCTTTGAACATGGAAGGGGCATTCTTTATTACAAAATGCATAACCATAAACTGGTATAGTCCAAATAGGATGATGAATGCCAGTTTCGCATTCCAAAATGCATAACCATAAACTGGGATCTGTCAGTAGCCCTTAGACAAGTACAGAATGGTCACGTAAGTTTCTTGTCCTGGCTTATGTAACAGTTCACCTCTCCTGTACATAGGGTAAGAAGCTGTAGTCTTTTTGTGATTTAGTAGCCTATAGTCCATACAAAACCAAACGGTTAGTGGCAACACCAAATGGATGTCCATGTTCTATAGGATAGCTTTTCAAATCTGTTTCTCCTCATCCAGGGCTACACATAGTTGGTATTGGCTTGGAGCTTGTTCTGGGATTGGGTGCCAATATTAATACCTGCTGGCCTACCTGGAATTCTCTAGCCTCAACTTCCTGATCATACCAGCACTTCTGCTTGACTTGTGCTGCAAACAGATGCTCCTTGGCAAACCCAGTCAGTGTCTCCAGCCTATCTCTGAGCCGCAGCACATATGGCACTATGGAGAGTTCCTCCCCCTGGTGGTTCCATTCCCATAAAAAGTCTAATGGCCCCCTCACTTTCTGACCATACAAGGATTTCAAAGGGGGAGAACCCTATGGATTCTTCAGGTACCTCTCTGTTGGGAAAGAGGAGGCAGGGAAACAACTTTCCCCAACCCTTTTCCTGGTCTACAAAGGCTCCAATTATAGCATTCACAGTGCCACTGACAAGATGAACTGGTCTTGGGATGATAGGGGGTCGCTCTCAGATGGGTCACTCCACACTTTTGCCACAACTGCTGGGTCAGCTCAGCCATAAACTGGGTAAACTGATCTGACACAATTTCCCTGAGGTCAAAGCTACAGCCACTGAATACCAGGTGACATAATCTACCACCAGGAGGCTTGCATCCACAGTAAGAGACTGGACTTGGTGACTCCAGTAGTCATCTGCGGGCAACTGGGCAGGGGCTACAAAATACTGCTCCTCTGGCCATCCTCCAAGCACTGAAAGAACTGGTCCTCTGTTACTGCAGAGTTGGCCATCCAGTCACCCATACCCAGGACAGCGACAGTTCTGTTTCAGGTGCCTCAGCTGTTGGCAGCCAAAGCAGCACACGTCCCGATGAGCTTCTCTATTACTAGGAGCTGAAGGGGCAGAAGTTGTGGGCCGGAGGGGCAAAGATGACTATGGACTGTGGCTTCTGGTTGGAGCTGTAGTCCAGGCTGGGTATCGCCAGCCTGGGCAGCCCAGTGGATCACTGGACAGGGGAGGCACTCTCCCAGGTCTCCCTGTACTGATTCACCAGGCAACCAGCCTTTTCTGCAGTTGTGGTTGTTGGTCTTTGAATTATGCTCTTGTGACCGGAGCGGAAAGCTGAAAATAATGTTGAAGCACTGTGACCTGAGCCGTGTACTCTATTGTCTGGACATGGTGTTCCTTCCACTAACCATTCCACAACAGCTCCCCATATGAGCTCTGAGTACCCAGGTCAGGTCCCGGAATTGCATCCTGTAATAATCAGAGACAACCTGGTAGTCCTTTGCAAGACTGAGCAGTCATTTCTGCAGAGGTTCAAACACTGGGCCTCATATCATCCACCAAGCAGATTCACGCTCCAACAGTGATTTTCTCAGTTGCATTTACCATCAGGACTGAGCAGTCATTTCTGCAAACGCTCAATCAATGTCACATCATCCACTCAGCAGATTCACTCTCCAACTGTCATTTCCCCTTTTCAATTTTTTGCCTGTAGACCTAGAGTTTCACACACCACCATCTCTCTTCAGCCTCTGAACCCATATAACTTGTCCTCCTTCCTACCTTTTCCACACCCACCCACCTATGATTTGTGTTAATTCATAGTGCAGGTTTAACACTATCACACCGATGATACACATCATCACAAATTAACCCTCTCTCTTCAATTACTTGCCAAGCTCTTGTTTCTTCTATTTATAACTTCACCTTTTGTTTTATGTATCCCTTTAGATTGCAAGTATGTGAGTTTTCAATATTATAAAGTGCTTTGAAAAAACACTATGGCCCTCATTCAATTGCAATTTTGGCAATTGAATAGGGCTCTAAATAAGCACATAACATATATTTTTTAAAGAAGTTTTTAGTTAGCAAGCATCTATCCAAAAACAAGGTTTCCACTAACTAAAAACTTCTTTAAAAAAAATATGCTATGTGCTTATTTAGAGCCCTATTTAATTGGCAAAATCGCAATTGAATGAGGCCCTATGTATGTAAGAATTTAAACTCAAAGATAGGGCCCTCTACTTTCTGCAATTTGTTTAATATTGTATTTATTTATTTTTGGTTTGTATTTAACCAGTGTACAGTGCTAAAGAATATGTTGTCACTTTACAAAATAAAATTATTAATGATAATAATAAACATTTGCAGAATATTGTGCTATATTTACCACAAAATAAAGAATATAATCTGATTTCCATTGAAACTCAAGTTAAGATAAAGCAGTTTCTTGGTTATTAGAGGCATCTTAATGAGTAATACTCCCACTTTTCATTATTCATTTGTAAGCCAGAACACTTGGCAACATTTATATCCTTGTTGTTTGACTATGAGGCCTGTAATAGTGACATTTTGTCAAATGTGTATGGCTAGTGGTTCAATAGTATTTACAAATAGCAATGGGGATAATCGGCACTCCTGCTTTGTTCCGCTTTTTATTAAAAAAATTGTGAGCATAGAGTTAGCAAACAAGTAAGAAGAGTTAAGAATATTTAAAGAAAAAAATTCATCCTTAAGAATGGATATTCAAAATTTGCAGGCTTAAAAGGCAGAACAGGTGCCCATTAAATCACGGGTACAGGAGCTACAGAATGAGCTAAAAAAAAGAAACACAAAACCAGGAATTGCAGCACAAGTATGCAGAAAAAGATCAGTTCAGGAAGGAAGCTGAGTCTTTGAAGAAACAAATGGAAAATAAAAACAAGACAAGTCTTTGAAAAATAAAATTACAACAGAAAGCAAGCAGTGTAGTGTTCTTGAATCTGAGGTGAATGAATTACACATACAACTTCAAGATACTAAAATCGACTATGAAAGAACACTCAACAATAAGCAAAAGGAGCTAGATGATGCAAAGATAAGAGAAGAATGTCTTAACAAAGAGGTTGATAGATTAAAAGGTGCTGCTAATGAAGCAATCAAAATACAGAAAGAAACAGATATCCATTGCCAGCATAAGATTGCTGTAGTGGTTGCATTAATGGAAAAACATAAGCACCAGTACAATAAAATGGTTGATGAAAATGACAAAGAATTAGGACACTACAGATTAAGAGAACAAGAAATAGCATCCATTATACAGTGCCTTGCAAAAGTATTCACCCCCTTGACTTGACTTTACCTATTTTGTTACATTACAGCCTTAATTTCAATGTTTTGCTAATCTGAATTTTATGTGATGGATCAATAGTCTAAGTTGGTGAAGAGAAAATAGAAAAATATATACATAAAACTATTTTTTAGAAATAGAAAACAGATAATTGTCATGTGTGTATGTATTCACCCCCTTTGTTATGAAGCCCATAAAAAGCTCTGGCGCAACCAATTACCTTCAGAAGTCACATACTTAGTGAAATGATGTCCACCTGTGTCCAATCTAAGTGTCACATGATCTGTCATTACATATACACACCTTTTTTTAAAGGCCCCAGAGGCAACACCTAAGCAAGAGGCACCACTAACCAAACACTGCCATGAAGACCAAGGAACTCTCCAAACAAGTAAGGCACAATGTTGTTGAGAAGTACAAGTCAGGGTTAGGTTATAAAAAATATCAAAATCTTTGATGATCCCCAGGAGCACGATCAAATCTATCATAACCAAATGGAAAGAACAATGGCACAACCGCAAACCTGCCAATAGACGGCCGCCCACTAAAACTCATGGACTGGGCAAGGAGGGCATTAATCAGAGAGGCAGCACAGAGACCTAAGGTAACCCTGCAGGGGCTGCAGAGTTCCACAGCAGAGACTCAAGCATCTGTACATAGGACGACAATAAGCTGCACGCTCCATAGAAGTTGGGCTTTATGGCAGAGTGGCCGGAAGAAAGCCCTTACTTTCAGCAAAAAACTAAATGGCATGTTTTGAGTTTGCGAAAAGGCATGTGGGAGACTCCCAAAATGTATGGAGGAAGGTGCTCTGGTCTGATGAGACTAAAATTGAACTTTTTGGCCATCAAAGATCAGAGTTGAGGGAAAGATGGATGGTGCTAAATACAGGGATATTCGTGAGCAAAACCTGTACCACTCTGTGCGTGATTTGAGGCTAGGACGGAGGTTCACCTTCCAGCAGGACAATGACCCCAAACACACTGCTAAAGCAACACTTGAGTGGTTTAAGGGGAAACATGTAAATGTGTTGGAATGGCCTAATCAAAGCCCAGACCTCAATCCAATAGAAAATCTGTGGTCAGACGTAAAGACTGCTATTCACAAGCGCAAACCATCCAACTTGAAGGAGCTGGAATACCCATCCATGACCCATTTTCAATGCACTGGCTGAGAGAAGGAGGTTTTCACCCAAGATTTGATGGTACATGGTCCCATCCATTGTCCCTTTGATGTGGTGCAGTTGTCCTGGCCTCTTAGCGGAATAACACCCCCAAAGCATAATGTTTCCACATCCATGTTTGATGGTGGATAGTGTTCTTGGGGTCATAGGCAGCATTCCTCCTCCTCCAAACACAGTGAGTTGAGTTGGTACCAAAGAGCTTGATTTTGGTCTCATATGACCACAACACTTTCACCCAGGTATCCTCTGAATCATTCAGATGTTCATTGGCAAACTTCAGACGGGCCTGTACATGTGCTTTCTTGAGCAGGGGGCCTTGCGGGCGCTGCAGGATTTTAGTCCTTCCCAGCGTAGTGTGTTACCAATTGTTTTCTTGGTGACTATGGTCCCAACTGCCTTGAGATCATTAACAAGATCCTCCTGTGTAGTTCTTTTTCTGATTCCTCACCGTTCTCATGATTATTGAAACTCCACGAGGTGAGATCTTGCATGGAGCATCAGACCGAGGGAGACTGGCAGTTATTTTGTGTTCCTTTCATTTGCAAATAATCGCACCAACTGTTGTCACCTCACCAAGCTGCTTGCAGATGATCTTGTAGCCCATTCCAGCCTTGTGTAGGTCTACAATCTTATCCCTGACATCCTTGGGCAGCTCTTTGGTCTTGGCCATGGTGGAGAGTTTGGAATCTGATTGATTGATTGCTTTTGTGGACAGGTGTCTTTTATACAGGTAAAAAGATGAGATTAGGAGCACTCCCTTTAAGAGAGTGCTCATAATCTCAGCTCTTTACCTGTATAAAAGACACCTGGGAGCCAGAAATCTTGCTGATTGATAGGGGATCAAATACTTATTTGCCTCACTGACCTGCAGGTGGTAGGGGGGTTAGGGGCTTAGGGTTAGGTGATTAGTTTTAGGGTTAGGGCAAGGAAGTGGTGTAGGGGGTTAGGATTAGGGTTAGGCTCGGCAAGGAGTGTAGGGGGTAAGGGCCGGCAAGGGGTGTAGGGGGTTACGATTAGGGTTAAGGCCGGCAAAGGGTGAGGGGGTTAGGGGGTTAGGTTTAGGGTTAGGCTAACTGCTGTAGGGGGTTAGGGTTAGGGGCGGCAAGGGGTGTAGGAGGTTAGGGGCTTAGGGAGTACATTGGTATGCGGCACGCGAGGGCTACCTGGAGTGCACAACAGGAGGCTTTCAGTGTCGTGCACGTGTGGTAGCATAAAACAGGAAAGGTCCGTTCTTTATATGGGCTAAATTAATTTAATTGTTTAATTTGTATCAAAATAAACACTCAGTAAAACATGTTACAATAATATATTTGTGGGTTATATACTAAGCTATCACAGGGCCTGCAATGTTTGATAGTTGTGCTATGGCAATTTTACATTTATGAAACAGAACACATCTAATACAACAATGCACATTACTGCCCCTGTGATACTTAGTTACATAGTTACATAGGCCCTCATTCAATTGCGATTTGGCCAATTGAATAGGGCCCTAAATAAGCACATAGCATATATTTTTTAAAGAAGTTTTTAGTTAGTGAAAACCTTGCTTTTGGATTGATTCTTACTAGCTAAAAACTTCATTAAAAAAAATATGTTATGTGCTTATTTAGGGCCCTATTCAATTGGCCAAATTGCAATTGAATGAGGGCCATAGTAATTAAGGTTGAAAAAAAGACTTGCAGTCCATCAAGTGCAACCTGTTAATATCTCCTCTGATCTGCAATATGCGGATTAGTTATTAATTAATTAGTTGCTAAATAATTATTAATAGTATAGTATTGAGGATGAATAAAGAGTCCATCAAGTTCAACCTTTTTAGATCTCTATTGATCTTTTTAATATGTGGACTATTTATTATTAATTGTTAATTGATCCAGAGGAAGGCAAACAGAAAAAAAAAAACATTGAAACTTTGCCAATTGTCTCATAAGGGGAAAAAAAGCAAAATTCCTTCCTGACCCCAGAAACTGGCGATCAAATTTCTCCCTGGATCAATATTTATGAAACAGAACACATCTAATACAACAATGCACATTGCTGCCCCTGTGATACTTATACTATGGCGTTCTTTATTTCTGATGTGCTTTTTAACAAGGCTTCACCAAAGTGATACACAAATGGGTATTTATTAGGCATTGCAGGGTCAGCAGTATGCATTACTATATTCAATGCCTTTGATTCCTGTGGGAAAAATGGATACCAAGGGGCCCCCAGGTCCCCCATTCTGATCTCCAACCCCTTCTGTATAACACGTTTTCTGCATCTTTAACCGTGTTGATATATATGGAGGTAACTCTAGTAATCTACCTAAAGAGAACATAGACTTTTGACAGGAATGTGGGAGTATTGACCCAACTGCGTGTGTGTGTGTGTGTGTAACAGACTAGATCCTAGACAGGCGGAGGCTGTCACATGAGCACTTTGCCTGTCAGTACTGCGATGGGAAAGTATCTGATTGGAGGATACTTCCCCATTGCAACAAAGGGAGGATGTACATCCAGAGCAGCTATTGGATGACAGCAGACACACCGAGACAGCTTATGGGCGTGGAGCCTGGGGGCATACCCAAACATGCGAACAAAGAAAAATAATACAGTGAAAAGCAGACAAAGCAAAAACACAACACATACGCAATTTTTTTTTACATTGAAACATAACTTGCAATGCCAGATGCATCAGAGCAAGTTCTATGAGCTTACTATTCCTTTAAAGAAAAGTGTTGACTTTGAATATAAATACAAATAAATGATTCAAGGCTCTCCAGCTAGAAGAAGCCGCCTAGACATATTGTAAACTGAATTCAGTTTACCAATCTAGTAAAATCCGATCCAGTATTTCTGTTAAATCAGGGAGATTGGGACGGATATACAGTTTTGGAATCTTCCTCAAAATTGTTATTAGAAGCTTGAGCTTATATTTCATTTTTTATGTTGTTTGTAGCTACCGTCTGTGTGCTTTTGGGATTCAGTCTGTTGGGTGGAAGGAGGGGACAAGAATAAAAAACTGTAGGATGAGATGGAGCTTAAAATAATAAGCCATAATGTTCAGGGCTTGAATGTAGCAGCCTTTTCTACAGCGAGATGGATCCCTACAGTTCTCCTCGCACTCGATGTGGAGAAGGCATTTGATCGTTTAAGTTGGAGATATATGTACCAGACCCTGGAGAATTTGGCAGGATGGCGATCAGAGCTTTGTATTCCAATCCTACTGTTTTTGTAGTGGCCTCAGACTGTACCCCTAAGGCTTTCCAAATTTCCAATGGCATGGGGAAGGGTTGTCCCCTGTCCACGCTATTGTTTGCCTTAATGATTAAACCTTTGGTGTAAGCCATTAAGGCTTCAGTGGATATTAAGGGTCTAAACGTAAACAACCGGGTACACAAAACAATCTTGTTTGCCGATGATACGTTTCTGTATTTAACTAATCCAGAGCACTCTTTAAGAGCTCTTCAAGTTTTGGATTTATATAGCAGAGATTCACATCATAAAGTTAATAACACTAAATCTGAAGCCTTGGCTATCAATATATCACTTGAGGAAAAAAAAATCTTGTCCAACTCTATCCATATAAGTGTCACACGAATAGGATTACACACTTGGGTATACATTTTTCTACAAATCTAAAAGAAATAATTGTTAAAAACTACAATGAACTTTACCAAAAGATAGTTGCCCCAATAAATGAATGGAAAGATAAGAATGTCGCATTTGCTGGTAGAATTGCAATAACAAAAATGTACTTGCTCCCAAAAATAAATTACCTGTTCCATTGTATAATTATTTGCTCAAAAGATTTCAAGCAATGTTATCCCATTTTTTTTAATCATATTAGTTGATATGAGATACTCATCAAACTCGCGATTGCGCAGTATAATGTTAATTAGTTCTGACCAAGTTGGAATTCTTTCCTGCTTCCAGCTTCTCACTAATAACCACTTAGATACTATCAGACACTGCATGATAAATATCTGAATTTCAGGGCTATATTCTGGGGGGAAAATGTGAAAGATAACATTCTCAACATTTAGAGTTATCCTTAAATTCAAGAGTCTAGACAATTTTGGATTCTCTGGAAATTCAGGATATATTATTGGAATAGACCGGCTTCCAGCATTTCACTTGTCCTTAGCCATCCCACCCTATTTGCAGGTCGAGCTCCCCCTATAGCACTCAGACCCTGGCGTCCATTGTGATTGTTCGTCTTTTGCTTATGTATGATTTGTTTTTGTTTGGCAACTTGATACTCAGACTCTCATACAGGTATGGAGAGATGTAATATATATATATATATATATATATATATATATATATATACTGTAAAAATGTTTTAAAATAATTAAATAATTTAGAATGTTGTATTGTCAGGTTGTATTTGTGAGGTTTCAATGGGAAAGAATTATATAACTCTTTATTTTAAAGGAATAGTTTTTATTAAATCTAAGTCACAACGACGATTACAAATTTGATGATAAAAAATCCAGGATCAAAAATTAAAGATTAAAAAATGGCTGGATGTAAAGAGATTTGTAGCCACAGTGATATCTAACGAAAATATCTACAGCCCACTTTGGAGGGGCAACACAATCTCTTACCATATGAGTGTGTGTGTATATTTGATCACACAGTTGTTATTGTAGAGTTTACTAGATGTGCCATTAAAAATGATCTATCCAATCAATATCATATTTTATATGATCAATCCAATCAATATACCTGTCCTTAATAATATCTCTATATGCACTTTTTATTATGTAAGATGTATTTAAATTGGTTAGAACATGATCTTGATTAAAGTCACCTTGCTTACACAGGGACTGTTCTAACATCATATCGATTTCCAATGGGGTACCCATTAGTTGCATTTTGTAAGTATTTATCAGTATTTGTAAGTAAGGCTCATTTTCTGGGTATACCTTTAATTGTGCCATTATTCAGATATATAGAAAACCGTTTCTTTTACTGCAGGATCAATCCATGCTTGCTATAATATATTATTGTTAGGTAAATCCATGCTTCTTACAGTATATCAATCCACAGGTAAGGGACAGGTAAGGGACACATACACACACACAGCCCACTGGTATTCAGAAGCCTCTGTGCTCCCACCACGTGGACGCACTTAGCGTCATCAATTCCTGACGCGTTTCTACGTAATGACGTCTTTCTCAAAGGACTTAGGTCAGGTTGTAACTGTCAGAGAGAGGCGGTTGAGATTCAGTTACACAGAGAAAGATGTACTGGTGTTACTGCTGTGGTGAATGTCTTAAAGAAGATACGTGTTCCTAAAGAAAGGGAAGGTGACATATCTTGAAGACATATGCTCCTAAAGATAAGGGAGATGGCGTATCTTGAAGACTTATGCTTATGCTATAAGATAAGCGTTATTACTGTATAACTGAAATGGATGTTGTGATGCCTTGCAGATGAGGCCATGTCAATAGTGCTTTATAGAAGGTCCAGAAGACACACAAACTGTTACAGACTGTTGTCATATCAAGTTTAAATGTACATCTATTGAACCTGTTGTGAATTACAACAACCATTAAAGCAGTTCCTGATGTTTATAATGCAGAGAATGGGTTCATATTATTTTTGAATGCTACATCTGAGTAACGGCATTTTTAAGAAACATTGGCTGTCTTGGTGAAGGGAGCAAAAGAATCTGAGATCTGCTGGGTGGGGTTGGCCATAACAGCCTTATCAAGCCCGGCTGAAGAAAGCAGCGTAACAATTAGCATGGTCAGTGTGAGTATCGCTAGTATTACCTTGTGTAGTTACCCTACACAAGGAAAGGACTTTGGTTCCTGATAGAGACTTTCAATGGCACAAACTGATAATTCAATAGAAGTAAAGTATCTGCTTAAGGGATCAATGGCTGACCCCTGTGTATTATTGAATACTAAGGTGTGGTTGTGACTAGGGCTTATGAGGCCTAAGGCAGCACATTACCAGGGGGCAGCATGTTGCCCTACGATGCCGGTGCAATGTCTATATGCAGTGGCCTTTGTGACTGTAAGTGTACCTGATACTGTATGTATACATAAACACACATAAACCTATCATTTGGCAAAGAGAAAGTTGGATTTGTAAGTGGGGCACAGGAGCTAACAAATCTGAATGGTCTAGGGCAGCATAAAACCTAAATACATCTCTGGCTGCATACAATTAATTAATAAAGGCTGAATTATATTTGCGCTTCCTACAAACATTTTGCATCACAAAGCACAAAGTAATTGTTGGATTTCAGCGGTCCTTTAAAGGGACATGGATTTGTTTCCTTTGTTGCATCTTAAAAGGTTATGTGATCATAGGTCACAGTCTTTTTTTAATCCTAGTCTCAAAAGCACAGTAAACTGATTTAAATGTTTTGGAATGGCCTTAAAAGTGGTTAAAACACAATATTTTAAATGCACAAAAACACAGCGGCGTCCATACCCTGAATCTTTCCTATTTCGTTCCCGCCAGCAGTGGTGTGCAGCGGCCAGTAGATGGTGTGACGGTTGCTCGCAGAGACTTTGTTCAATTTGTTGTTAAGGGTGAGGGTTTGAGGTGTTAGGGTTATGTAAAGCGTATCATCTGCCACTATTCTATCCCTAAACCCTCATTCTAAGAACAGATTGAAGAAAGTCTCTGCGCCGCCTGCTGGCCGGTGCACGCCACTGAAACATCCTTTTCAGATTCCAGAAATGTAGGTCCAGTATTTATTGCACGAAATTATGTAAACTGTGAAACCTGGCTGCTAGATGGCGCTGTGCTCCATGCCCTTTTTACTCCTCGTTGATAGTAAAGTTCCGCTTTGTGCTCGTGTTTACGTCCGGACATTACCAGTCGATGCACCACAACACCGTGCACCACTAATTTGGCTCCCCCAGACATACCGGAGGAAGCCATGGCGGCGGGGGGGCCTGCAGTGCTGCGAGAGCTACTGGTGTCGGAATCTGAGCCAGGCTGGAAAGATGAGGAGGTGTGCGTGGTGGGTTTGTTCGGTAAGACTGCCCTGCAGGGAAGCTGTGAGAAGAGCTCTCTGGTAAACTCGCTATGTGACCGGCACGTCTTCCCGCTTTTCCACCGGCCCCCGGAGCGGGCCCAGGAGCGCAGTGTCCTCCAGGCCTACTACGAACAGGACTCCCGCGTGCTTTACCTGCTGCTCACCGGCATCACTGACACGGGGCAACTACTGCGCGCGTGCCAGGACCTGGGGCGCGAGGTCAGTCACGCGGAGGCGCACGAGTGGTGGAAGGACGAGGAGAAGCTGCACTGCATGCACCTGCTGTACCTGTTTAGTGTCAGCCACATCCTGCTGCTCCTGCACCCCACCTGCTGCTTCGACATCACCTATGAGAAGCTCTTCCGGGCCTTGGACAGTCTGAGGCAGAAGGTGCTGCCCTCCCTCAAGCCCATCCTCAAGGACTGTACAGTGGGCTTAGACTGGAAGCTCAATGCCAGGCCGTGCCCACCTAGGCTGCTCTTTGTCTTCCAGCTTAATGGGGCTCTCAAGGTAGAGCCAAGAGGACAAGGACAACCAGCAGTAGAGAAACCCAAGAAACACTCACCAAAGAGGCGGCTACAGCATGCCCTGGAGGACCAGATATACCGAATATTCAGAAAGAGCCGGGTGCTCACCAATCAGAGCATCAACTGTCTCTTTACAGTGCCCGCCAACCAGGCCTTTGTGTATATAGTGGCCGATCAAGATGAGGATCCCATCATGATGCTACTGGAAGGGTTAAAGCATAACTGCACCGTTAAAGACTCAGAGCCCTTGGTGCCAGTGACTGGGCCCCGGCGCTACCAAATGATGCGCCACAGCCGCCAGTTGACTTTCACAGTGGAGAGTAACACAAGCCTGTCTGGGCAGTTGGTTGACTGTACACTTAGGGAGTTTCTCTTTCAACATGTTGAGCTTGTACTGACCAAAAAGGGATTTGATGATAGTGTTGGAAGAAACCCACAGCCGTCTCATTTTGAGCTCCCCACTTATCAGAAATGGGTCAGTGTGGCATTGAAACTGTATGAAGTCATCATTGAAAATAAAGATGATGACCCGCCTGCTTTCCCTGGAGGATTTCCTCCAAAGCTTTTGGCCAACATGAAAGTATTAGAAGGGTATTTGGATGCAGATACTAAATTCTCAGAAAACCGGTGCCAGAAAGCTCTTCCAATGGCACACAGTGCCTACCAGTCCAATCTACCTCATAACTACACCACAACAGTCCACAAGAACCAGTTGGCACAAGCTCTTCGTGTGTACAGCCAGCAGGCCAGGGGACCAGCCTTCCAGAAATACGCAATTCATCTTAATGAAGATTGTTACAAGTTTTGGAGTAGTGGGCACCAGCTGTGTGAAGAAAGAAGTTTGACAGATCAGCACTGTGTACATAAATTCCATTTGCTGCCTAAGCCTGGTAAATACACCAGTTTAGTTATTGTTATTTTAATTCAAGCTACTAATGTAACGGAAATGATATACAATGATGTACATAGCCTAATGTAACGGAAATGATATACAATGATGTACATAGCCTAATGTAACGGAAATTATATACAATGATGTACATAGCCACTTCAGATTGTTCCAAAATGCTTACAACATCTTGGGTATTGTTGGTTCTTTGGTGCCTAAAACATGCTGAAATGTCTCTGCTTGTGCACAATCACAAGTATTCACTCACTTGTGCATACAAAGAAAAGTCCCAACCTATGTTTAACTGCTAAGGACAGACAATACCTCCCTGAGCCATTGCAATTATCATCTAAGGTAGAAGGAGATATTTGCATACATAATTTAGAATTTCATTGCCCCTTTTGCACTTGTATAATTATGCTATTGCATTTTACATACACTTCATTAAATAGTCATCATTTGGAACAATGTTTAAACAGGTCTGGCTTTCTAACGATTAAAGGGCCAGTTAATTCTGTACAACTTGGAGCATGCCACTTTAAAGTTTTCACAATACCATGTTGAAATGTTTTTTTAATTTTTGAAATACATTCTTTTTTCACAGAGAAATTACATTCCCCAGACAAACCCCAACAGCAACTTAGTGCTGAGAGCATAAGCATAAAGAGCTAAACCTTCACAAATTCATCTGTGGAGGGAAAGGACTGATGGATTCAGCTAAAACTCTTACATGGGGGTTAACATGCCCTGAAGTTCAGAGAAAATACATAAATCTTTGTGCTCTCTGTGTTGGCATGTGTTAGTCATGGGACAGTCAGCAGTGTGTTTGTAAACAGAACTAAGACTGCAGATTTTTAGCTGTTATTAGTGTAATTAAAAAAAATAAATATAGATCATTTTAACAGAATCGTGTGCTCTTTCACTCCATGAAGAGCACCTATAGTGAGGTAAATGGCCCTTTAATACTCTGGGCTTTAAGACACATAAAGTTAAAAACATATTGCTGTATGGGATGTGTTCAAAAGCTGTGGGGGGGGGGGAGGGGGTTTCCCATCATTCTTGAAACAATATCACTTGCAAATTAAAAATAATAGTGGGGTATAGTTTTCATGCTTTCTTTGGAGCACTGCAATGTCATATAAGGAAACGACACAAAACAAGCACATGTTTAACTTTTCGTTTCATGTTCAGCTTTGCCAATCTAATGAAATCATAGCTGCTTTTGACAAATTATACTGTTGTTTTGTTTAAATTCCAGAAACACAATTTTAGTAAGCTCTCATCACAAAACCAAATTGCTTTAATTTGAATCTCGCTTGATTTGGGACTAAAATCAACTTGATTGCAAATTGATAATCTCCATGTTTCTCTGAGTTGAGTAATTGAGCCAGGAGCCTTAAGTTTTGTGTGAATTGTTGCACTGCTTATGTCTGAACTTCAGCTTATTTGGACTGAGTAGGTGATGGTTTGGTTCAATGTCTTTAATGTAGTTTGGAGGTATCCATTTATACATTTGTATTCAACAGATACTAGTACTGTAACACAGACAGACCTCATGTAGGATATAATAAAACATGCACAGACAGACAATTACATCTCGATAAAGGCATTCTGTAACCAGTTTACAGAAACTGGAATGAGCTGTATTATAGCAACAATTTGTGATTGGTCAGAGTCTAGTAGGACCCTGTAACCTTCACTAATTGAGAGGATAAGAAAATATTGGTAATTAAAGAAAGCTCTTTATTCTAGCACATTAGACTTCCATGCGAGAAGTGATTTGCTTAGCATAACATTTTTACATTTTATGCTATATGAGTATTTGAGTAGCTGGATAAACATATTCATATAGGTGGGAGACTGTCTGGACTATTGAAGATGTTTGCAATTAGAGTCTGGGTATCGCAGGCCTTCGGGTTCTCTTTCATTAGCTGCCACCATTCTTATCTTCAGGCTGAGGGAAATAATTTACATGTGCTGTAAAACTTAGATAAACTATGCATTTATATGTAGATACATCTAAGATTTATAAGTAAAGCACAAGATATTTAAACAAGTGTTTTTTTGTGTGTTTTTTTTGTCATTTAGGAGAAAAAATTGAACCAGAGAGAAACCCTCCCATCCTCTATCACAACAGTCGTGCACGTTCAACTGGAAGCTGTAATTGTGGAAGAAAGCAAGCACCACGAGAAGATCCATTTGACATTAAGTCTGCCAATTATGATTTTTATCAGGTATTTTGGTATTGCCTATACATATTTATATGATGCACTGTGTACACTGATAGCTCTGTACAAATAAATATACATTCATACATCCTACATTTTAGTGCAAGGATATTTGCAACTGCAGTTGGTTTCAAAGAATCAACATGAAGTGTATACAACTTACACTGACATTGTTTCTCTAAAAAGGTTGTTTTCTTGCCATTACTCCATTGCAACTCCCCACAATGTTAGTTGTATATGGTGGAAGAATAATCTGTGGGTCAGCAATGTCCCATTGTAATGTTGTGGGTATGTGTGTGCACACTCCATAAGCATGGCATTGCCAATGACGTTCACCCAAGCTCACGTCTAAACTCAATTCATTTAAATTAGTACATTAAGTACCTGACAACGAACCAGCCCTACAAATAAATGCAGACAGTATATATGCACACTTTTCTATTTTCCCCATGTTCAACCTATCAATTTATGAAAGTGCTCGCTCACATGAGAACCACTGACACTGGTGATGACACTCTTACCACAAAAACAATCCTCGAAGGAATAAAAACAAGGAAAATACATATTTTAGCAGCAATTCCAATGCTCCTTTTTTTTTAAATTAAATTTTAATCTTTAATTATTCAATTTTATTTTTCTTGCACAGATTCTCGAAGAGAAATGCTGTGGAAAACTGGATCATATAAACTTCCCCATATTCCAGCCTAGTACGCCAGATCCAGCACCTGCCAAGAATGAAGCTTCTCCGGCACCCCAAGAGGCAGAGCTGGAAGTGGAGAAGCTGAAGGATAAGGAGCCTCACACGCAGGGAGAAAGTACTAGTCTAAGCCTGGCACTCAGCTTGGGTCAGTCCTCTGACAGCCTGGGAACATACCCAGCTGACCCACAAGGAGGAGGGGACAACACAGAAGCTCCTGGCCATAGTACAGAGGACAAAGGGGAAAAACGGCCAAACTTAGTTGATCGTCAGGCCTCTACTGTAGAATATCTCCCTGGTATGATGCATTCAAATTGTCCAAAAGGTCTTCTACCCAAATTCTCTAGTTGGTCATTAGTAAAACTTGGTCCTGCTAAGGCTTATAATTTCCATACAGGGCTAGATCACCTTGGCTTCATTCCAGGGACAAGCTATTTGATGCCTTGGGACATTGTCATCCGCACAAAACCAGAAGATGAAGGGGATCTTGACACCAATTCCTGGCCAGCTCCAAATAAGTCTGTTCCTGGAAAAAGGAGCGCAGTTGTAATGGGAAGAGGACGGAGACGAGATGACATGGCTAGAGCTTTTGTGGGATTTGAGTATGAGGACTCCAGAGGACGTAGATTTATGTGTTCAGCTCCTGATAAAATTATGAAGGTTATAGGCAATGGACCCAAAGAATCTGCCATCAAAGCCCTCAATAGTGACATGCCTTTATATATGCTATCCCCATCACAGGGCCGAGGTCTTAAACCTCATTATGCTCAGCTAATGAGACTGTTTGTTGTGGTGCCGGATGCACCTTTACAACTTGTAATGACCCCACAGGTAAGATCTCGAAGGGTTCTATTACTCTTGACTTTTGCATTTACTGTTCAGACCTCAACAAAATAAATGATAGAAACTTGTTGTTTATAGAAACTAAGTGTTTTGAGTGGTAAAGCTAGAGAACTGTAGCATTATTATGTAGTTGAGGACACATTTACACTAGTGGTTATATATTTGGGGGAGACATTATACATTGTGTGATTCTAACCCTTTGTGATGATTTATTTAAACAAAAAAATGTTGAAGTAATTTATTCTCTGACTTCCATAAATATAAAATATAAATCTTATTGAGACTGTAGGCAATACCTGATTTCAAAGCACATATACAAGCCTTATTTTGATGGGCAGGTCTTTAAAGTGAAACAAAAAGTACACCTCCAAATAAACATAATTGCAAGTGGGTGTAAAAACAATAACAAAAATCAAATATTAATTATTGCAAGTGTGAAAAGACAATATATTATTTTTAATTTTTAAGTTATTCTCTATTTAATTCTTTTAAAATTACAGTAATAAAATAATTGTATAGAATTACTATTAAAATGCAATACAATATTTGCTAATAAAGTTATCAATATTATATAATATGTTTATGCGTTATATTAGTAATTTATATAATACTTCTATTTTAATATTAATTAATGAAAAAAAGCTCTCTACCATCCATCATATAGTTAATTTCTGATAAGGGAAAACTAATAGATTAATACAATATGACGCAATACAAATTTAGTATTCAGTTTAATAATAATACAAATATATTAATTTGATTAGAATAGAATAAAAATGAATCTAAAATTGTCTCTTAATTTTCAACTTTCTATTCTTTGCCAGTTTTAATAGAAGATATAATTTCAATTTGTAACATATTCTGAACCTAAAATGCCCAGTCTTGAATTGTAGGTATAATAGATTAATGTGAAATCAATATATGAGCAATATTAAGTAATATTTGTAAATATTATTTTTAAATTTAGTATCTGTATACTGTTTTAAAAGAAAAACACATCTGATATAATAGAGATTTTGTAATAATTAAATCAATACTTTTCTAGACATTAATAATTAAAGAACATGTCCACCAAATATGCCAACATTTTATATAACGAAGATTGATACATTTTGTTTTAATCTAACTGGAGTTTAAAATCACTTGTTAGATGTTTTTTATTAGTTTTTTTGAATTGCTGTAGAATTTACAGTTGAAATATTTGCTTCCTCAGAGGCAAGAATAATTAATTAATAGCGTGGCTCCTCAACCCTTTGCTAATCTAGATATCTTTCTTTATTATATTTCAGGTGCAGTCTGGACCACCGCCATGCCCTGTTTTCTATCCTGAAAAACAAGAGATCACCCTCCCTGCAGACGGACTCTGGGTTCTGAGGTTTCCTTATTCGTATGTCACAGATCGTGGGCCCTGTTACCCTCCAAAGGAAAACCAGCAACTGATGAGTTACAAGGTTATGCGAGGAATCCTGAAGTCTGTCACTCAGTAATATATACTCTTACAGTAATGTGCAGCCAGTATGGCACAGATTGCTCCCTTCTGCCCAGATGATGGTATTGATTATTCATAATGAGAAATCATTTTTTCCTCCAAAGGAGCTTAAGTTATTTCAGACAATGGACAATACTTTTCTCCTGTGGGAACTCTTTCCTAATTGTTTTCACAAAATTACGTGTTTACAGTAACTTAATGTTTTTTGTTATAGTACATGAATGGAACAAAAACTATCTTCCTTTTTTTTTTTTTTTATCACCCATTGAATAATTCTTAATACAAATTTATTTAGGAAAAATCTTAATTTAAAACGGTGAGCTTTGGATTTGAAATATAAACTAACCTTTGTATTACAATATTCAAGTTACCAATTGATCTACTGTTAAAATAATGTATTCTAGTATAAATTGCGTATTCGTGATATATACTGTTATTTTGAATTTCTTTCAAAATACTATTTAATGTATCCTAAATTATGCAAAACCATAAACTGGTATAAGAAGAAAGTTTCAGGGCTCTAAAATGAATAATATTACATATTTACCAGTCACATGGTATCTACTGTGGAAGTAGGGTAATGGTAGAAAAAAAATAAAGCTATTTTTGCCCCCTCCCTCCAATGTATTGAATATTTATATTCACTTTTTTATTGTTTGCTCGCCTCTAGTGGTAGTCCGTTTTCAGTCTTTTTTTTAATCTATTTCATTCAAGTCATAATCTGCTACAGTGTTTCTGAATTAGGCAGAGAGACTGAAAACTGATTGGCAAATTAATAACAACAAATCAATTTGTTTTTGGGTTGGTGGCATATATGTTTTTTTACTTTTTTAAATGTTACAAATAGTAATTGGACCGCCCTGGACTATACCAACTTGCAGTAAGTCAGTATAGTCATTGGTATTCACTTCTTAAATATCTCTATAATGCTGGTAGGTTCCAGTATTTCTTCAGTGGCATAAGCGGTTTATATCAAGATTACAAAGCACTTAATCATCAAGCTCGCTAATGAATCATGAATGCTTTCTGCTCATGCCCACTGTTGTTACTGTACAATTGGTGTGTGTGTGTGTGTGTGTGTATATATATATATATGTATATATATATATATATATATATATATATATATATATATATATACACACACACATATATCTGAAATGTATGTTTTAAGATTTTATCTCTGAAGGAAAATAATTTCTATTACAACTGTGTGATTTAGTGTAATAAACGTTCAGTGGCTGAAAAAAACTGAACTGCATTATTTCATGAGTTTTTCATTCAATTAACTGCAGTATTCATGACAAAACTAACTTTATGTGTTTCTATTAGTAGATCTGTGACCAGTAATTTACACCTTATGTTTAGAGGATCACTGTAGTTCAAGAGCACCTGGATGTTTGTGAAACATTTCACAAACTAACAATGTTAGCAGCTAATAACTTAATATTTTTAGAAGCAATTTTTGAAGATTGGAGAAATCAGACAAGATGAAATATTTTCTATATAAACACTTTCTGACACAATATTGGAGCCAGAGAGTTTTTCTTTCTTTTTTTTTAATCTCATGCCCTTAGTCAGACTCGCGGTTTTCATATATATTTTTTATATATTTTTTCTGTTGTACTTAGGATCTATATATATGTATATATTTCATTTATTACTGGAAGGCATTTCTGTGGAACCTATATCGGATGTGTTTGGATTTGTCCAGAGGGATTTACAGACGCCATGTTTGCATGTTGTTAAACTGATGAAGCAGGATTTTATCATACATAACCTGTTAAAAGACCTGTGAAGCTATAATTTTTTTTTTTTTCTCTTTACATTTTATTGCTAATCAGTACCTAAATAAGCAATGTAACTATGTTGTATGAGCCTTTGCAGCAGCCAAGTAATGTCATAATAGCAGCACTAAACATCAGTAAAACAAATTTTAATTCAAATATTATTAAATGTGTTAATTCGAGAGTTCACCAATACACTTCTATCTCTCCCACCCCAGTACATGGGTCTCATCTACACCGTGGGTCTCCACTGTCCCAGAGGTCTTTTTCCCATCTCCATCCTATTGGTGTGTAAAGAGATCATAGGCCACTACTGTGCAGCTCTGAGAGGACATGTGTGGATGAGATTAAGGCATTACCTCTTCTTTTTGTCTCTCCTCAGTAATTATCGCAATTTTTTTTTTCCATGCTTAATATATTTATTCAAGCAAGCCATAGTTCTAATGATCTCCATTACCAATACTTCACACAACAAAAGGCACACTGAACAGTAACCGAGTCCAAATACTCCCTGTAAGCGTGGCCTGTGCATAACCACACATCAGATAATTGAAAATTGTTCACATACAAGAAATACCACAAGTTGTATCTCTCTCTGTTACAGTTTTGATTTTTTTTTTCTTAAAGTTAACACTATTAGAAATACAACTTTTTATGAGAATAATTATTTTTGTATTATCAGCAAGTCTATATAAGTCAAGGAGGAAGAAAAGAGACACAGGGGTGAGAGCAGGGGGAAGGAGACAGCGGGGGGGGGGGGGGTCACAGGGGAAGAGAGGAGGCAAAAGACACAGGGGTGGGAGTGGGGTAAAAAGGCACAGGGGGGGGCAGAGAGACACGGGAGGGAGATACAAGAGGGGGGGAAGAGACGGGGAGAGAAACACAGGGGAGGGGGGAAGAGACATGGGGGTAAATAGAGACACAGGGAAGGGAGAAAGGGGAAGAGACACAGGGGAGGGGGCAGAGACAGGGGGGTAAAAAGAGACAGGGAAGGGAGAGGGGGGACGAGACACAGGAGGGGAAGAGACAAGGGGGGTAAAAAGAGACACAGGGGAGGGGGGAAGCGACACAGGGGTGGGAGAGGGGGAAGAGACCCAGGGGAGGGGGGAAGAGACCCAGGGGAGGGGGGCAGAGACCCAGGGGTAAAAAGACACAGGGAAGGGAGAGGGGGGATGAGACACAGGGGAGGGGGGATGAGACAAGGGGGGTAAAAAGAGACACAGGAGGGGGGAAGCGACACGGGTGGGAGAGGGGGATGAGACACGGGAGTGAGAGCAAGGGGCAAGAGACACAGGGGAGGGGGAAAGAGACATGGGACAAAAAGAGACAGGGGGGAGGGGGTAAAAAGACATGGGGGGTAAAAAGAGACACTGGGGGAGGGGGTTAAAAGACACGGGAGAGGGGGAAGAGACACGGGAGGGATGGGTGAAAAGACGGAGAGGGGGAAAGAGACACGGGAGGGGGATAATAGACACAGATAGGGGGTCAAGAGACAGAGGAGGGTTGAAAAGACACGGGAGCAAGAGGGGGGAAGAGACAGGGGAAGGAGAGGGGGCAAGAGACGTTGGTGCATTATAAATAAAGGATAATAATGAAGGGAAGGGAGAGTGGGGGAGAAGAGACACGGGAGGAAGAGCAGGGGTAAAACCGGGGAGGGGGAGAGACACAGGGGAGGGGGGGGGAAGAGACACGGGAGGGAGAGCAGGGGAGGGAGAGACACGGGAGGGGGGAATAGACACGGGTGGAAGAGACACGGAGGGAGAGCAGGGGGAAGAGACAGGGCTGGGAGAGCAGGGGAGAAGAGACACAGGGCTGGGAGAGCAGGGGGAAGAGACACAGGGCTGGGAGAGCAGGGGGGAAGAGACACAGGGGAGGGAGAGCGGGGGAAGGAGACACGGGAGGGAGAGCGGGGGGGGGGGGGGAGACACAGGGGAGGGAGAGTGGGGGTATTAGACACAGAGGAGGGTGAGAGACACGGTGGGAGGAGGAGGGGGAGAGACACAGGGAAAGAGACACAAGGGAAGGGGGCGGAAGAGACGGAGGGGGAGAAGAGACACAGGGGACGGAGAGGGGTGAAGAGACAGAGGGGTGGAAGAGACACGGGGGAGGGAGAGGGCTGTAAAAAGACACAGGGGAGGAAGGGCGAAAGGAGAAGGGGAGGAGAGTCGGGGGAAAGAGACACAGGAGAGGAGAGTCAGGGGGAAGAGACACAGGACGAAGAGACGTGGGAGGGAGAGCAGGGGGGAAGAGACGGCTGGGAGAGCAGGAGAGAAGAGACACAGGAGGGAGAGTGGGGGTGAAGAGACATAGGGAAGGGAGAGCAGGGGGAAGAGATAGGGCTGGGAGAGCGGGGGAGAAGAGACACGGGAGGGAGAGGGGCAAGAGACACAGGAGAGGAGAGTCAGGGGGAAGAGACACAGGACGAAGAGACGTGGGAGGGAGAGCAGGGGGAAGAGACGGCTGGGAGAGCATGAGAGAAGAGACACAGGAGGGAGAGCGGTGGTGAAGAGCCACGGGAGGGAGAGCAGGGGGAAGAGATAGGGCTGGGAGAGCGGGGGAGAAGAGACACGGGAGGGAGAGGGGCAAGAGACACAGGAGGGAGAGTGGGGGTGAAGAGACACAGGCGAGGCAGAGCGGGGGGCAAGAGACGGGAGGGAGAGCGGGGGGAGAAGAGACGGGAGGGAGAGTGGGGAAAGTGACATGGGAGGGAGAGTGGAGGTAAGAGACACAGGGGAGGGAGAGCGGGGGGGAAGAGAAACAGGAGGGGCAAGAGACACAAGAGGGAGAGCGAGGTCAAAAGACACGGGAGGGAGAGTAGGGGTGAAGAGACACAGGGGAGAGGGGAGTAGACACGGGAGGGAGTGGGGGAAGAGACACGGGAGGGAGAGCGGGGGAGAAGAGACACAGGGGAGGGAGAGCATGGGGAAGAGACACGGGAGGGAGAGCAGGGGAAGAGATACGGGAGGGAGAGTGGGGGCAAAAGACACAGGGGAGGGAGACCGGGGGTTAAGAGACATAGGGGAGGGAGAGCGGGTGGCAAGAGACACAGGAGAGGGGGGAATAGACACAAGGGGGGGGAGTCATAGGGGAGGGACGGGGCAAGAGACACGGTAGGGTTGAAAATACACAGGGAGAGAGAGGGGAAGAGAGACAGGGGGCAAGAGACACAGGCGAGGAAGAGGGGGGTAAGAGACACAAGGGAGGGGGGAGAGACGAAGGGGGAAGCAGACACGGGAGGGGGAAGGAGACACGGGATGGGGAAAGAGAAACAATTGATGTGGATTGAGACACAGGGGAGGGGGAAAGAGTCACAGGAGGGAGAGGGGGAGAGAGACACAGGGGAGGGGTAAAGAGTCAGGGGAGGGACAGGGGGGCAAGGGACGGGAGGGTTGAAAAGACACATGGGAAGAAGAGGGAGTAGGAGACCCAGGAGGGCAAGAGACACAGGGGAGAGAGGGGCGGAAGAGACATGGGAGGGAGAGCAGGGGGAAGAGACACGGGAGGGAGAGCAGGGGAAGAGATACGGGAGGGAGAGTGGGGGTAAGAGACACAGGGGAGGGGCAAGAGACACGGGGGGGAGAGCGAGGGCAAAAAACACGGGAGGGAGAGCGGGGGTGAAGAGACATAGGGTATGGAGAGCGGGGGGCATGAGACACAGGAGAGGGGGGAAGTCATAGGGGAGGGACAGGGGGCAAGAGACACGGTAGGGTTGAAAAGACACAGGGAGGGAGAGGGGAAGAGAGACAGGGGGCAAGAGACACAGGCGAGGAAGAGGGGGGCAAGCGACACAAGGGAGGGGGGAGAGACGAAGGGGGAAGCAGACACAGGGGAGGGGGAAGGAGACACAGGGGATGGGGATTGAGACACGGGAGGGGGAAAGAGTCACAGGAGGGAGAGGGGGAGAGAGACACAAGGGAGGGGGGATTGAGACACAGGGAAGGGGGAAAGAGTCACAGGAGGGAGAGGGAGGAAAGAGACACGGGAGGGGTAAAGAGTCAGGGGAGGGACAGTGGGGCAAGGGACAGGGAGGGTTGAAAAGACACATGGGAAGAAGAGGGAGGAAGAGACCCAGGAGGGCAAGAGACACAGAGGGAGAAACAGGGGAGGAGCAAGAGACACGGGAGGGAGAGCAGGGGAAGAAACACAGGGGAGGGAGAATAGGGGGAGGGGACACGGGAGGGGGGAGAGACACACAGGGGGAGGAGGAGGGGGGAGAGGCACAGGGGAGGGAGAGGGGGTAAGATACAGAGGGGAAGGGAGAGGGGTGGAAGAAACATGGGGAGGGAGGGGCTGAAAAAAGTCACAGGGGAGGGAGGGCAGGGAAAGAGAAACAATTGATGGGGATTGAGACACAGGGGAGGGGGAAAGAGTCACAGGAGGGAGAGGGGGAGAGAGACACAGGGGAGGGGTAAAGAGTCAGGGGAAGAGACACGGGAGGGAGAGCGAGGGATGAGAAACGGAAGGGAGAGCGGGGGCAAAAGACACAGGGGAGGGAGAGCGGGGGTGAAGAGACACAGGGGAGGGAGGGCGGGGGCAAGAGACATAGGGGAGGGAGAGTGGGGGCAAGAGACACAGGGGAGGGGGGAGGGACACACAGGGGGAGGAGGAGGGGGGGAGACACAGGGGAGGGAGAGGGGGAAGAGACGGGGGAGAGACACAGGGGAGGGAGAGGGGGGCAAGAGACACAGGGGAGGGAGAGTGTGGGGCAAGAAACAGGGGAGGGGGCAAGAGACACAGTGGAGTGAGAGCATGGGTGAAGAGACACTGGGGAGGGAGAGTGGGGGGCAAGAGACACGGGAGGGGGGAATAGACACAGTGAAGGGAGAGGGGAAGAGACACGGGAGGGAGAGCGGGGGAGAAGAGACACAGCGGAGGAAGAGACACGGGAGGGAGAGCAGGGGGAAGAGACACGGGAGGGAGAGCAGGGGAAGAGACACGGGTGGGAGAGCGAGGGATGAGAAACAGAAGCGAGAGCGGGGCAAAAGACACAGGGGAGGGAGAGCGGGGGTGAAGAGACACTTCGGCAAGAGAGATAGGGGAGGGAGAGTGGGGGCAAGAGACACAGGGGAGGGGGGAGAGACACACAGGGGGAGGAGGAGGGGGGAGAGACAGGGGAGGGAGAGGGGGGAAGAGACGGGGGAGGGAGAGGGGTGGAAGAGACACGGGGGAGGGAGAGGGCTGAAAAAAAGACACAGGGGAGGGAGGGCGGAAGGAGACAGAGGGAAGAGAGTCAGGGGGGAAAGAGACAGGAGGGAGAGCGGGGCAAAAGACCTAGGGGAGGGAGAGCAGGGGGTAGAGACACGGGAGGGAGATTGGGGGAAGAGACACGGGAGGGAGAGTGGGGGTAAGAGACACAGGGGAGGGTGGGTGGGGGCAAGAGACATAGGGGAGGTAGAGTGGGGGGCAAGAGACACAAGGGAGGGGGAATAGACACAAGGGACGTAGAGGGGGAAGAGACACGAGAGGGAGAGCGGGGGAGGAAGAGACACAGGGGGGGAAGAGATACAGGAGGGAGAGTGGGGAGGAAGAGACACAGGGGAGGGAGAGCAGGGGGAAGAGACACGAGAGGGAGAGCAGGGGGAAGAGACACGGGGGAAGAGACACGGGGGAGGGAGAGCAGGAGGGAAGAGAAACAGAGGAGGGGCAAGAGACACGGGAAGGAGAGCTGGGGCAAAAGACACAGGGGAGGGAGAGCAGGGGTGAAGAGACACGGGAGGCAGAGCGGGGGGCAAGAGACATAGGGGAGGGAGAGCGGGTGGCAAGAGACACAGGGGTGGGAGGAATAGACACAAAGGGGGGAAGTCATAGGGGAGGGACAGGGGGCAAGAGACACAGGGGAGGGTTGAAAAGACACAGGCAGGGAGAGGGGAAGAGAGACGGTGGCAAGAGACACAGGCGAGGAAGAGGGGGGAAGAGACACAACGGAGGGGGGAGAGACGAAGGGGGAAGCAGACAGGGGAGGGGGGAATAGACACAAGGGAGGTAGAGGGGGAAGAGACACGGGAGGGAGAGCGGGGGGAAGAGACACGAGAGGGAGAGTGGAGGGCAGAGACACAAGGGAGGTAGAGGGGGAAGAGATACGGGAGGGTAGAGGTGGGAAGAGACACAGGGAGGGGGAAGTGGGAAGAGAGACGGGAGGGAGAGGGCTTAAAAGAGACACAGGGGAGGGAGGGGGAAGGAAACAGAGGGAGGAGAGTCAGGGGGGAAATAGACTCACGGAGAGAGAGCGGGGAATAGACACAGGGGAGGTAGAGGCGGAAAGAGACACAGGAGAGGAGAGTCAGGGGGGAAAGAGATGGAGGGAGCGGGGGAAGAGACACAGGACGTAGAGGCAGAAAGAGACACGGGAGGTAGAGGCGGAAAGAGACACAGTTGAGGAAAAACGGGGGGAAAGAGACACAGGGAGGGAGAGGTGGGAAGAGAGATGGGAGGTAGAGGCGAAAAGAGACACAGGGGAGGGAGAGGGCTGAAAATAGATAAAGGGGAGGGAGGGGGAAGGAGACAGATGGAGGAGAGTCAGGGGGAAAGAGTAAGAGGGAGGGATAGGGTTAAGAGACACAGGGGAGGTAAAGGGCTGAAAAGAGACATGGGAGGGAGGGGGAAGGAGACAGGGGGAGAGTTAGGGGGAAAAGACACAGGGGTGGGAGTGGGGTAAAGAGAGACACAGGGAAAGAGAGAGGAGGGAAGAGACAAGGGTGGGAGGGGGTAAAAAGTTGCAAAAGGGAGGGATGCGGAGGAAGAGTGGGGGGGAGAGACACAGGGGAGGGGGGAAGAGATACAGGGGAGGGGGAGTGGGAAGGGACACAGGGAAGAGACACAAGGGGGAAGTGGGGTAAAAAGAGTCACAGGAGAGGACACAGGAGGGAGAGCGAGGGTGAAGAGACACAGGGGAGGGAGAGTGGGGGGGAGAGACACAGGGTGGAAGAGACACAGGAAAAGGGGAAGAGACCCCGGGTGAGATGGGGGGAAGAGATACTGGGGAGGGGGGAACAGACACAGGGGATGGAGAGGGGGGAAGAGATACAGGTGAGGGGGAACAGACACAGGGGATGGAGAGGGGGGAAGAGACACAGGGGAGGGTGGAACAGACACAGGGTAGGGTGAGTGGGCAAGAGACACAGAGTAGGGGGAAGAGACACATGGGAGAGGGAAGAGACACAGGGGAGGGGGAAGAGACACGGAAGGGGGAAGAGACACAAGGGGGGATGTAGAGGTGAAAAGAGACACAGGGGAGGGAGAGGGCTGAAAAGAGATAAAGGGGAGGGAGGGGGAAGGAGACAGAGGGAGGAGAGTCAGGGGGGAAAGAGTCAGAGGGAGGGATAGGGTTAAGAGACACATGGGTGGTAGAGGGCTGAAAAGAGACATGGGAGGGAGGGGGAAGGAGACAGGGGGAGAGTCAGGGGGAAGAGACACAGGGTAAGAGAGAGGAGGGAGGAGACACGGGTGGGAGGGGGTAAAAATATGCAAAAGGGAGGGATGCGGAGGAAGAGTGGGGGAGACACAGGGGAGGGGGAAGAGATACAGGGGAGGGGGAGATACATAAAGGGGAGATGGGGGGATAGACATGGGGGTGACGGGGGAAAGAGACACAAGAGGGAGGGGGAATGAGAGACAGGGGGAGGGAGAGCGGGGGAAAGAAACACTGGGCTGAAGAGACACAGGGGAGGGAGAGCGGGAGTGAAGAGACACAGGAAGGAGAGCGGGGGGAAAGAAACACGGGAGGGGGGGAGACAGAAGGGGAAGGGGGGAAAGAGACAAAGGGGAGGGAGGAAGGAAGGAGAAAGAGGGGGGAGAGTCACAGAGGAAGAGAGAGGAGGGAAGAGACACAGGGGAGGGAGAGGGGGGAAGAGAGATGGCTGAAAAGAAACACAGGGGAGGTGGGGGGGAGGAAACGTGGGAGTGGGGTATAAAGAGAAACAGGAGAGAGGGGGAAGGAGACAGAGGGGCAGAGTCACAGGTGAAGAGAGAGGAGGGAAGAGACACAGGGGTGGGAGTTGGGTAAAAAGATGCAAAGGTGAGAGGGAGAAAGAGAGCCACTGGAGGGGGAAGAGACACAGGGGAGGGAGAGGGGGGGAGGAGACACAGGAGGGATAGGACTGAAAAGAGACACAGGGGAGGGAGTGGGGAATGAGACAGAGGGGGGAGAGTCAGGGGGGAGAAGAGGGGAGAAGAGGCACAGGGAGGGAGAGGGGGGAGAGTCACAGGGGAAGGAGAAGGTGGAAGAGACACAGGAGGGATACGGCTGAAAAGAGACACAGGGGAGGGAGTGGGGAATGAGACAGAGGGGGGAGAGTCAGGCGGGAAAAAGACACAGGGGAGGGAGAGGGGGAAGAGACAGGGTAGGAAGAGGGCTGAAAAGAAACACAGGGGAGGTGGGGGGAAGGAGATGTGGGAGTGGGATAAAAAGGGACACAGGGGAGAGAGGAAGGAAGGGGACAGAGGGGGGAGAGTCACAGAGGAAGAGAGAGGAGGGAAGAGACACAGGGGTGGCAGTGGGGTAAAGAGAGACACAGGGGAAGAGAGAGGAGGGAAGAGACAAGGGTGGGAGGGGGTAAAAAGATGCAAAGGGGAGGGATGGGGAGGGAGAGTGGGGGGAAGAGACACAGGGGAAGGGGGAAAGAAACACAGGGGAGGGGGAGAGACATGGGGGAGAGACATGGGGAGATGGGGAAAAGAGACACAGGGGAGGGAGGGGAGATGAGAGACATGGGGGAGGGAGAGCAGGGGGAAGAGATATGGGGGTGAAGAGACACATGGGAGAGAGAGCGGGAGTGGAGAGACACAGGGTAGGGTGAATGGGCAAGAGACACAAGGAGAGGGAAGAGATACAGGGAAGGGGGAAGAGACACATGGGAGGGTGGAACAGACACAGGGTAGGGGAGTGGGCAAGAGACACAGGGTAGGGGGAAGAGACACATGGGAGGGGAAGAGACACGAGGCGGGAGTGGGGTAAAAAAAGACATAGGGGAAGGGTGGAACAGACACTGGGGAGGAAGAGGGGGAAGGGACACGGGGAGGGAGAGCAGGGGTGAAGAGACACGGGAGAGAGAGCGGGGGGAGAGACACAGGGTGGAAGAGACACAGGAGTGTGGAAGAGACACAGGGGGAGATGGGGGAAAGAGACACAGGGGAGGGGGGAACAGACACAGGGGAGGGAGGGGGATGAGAGACACAGGGGAGAGAGAGCAGGTGGAAGAGACATGGGGTGAAGAGACACAGGGGAGGGAGAGCAGGAGTTAAGAGACACAGGGGAGGGAGAGCGGGGGAAAGAGACATGGGAGGGAGAGGGGGAAAGAGACACAGGGGAGGGGGGATGAGAGACACGGGGAAGGGAGAGTGGGGGGAAGAGACACAGGGTGAAGATACACAGGGGAGGGAGAGCAGGATTGAAGAGACACAGGGGAGGGAGAGTGGGGGAAAGAGACACAGGGGGAAGAGACACGGAAGGGACAGGGGGGAAAGAGACACAGGGGAGGGGGAGGACAGAAGGGAAGAGTGGGTGAAAGAGACATAGAGGAGGGCGAGTGGGGAAAGAGACACAGGGAAGGGGGTGGAAGAGACGGAGGGGGGAAGAGACACAGGGAGGGAGAGGGGGAAGAGTCACAGGGGAGGGAGAGGGCTGAAAAGAGACACAGGAGAGGTAGTGGGGAAGGATATGTGGGAGTGGGGTAAAAAGAGACACAGAGGAGAGAGGAAGGAAGGAGACAGAGGGGGGGGGAGTCACAGAGGAAGAGAGAGGAGGGAAGAGACACAGGGGATGGAGAGGGGGAAGAGAGATGGCTGAAAGGAAACACAGGGGAGGTAGGGGGGGAAGGAGACGTGGGAGTGGGGTAATAAGAGACACAGGAGAGAGGGGGAAGGAGACAAAGGGGGAGAGTAACAGGGGAAGAGAGAGGAGGGAAGAGACACAGGGGTGGGAGTTGGGTAAAAAGATACAAAGGTGTGAGGGAGAAAGAGAGCCACTGGAGGGGGGAAGAGACACAGGGAATGGAGAGGGGGGAAAGGAGACAGGAAAGAGATACAGGGGAGGGGGAACAGACAGGGGAGAGAGAGGGGGAAGAGACAAAGGGGAGGGAGAGCGGGGGGGAGAGACACAGCGGAGGGGGGAGAGACACGGGGAAGACGGGGGAAAGAGACCCAGGAGAGAGGGGAACAGTGACAGGGGAGGGGGGGGGAAGACACAGGGGGAGAGGGGAAGGGGAAGACATAGGGATGGGACAGTGGTGGGCAAGAGACACAAGGGAGGGCTGAACACAAGGGGAGTGGGGTAAAAAGAGATAGGGGAGGGAGAAGACACACTGGGGGAGATGGGGGAAAGAGACACAGGGAAGGGACAGGGGGGGCAAGAGACATCAGAGGGAGGAACAGACACAGGGGAGGTAGAGGGGGGTAAGATACACAGGGGAGGAAGGGGGATGAGAGACACAGGGGAGGGATAGCGGGGGGAAGAGACACAGGGGAGAGAGAGCGGGAATGAAGAAACACAGGGGAGGGAGAGCGGGAGAAAGAGAGCCACTGGAGGGGGAAAGATACACAGTTGAGGGAGAGGGGGAAAGGAGACAGGAAAAAGATACAGGGGAGGGGGGGGACAGACACGGGAGGGAGAGGGGGGAAGAGACAAAGGGGAAGGAGAGCAGGGGGAAGAGACACAGGGGAGGGGGAACAGAGACAGGGGAGGGGGGAAGAGATACAGGGTACAGGGGGGAAAGAGACACAGGGGAGGGAGAGGGGAAAAAGACAGGGGAGGGACAGGGGGGGCAAGAGACACAGGGGAGGGTTGAACAGACATAGGGAAGGGGGAAGAGACAGAGAGGAGGGGGTACAGACACGGGAGGGAGAGCAGGGGGAAGAGACACAGGGGAGGGAGAGCAGGGGGAAGAGACACAGGGGAGGGGGAACAGAGACAGGGGAGGGGGAAGAGACATGGGGGAGAGGGGGGAAAGAGACACAGGGGAGGGAGAGGGTGGAAAAGACACAGGGGAGGGAAAGGGGGGGCAAGAGACATCGGAAGGAGGAACAGACACAGGGGAGGGAGAGGGGGGTAAGAGACATAGGGGAGGGAGGGAAAATGAGAGACACGGGGAGGGAGAGCAGGGGGAAGAAACAAGGGGGTGAAGAGACACATGGGAGGGAGAGTGGGGGTGAAGAGAAACAGGGGAGGGAGAGCGGGGGGAAGAGACACAGGGTGGAAGAGACACGGGAAGAGGGGAAGAGACATGGGCGAGATGGGGGGAAAAGAGATACAGGGCAGGGGGTAACAGACACAGGGGAGGTAGGGGGATGAGAGACACAGGGGAGGGATTGCGGGGGGAAGAGACACAGGGGTGAAGAGACACAGGAGAGAGAGAGCGGGAATGAAGAGACACAGGTAAGGGAGAGTGGGAAAAAGAGAGCCACTGGAGGGGGGAAGAGACACAGAGGAGGGGGAACAGAGACATGTAAGGAGGGAAGAGACATGAGGGAGAGGAGGAAAGAGACACAGGGGAGGGAGAGGGGGAAAAGACATAGGGGAGGGACAGGTGGGGCAAGAGACACAGGGGAGGGTTGAACAGACACAGGGGAGGGGGGAAGAGACAGAGGGGAGGGGAGAGACATGGGGGAGTGGGGTAAAAAGAGACACAGGGGAGGGGGTAACAGACACAGGGGAGGTAGGGGGATGAGAGACACAGGGGAGGGATAGCGGGGGGAAGAGATGCAGGGGTGAAGAGACACAGGGGAGAGAGAGCAGGAATGAAGAGACACAGGGGAGGGAGAGTGGGAGAAAGAGAGCCGCTGGAGGGGGGAAGAGACACAGGGGAGGGAGAGGGGGGAAGGAGACAGGAAAGAGATACAGGGGAGGGGGGACAGACACAGGAGGGAGAGGGGGGAAGAGACAAAGGGGAGGGAGAGCAGGGGGAAGAGACACAGGGGAGGGGGAACAGAGACAGGGGAGGGGGGAAGAGACATGGGGGAGAGGGGGGAAAGAGACACGGAAGGGAGAGGGGGAAAAGACATAGGGGAGGGACAGGGAGGCAAGAGACACAGGGGAGGGTTGAACAGACACAGGGGGGGGGAAGAGACAGAGGGGAGGGGGAGAGACACGGGGGAGTGGGGTAAAAAGAGACACAGGGGAGGGGGAAGAGACACGGGGAGAGAGGGGAAAGAGACACAGGGGAGGGGAAAGAGACTCAAGGGGAGATGGGGGAAAGAGACACAGGGAAGGGGGAGAGACACGAGGGGGAGACATGGAAAAGAGACACAGGAGAGGGGGAAGACACAGGGGGGGATGGGGGAATGAGACACAGGGAAGGGGGGAAGAGACACAGGGGGGGATAAGGGGAAAGTGTCACAGGGGAGGGGGAAAGAGACATGGGAGGGAGAGGGGGAAAGACATAGGGGAGGGGGAGTAAGCATCGCAGGAGGGTGGAATAGACACAGGGTAAGGAGAGGGGGGTTAAAGACATAGGGGAGGGACAGGGGCAAGAGACATGGGAGGGTGGAACAGACACAGGGGGTAAGAGAGACAGGGGAGGGACAGGGGGGCCAAGAGACACAGGGGAGTGTGGAATAGACACAGGGTAGGGGGAGTGGGGAAGGGGAGAGGGGGAGAGACACGGGGGAGGGAGGGAGAGGAGGGGGGAATAGACACGGTGGAGGGAGAGTGGGGGGGAGACAGGGGAAGAGACACAGGGGAGGGGGGAACAAACACAGGGGAGGAAGAGGGGGAAGGGACACAGGGGAGGGGGGAACAGACACAGGGGAGTAAGAGGGGTAAGGGAGACAGGGGAGGGGGGAGAGACACAAGGGGCAGACATGGGAAAGAGACACAGGGGAGGGAGAGACACAGGTTGGAAGGGACACAAGAGGGGAAAGAGACACAGGGGAGATGGGGGAAAGAGACACAGGGGAGGGGGGAACAGACACAGGGGAGGTAGGGGGGATGAGAGACACAGGGGAGGGAGAGTGGGGGGAAGAGACACAGGGGTGAAGAGACACAGGGGAGAGAGAGCGTGAATGAAGAGACACAGGGGAGGGAGAGCGGGGGAGGGAGAGGGTGAAAGAGACACAGGGAGGGAGAGGGGGAAGAGTCACAGGGGAGGGATAGGGCTGAAAAGAGATACAGGGGAGGGAGTGGGGAAGGAGACAGAGGGGGGAAAGAGACACAGAGAGGGAGAGTTGGAAGAGAAACAGGGGAGGGAGAGGGAGAAAGAGACAGGAGAGGGAGAGGGCTGAAAAGAAAAACAGGGGAGGTGGGAGGAAGGAGATGTGGGAGTGGGGTAAAAAGAGACACAGGGGAGAGAGGAAGGAAGGAGACAGAGGGTGGAGAGTCACAGAGGAAGAGAGAGGAGGGAAGAGACACAGGGGAGGGAGAGGGGGGAAGAGAGATGGCTGAAAAGAAACAGGGGAGGTAGGGGGAAGGAGACGTGGGAGTAAGGGAGAAAGAAACACAGGGGAGAGAGGGGGAAGGAGACAGAGGGGGGAGAGTAACAGGGGAAGAGAGACAGGGGTGGGAGTTGGGTAAAAAGATACAAAGGTGAGAGGGGGAAAGAGAGCCACTGGAGAGGGGAAGAGACACAGGGGAGGGAGAGGGGGAAAGGAGACAGGAAAGAGATACAGGGGAGTGGGAAACAGACACGGGAGGGAGAGGGGGGAAGAGACAAAGGGGAGGGAGAGTGGGGGGGGGAAGAGACATAGGGGAGGGAGAGGGGAGAAAGAGACACAGGGGAGGGAGTGTGGGGGAAAAGACACAGGGAAGGGGGAGAGACACTGGGGGAAGACGGGGGAAAGAGACACAGGGGAGGGTGGAAAGACACGGGGGGAAAGACACGGTGGAGGGCTGAAAGACACAGGGGAGGGGGGAAGAGACACCGGGGAGGGGGAACAGACACAGGGGAGGTGGGAGAGACACAGGTTAGGGAGAGCGGGGGGAAGAGACACAGGGAATGGAGATTGGGGGGAAGAGACACGGGAGGGAGAGGGGGGAAGGAGGCGGAAGAGACGGAAGGGGGAAAGAGACATAGGGGAGGGAGAGGGGGGAAGGGGGCGGAAGAGATGGAGGGGGAAGAGACACAGGGGAGGGAGAGGGCGGTAGGGGGCAGAAGAGACGGAGGGGGAAGAGACACGGGAGGGAGAGGGGTGAAAGAGACATGGGTGGGGGGAAAGAGACACAGGGAGGGGGTGACAAAAAGGGAGGGGGGAGACAGAAGGGAAGAGGTGGGGGGAGAGACATAGGGGAGGGAGGGGGGGGGAAAGGAGACATGAAAGAGATACAGGGGAGGGGGTAACAGACACGGGAGGGAGAGCAGGGGGAAGAGACACAGGGGAGGGGGAGAGACATGGGTAAAACGGGGGGAATAGACATGGGGGAGAGGGGGCAAAAGAGACACGGGAGGGAGAGGGGGGCAAGACATACAGGGGAGGGTGGAACAGGGTAGGGGGAGGGGGAAGAGACACAGGGGAGGGGGAAGAGACACAGGGGAGGGAGATTGGGGGGAAGAGACACAGGGAAGGGGGGGAAGAGACACAAGGGAGATGGAGGAAGAGAGACAGGGGGGGGGACAGACACAGGGGAGGGGGAACAGATACAGGGGAGAGGGGAGAGACACAGAGGAGGGAGAGCGGGGGGAAGAGATACGGGAGGGAGAGCAGGGGGAAGAGACATGGGAGGGGGAGCGGGGGGAAGAGACATGGGAAGGAGAGCGTGGGCGAAGAGACACAGGGAAGGGAGAGCGGGGGGAAGAGACACACGTGGGAGGGAGAGGGGGTAAAAACACAGGGGAGGGGGAAGGGAGACACAAGGGAGGAAGAGGAGGGGGAAATGAGACACAAGGGAGGAAGTAGACAGGGGGAGACACTCGAATTGAGCGAATTGAGCCAGCCTTAACATTTTTTTCCCGTAATTTTTGACAGGCAAGTAGCTAGATGAATATAGTGCTTACAAATTAAAGCCTGTTTATATATTTGTTTAACTTTGTATATTAAAGGCCTATGCTCTTTTCAGTTACTTCACTTGAAATGGGCAAAATGTTTTTACAAAGGGCCTAAATGCTAATACAAAATAGAACATGATGATAGCTTTCTAGGAGTAAATTAATGTCAAATACGCATTCCAAAACCACACATTTAATATATATTCTTCACATTGAGGAAATAAACTAGACCAGGATATGCTTATTACCCTCACTTGTTTGATCTTGCACTAAACAGCTTATTTAGATATCTTAACCACATCTCTAGTTTTCAGTGTATAAAACTTGCCATATTTAAGATAAAACTTCACTTCATAAGCAAACCCTCACAAGCAATTCCAATCATTGCAAGTACACTAACATAATTAGGATATTCATCTGGTTTCTATATAATTTTTGTGGAGCAATGTAACCATCTTAAAACTGGATATAAAACCTAATCCATCACCTAGACATTAACCATCTTTGGGATGTTCATCGGTGCTATGAACATAACTACGTCCCAACTCTATGTCAAATGTACTCAAAGCTTGGTGTATAAAATTTCCACCTTTTTAAAGGACAAATGCATTAAAATGGTTCTATTACCCAATTACTTTTTAAACTTCAGTCGCTCATATGACAAATATGTCATACTGTCTAAAACAGCTAGAAAATAAGCTACATGTCTTTATGTGGCAAAGAAAACATGAAAAAAATAGTAACCAAATGGCTTTCTATTCCCAAACTTCAGTCTATAAAACAGCCAGTCTAACATGAAAAAGAGAGCAAAACAAACCACAAATCTATTTATTTTAAGACCTTCACAGTCATTCATAGAATCTCCCACAACACTGCAGTTGTAACCCCCTCTTCATTAGTACCATTAAAACATGGTAATACACAAGGCATCTATTTTATTTTTCAAATACAATATGCCTCCCTCTTCCTATCACAAACTAAAAATCTTCTGAAAAGATCAAGAAGAAATATAACTGATGATTTTGGATAAAGGAAGAAAAAAAACTCACTGGCAGCCTTTTCGACCCTTTCACACAAAAATATATACCATTCAAAAACTAAACAAATGTTATTTTTTATTTTGTTTTGCGCCGTAGTCAAGTAAATCACTATTTTAAGACACATTAATAAAATATATAATTTGTATCTTTTTTTGTTTTATGTTGGAAACAATTTGGGAAATTTACCATAATTCAGTGGCTCTTTTCTATTTTCTTTTTTGTGATAATCTGGCAGTAGGTACCCTCAAATGACTCTGTTTCTCAATCTATTGCCCTCTCTCTCTACTTACCCTGGCTTTAAAATTCTAAAGCAACTTGTTTACAATTGATTTACCCAATTTATTTCCTCCAACTACCTTCTTGACCCCTTCCAATCTGGCTTCTGACCCAAATACCACGGAAACAGCTCTCACTAAAGTTGCTAATTATTTGCTCACCACCAAATCAAAGGGTCATTTCCCTATCCTAATTCTCCTGGATCTCTCTGCTGCCTTCTTCACGCCATACCTTGAAGATCAATTATTTAGTGTCTCCTCCTCTGGCATCTCTTTTTCCCCTCACCCAGGGTTCAGTCCAAGGCCCCCTCACTCTCTCCTTATCTATATTACCTCCCTCAGTACCCGATTAAAATCTTTTGGATTTCAGTATCAACTATATGCTACCTATCAGCACCAGATCTAACCTACTCATTTCCAGCACAGGTGGGCAACTGCCTCTCTACTATATCCTCCTGGATGTCCTCCTGTCAATCCAACATGTCAAAGACTGAGCACCTAATCTTTCCACCCTCTACTACAGCTTCCACTTCACATATCTCTCTCACTGTTGACAATGTCATCATCACTCCCACCTCCCAGGTCTGTTGTCTTGTGGTTCTATTGGATCCTGACCTCTCTTTCATTCCTCACATGCAATCAATCACAAAATCCTATCTTTTCACCCCAAAACATTACTACCTTACTGGAAAATTAGCTGACATATAGAATATTACCACCTGTTTCTTGCTATTTATGTTCCAAGAACATCTTACTATTTGACCTTGTTAGACTAACGAGCTGTTTCTGCTGAAACTGCAATTTCTACTGATATGCCTTCTTTCATTCAAGTATATAAGCTTTGCCATCCTACAAATAAATGAGCTTGTACTGAGATTCTTGTGTGTGTGTGGGTCATTTCCAGTACTGCTCCCAGAGCTCTGTGTGAGGCCCGTGGTCCAAGCCGTCAACGCAGTAAATAAGCTCCAACAAGCTGGTGTCGAAGTGGGATACAGATCGAAGAACGAGTTGAGTGAATTGTGTCCATTTGGGTACACCTTCCTTTGCTCCCACTCTCATCTTCCTCTGTAAACTGTATCTAAGTAAATAAGTTGGGCACAGTCTTAGGTAGACTGGAAACGACTCTCTAAGGTAGGGAGGGTTAAGCCTTTGGAAAGCTGAATTAAGCCTCTGGAAGGCTTTATATATATGTTAAGCCTTCGGTAGGCTATATTAATTATTCCTAAAGTGGGAATAGAAAGGATAAAATTGAAATATATACTTGACGGCTTGGTTGACAGTGCCCCAAACCACCGCTTTTGCTTGCTTATGAATTTTGCTGTATTGCTGTGCTGTTTAAGATAAGAAATGTTGCTATACTGTGTAAAATCAGGAAGTGAGGTCTCTGGAGACTGCAAGACGCACCGTCTCTGTGTCTAGGGGCAACCCGTTGACACACAGAGTACGAACGCATAGTGACAGTCAAGAGAGACAGAAATAGGAATTTTGTACCATGTTTTGTTTTAAGTAATTAACTCGAGAACACCTGTCGGAATTGTTCTCTGATTTACAATCGTGGTAACAATATAAGGTTATGTTGTCTATTGAGACAACCACCTAAAGTTTTTAAGAATAGAAGGATAGTTGGAAATGGGTACTTCCCAGTCAAAACAATATCCACCTCCCAACCCGGAGAATCATGCAAAGCTATCATATGTAGTTATATACACAGCCCCCACCCCCAGGTCCCGTAAGAGAGTAAGCAGCCGCAGTCAGCATTACATAGAGAGCAAGAGCAGACAAAAAGAGCAAATGAGGAAAGGGTAATAAAAGAAATAGGAACAAAAATATAAAGGACCAGAAAAACCCATTAAAGTACAATGGTAGTGAAGGCTCCAACAATCAGATGCTGAGGATCTAAACATAGAACCCAAAGGAACTTTTTCTTTAGATATATGTATAGAATATTCTGATTGCTTTTGTTTATAAAGTGAATGGATTGTCTTGTTTTGTGCATTTGGGAAGTTGTTTTGCTGCAAATAAATTTGTGAGTGTGATTGCTGTACTTTCTTTCTTTGCAAAACAACTGAGAAATGCAGGTTAGAGAATTTTCCTCTGTGTCTTTAAGGGTGTAGAGATCGTGTCCACCACTGAGATATATTTCTAAAGCCGGCATAAATATAAAAAAGGGAAATCTTTTTTCCAGAAATATGTAACAGTTGAGGAATTATGGTCTTGTAATGTTTGTAAGTGTAAGACTTGTCTTTTTACTCTGTAGATCAGCTATTTGTACTTTCAAAAATATCTTTATAATATTGTGGCAATTTAAAGACAATGTGTTTTTTTTCTATTTTAAAGCTTTTTAACACTTATCTCCCTGTCCCGGAGAAAAAACTGTGAGTTTTTGTGACAGGAATTACTACCCCTCCCCGCAGAAAATTCTTAAGGTCGTATTTAGTTTGGATAAAAAACTGTCATGTGTATGGAATGTTGTTGTTGTACTTTTTAAGGTGGTTTTCAGTATTTGAAGTAAATGTTTGTGGAGAGGTCTTAGGAAGGGAAATGTTAGCTGGAAATTATTGTAAGTTAAGTACGGAACCAAAGGGAAATAGTTCCTAGAAATGTTTTAACAAGTGATTTAAGAAGGACAATCTGCATGTGAATTGATCCAAATGGGATCATAATAGTTTGTTTTTGAATAGATTGCAAATAGTAAATAATGAAAGAGAAAACAGGCAGCGCTTATTATTATAGAGAAATTGTGGTTCATTCCTATGATTACAATTTAAGTTTGTAGAAAGGAACTTATCCTTTCTTAACTGTAGGTGACCAACTATTTATGAAAGCCCTAACCCCAGAATTAATCCTTCTGCATGTATGATGTATCTGAAGCGAATGTGTCAAGGACAGTGTCTGACTCAGACTGACATCAGACTTATCATTGACAGACTTTTAGACCCTGATACAGAGTCAGGATGGAATTGGACTAACGTCCCTTCCATTAGTCAACAACGACTTCAGATTTGTTCAGGATTTAAGGGCAATTAATTACCTAGTTATCCCAATTGCTCCAATTGTTCCTGATATCACGGCTCTCATTACGGCCATTTCTCATGACACCACTACAATTACTGTTATTGATTTATCTTAACTTATTCTTTTCAGTCCCATTGGACCCTGAGACACAACTACTTATGGCTTTCACTTTTGATTGGCGCCAATTAACATGGACCCGTCTTCCCCAAGGCTACGTGGACTCACCAGCTGCTTACTCGCTGGTGCTCCAACATACCCTGCGGTCATGGACCCCATGCCATGGTTCTGTCCTCCTTCAGTACATTGATGACCTACTGTTGTGTAGTCCTAACGGGGAAGCCAATAGACAGGATTCACTCAGTTTGCTAAAGCATCTAGCAGCTGAAGGTCACAAGGTAGCTAAACACAAAATACAAATGGGGGCAACACATGTTGGATAGTTAGGTTTTAATCTGTCACATGGCACACGCTCTGTTAGCTCAAAATGCATAGAGGCTATTCAGAGAATACCTAAACCACAGACTAAAAAGGAAATGCTTCCCTTTCTTGCTATGATTAATTATTGCAGGCAATGGATCCCTGAATGCTCACACTATGACTCCATTTTACGTGCGGCTGCTAAGGGGGACAGCCCAGAGCATATTCAGTGGACTCCAGACATGACCAAAGCTTATGTCACCCTAAAAGTTAGTATTATGCAGGCCCCCGCTTTAGGACTACCTGATTATTGTAAACGATTCCACCTATATGCGAGGGACAATTGTAAAACCATGGGCGCGGTCTGTGCCCAAAATCACGGAGGTAGTATGCGTCCCGTAGCATTCTTTTCTAAAGTAGTCCCTACTCCGGTCTTGGGCATTAGCTGCTTGTGCTATGGCCGTAGAGACAGCCAATAACTATTACCTTAGGACATTCTACCATTCTACATACTAGTCACCAAGTGTTACAGTTAGTTAAAAACCTAACTACACAACACATGACCGCACAGCGCCTCAGAGGCTATGAGTGCATACTGCTTAACCATACCAACTTAGAGATAAAATACAGCGCCCCTAACTCAGGCCCTATTGCCATGTAAAATGCAATACTAACTAACCATCCTACATCTAACGATGACCACACACAGCCACATGACTGTCTTGCTACCATACATGACTCCACCTCTCCACGACTGACCTTCTTGACATACCTATAGATCATGCTGAAAACGTGTTTGTTGATGGGTCATGTTCTAGACCTGCAGATGGGGTCTTTAATACAGGTTTTGCTGTAGTTCAGCTCCCAGATATTGTACTTGAGGCAGGTCCCATCCCTTTTTCTTCAGCCCAAGCTGCTGAACTTATCGCCCTTACAAGAGCATGTCACCTTTTTGCAAATAAATCTTGACTTTGGAAAAACTTCCCCACAACGAGCCTTCATTTCTGCAAATCAATTTCTCATACTACTCTTATTAACTCCTTATAGGAAGCTCTTCAGTTACCTAAAGATATTGCCACCATCCACTGCCGTTCCCACACTAGAGGTAATAATTTAGCCGACCAGGTAGCAAAGGAAGCTGCAGTTATGCCGCTCCCCCCTACCTCACTTTCCCTGTTCTTCAGCCCCCATCCTATCCCTCTGACCTTCGTTTCCATGAATTACAAGGTTTTGCCACATCTGATGATTTATCATACCGGCAATCACAAGGTTTAGAAAAGCATATACATGGCCATTTCTCAAAAGAGGGGAAGATAGGGATACCTGAGAGTAGTGCCCCAATATTCATAGGACAGGCACATGGGGTAGGACACAAAGGAATTAAAGCAACCATGCAGCAGCTGCAACTATCATTTTGCATCAGAAATGTGAAATTACACTGTCAGACATACAAACAAAGATGTTTACAATGCCTACAGAATAATGCTACAGTACCTAACAAAGCATTACATGATCATTTGCCTCCACTTACAGCCCCATTCACCCATTTACCAATCGGTTTTACTAATATCCCAAAGGTAGGATCAAAGCAATTGTATCTTTTGGTGATAGTGGACCAGTTTTCCCGGTGGCCAGAGGCCTTTGTAACACAAAGAGAGGATGCTAAGACAGTAGCTAAAATATTAACTACCGAGATAATACTGACATACTGTATGGATGCCCACTGCAAATTAGTTCTGATAATGGACCAGCCTTTATTAGTGCGGTAATTAAGGATCTGGTACAATGGCTACAGATAACCTGGAAATTCCATATCCCTTACCATCCTCAGAGTTCAGGTATAGTGGAAAGAATGAACCACACTATTAAAGAGAAACTTACAAAGGCCACTGCAGGTACATGGGAGAACTGACAAAAATATTTACCTGCCATACTAGCAGAAATTAGGATGACTCCTAATAAGTCTACTTAATTGTCCCCTTTTGAGATTCTTATGGGAAGACCATTTCCAACTCCTTGGGTAAAAGGCCCACTTGTAATTATGCCAGGTGATCTTGACCTTATAAGAGAACAATATGTGCAACATTTGATTGATAAATTGAATGGCATCTATGGTGATTGTCTTCTCGCTTTCCTTTACCCTCACAGGAACCAACACATCCGTTCCAGCCAGGTGACCTTGTCTGTGTCCGATAACTAAACAAAGCAAAGAAGGGAGGCTTCCCAGTTGGACCACCGACTACCGTTGTAGCAGTAACCAGGACAGCCGTCCTCACTGACTCACAGGACATCTGGATCCACATATCACGTCTGAAGCTGTGTCCAAAGAGAGGTGAAGCAGGTGACAAAGTCCCAGCGAAAGCGATTGAAGACAGCAATAATAAAAATGTTGAACTTTCTCCGGCATCCACAGAATGCATGGAAGAACTTTTTCCTGTTAATGGGCATTATGCTCCTGATTTATTTTCCCTTATGGACATTTCTTAATTGTTATTTTGACCCAGAAGACCTGGGGCCATTGAAGTCTGTTTGTGGTAAATACAATGACACTCACACCAACACCAGTTCACTTCACAGAAATATAAGGCCATAAATAATGACAAATTTATAAAAATCCAGAGACATATAAGACTGTCTTAAACAATTTCAAGGGAGTGTGTGGGAAGACATGTTTTCCTGGTTAGGACAACTGGGCCAGAAAATACTAATCGCCTGTTTTTGTGTAATTGCATCTCTTGTCTTTCTCTGTATTTTTGTTGCATGCTGTAAAACTTTGTGTCAAAGAATTTTAAGCTAACTGCCACTTTGTAATTGAACGTACAAAGGACTCCCTGTGATACAACACTGCCAGGTTGCAGGAACTTCACGTGTACTGGTTCTTTTAGGGGTCTTGAACCTTTACGAGAACCAGTCCGCTTGCTGTATTTTTTTTATGCGTTTATAATGTTTTATACGAAGATCACTTTGTGATCTAAGAGGGGAATGAACGGTTAATAAGAACTCTCTTTGTGTTTAGGAACTGGAAAATTAGCTGACATATAGTAACATCTTACTATTTGACCTTGTTAGACTAACGAGCTGTTTCTGCTAAAACTGCAATTTTCCTGCAAGACTCATTTACCAAACTCAATGCTCAGTGTATTTAGCACCTCTCTGTCAGTCACTCCACTGGCTTCCCATAGCCTACAGAATAACATTTAAAATCATAAGCCTAACGTATAACACCTTCAATAATAGTGCACTCTCTTATAAATCTGCTCTCATTTCTAAATACTCCCCCAACCGTGCTCTTCTCTCTGCAAATGACCTTCTTCTTTCCTCCTCTCATCACCTTCTCTCACTCCCACCCTCAGGACTTTTCTTGTGCTGTCCCTATTCTCTTGACCTCCTTGCCTCGCTCCACTAGACTATCTCCGTGCATCAAAAACTTCAAAACCATCAGTTTAAAAAAAGCTTATCACCTTCAGCCTTAATATACATATCACATCTATCATCCTTCTATACCTCACCCAAACCTTTTAGATTTTTAGTTTGCGAGTTTGAAATCTTGCTAAGTGCTCTAGGGTAAGCACGGTGTATGTTTGATTTTATGTTTTAAGACAGGCCCCTCCTTTCTTTTGCATTGTGTTAATATTGTTTTTAACTTAACCCCAAATAGCACTGTGGAATATTATATGTAGGTGTGTTACAAATAAAGGAAATAATAGTAAAAATAATAAATAATAATATGTGAACACAATCATCCCAAAAATTTACGTTTTTACGTTATATCCAATAACATATATCACTACATTTTTTCACAACACAATTTAAAACATGGAAAACACAGTAAGTGGTCCCAACCTTCAACACAGAACATCTATTCCAGTCATTTACAAAATAACTATAACATTTGCACTACGAACATATAGTTTACATGGGATATCCAGCATAGCATACAAAACAGGGCAGAAAACCTACCCACTGTGTCTTAACAGTAGAACAACCCTGTTGTTCAGTTTCCTGATGGACCACTGCACACCAAGCACATCTGCCAACACTGCCCTCAAGCTTATTCTCATTGCCTAAATTACCGTATCTATCCATCTACGCCTCTGCCATCCCTTCCTCATGTGCCTTCTATCCTTCCCAGCACCAGAGTATTCTCTAGGAAATCCTGTCTTCTCATGATGTGGACAAAATATTTGAGCTTCAGATTCCTGATCAAACCTTAATGAGGCTGATTTCCTGTAGTATTAATTGTATCTTCTTGTGGTCCAAGAGACTCTGAGCAGTTTTTCTAAAAAAATAGTTTGAAGGCATCTATTCAGCCCTCTTTTTATTCTTGATATCACATTCATATGTTACTACTGGGAATACCATAATTCTAACTATGCTGACCTTTGTTGATGGTGTAATATATTGCTTTTTAATAGTTTGTCCAGACTTGCCATAGCTTTCCTCCCGAGAAGCAAATGTTTTTTAATTTCATTGCTGCAGTCACTATCTGAAGAGATATTGGAACCCAGGAAAATGAAAGCTTCCATCCGAACAACCCTAGCCTCTATTGAATACCATTTGTGGAGCAGACATGTTTGTCTTGAGCTCCGAAATAAACGACTGATTTGGGCCCTACAAATTTTTCAAAAAGTGCACAATCCCGTTATAAGATCTGGGGGAAAGTTAGGAGGTAGACCCTGACCCCCTGGGACCCTCCGTTCGCTGTTCCCGAGTGTGGACCCTGCGCCAGAGAGCAGAAGACTGAGGCCCTATACCTTACCTTGGAGGCCTCGTGTTGAGGTAGTGTCCTCTCCTCAGGAGTAATAGAAGAGTGCAGCTGGGGTACCTAGTGGTGGCTGGATCCGGCTGGGGAGTCCTGGAGACTGCAGTGGCCTGAAGCTGAGGGCAGAAGAGGCAGGGGGGAAAGCCCGCAAAACCACGGCCGCCATCTTGGGTCACGCCCGAGGGAGGCCTGAAGCGGAGCCTGGCACTCTCTGGAGATGTGCTGAACCCAGGAGGGGCACAGAAAAGGCCAGGAGAGACTCATCTGGAGGTAGGATCAGCTCAGGGCCCTCTGACACCCAGCGTCTGGCTAACCAGGAAGGGAATGGGCCCACTGGGAGCCCAGGAACAAGCAGTGGCCATTGGAAGGTACAGGAAGGTGGAGGAGGGAAGACCTGGGCACTGGTACAACACAATAAACACTGCAGAGAAAGGTCAGATAAGCCCCTCACTCGGTATGGCAATGTTTTTTTGTTTTTGTTTTCCTGCTGGCTGTTTTCTGTGCTTTTCCTTTTTAACAAGATAACTCTCCTTATATACTAAGCTTTGTGGGAGCCTTATTTGGACCATCTTGCTTATTATTGCTCCAATATAAAAGATTCTGCTCCTTTCCCTGTGGCCTCATCTAATATAATAACAAGGGGCTTGAATTTAGGCAACTCTATGCCACACCACTTGTGACGAGAGCATACTGCCTACACAGGCAGGCACAGGGACTGCTTGCCTTTAGAATTCCTGATTAAGGGCTAGGTCTACAACATGGACTGAGAGCAGAATGCGGAGCTGACCCGGCAACACAGCCAGCAGAGGTCGTCACTACACCTACAGAGCCTAACATATGACACAACCTGATTAATTGGAGTACTTAGCAAAGCTTAAAGCGCAGCCTCTCACTGCATATTACATTGAGCCGAATTCTCTGCGGATTTTCTGCTGTTTTCTCTATCTGACCCCCTCGAGATGCCGAAACCTAAACGCTCATGCTCAGCGAAGAGTATAAGTGACCATTTTCCACCGAAGGCCGCCCGGCATCAGTCGCAGACCAACTGGTAGTGCAGCTGTTGGCGTCCGGGGCTCCTCCTTGCCTTCCTTCCTACGACACCAACTCTCAGGTAAAGACTCATACACCTAGGGTTCCACTCCGAGTTTTAAATGGCTCTTTCTAGCTACACTCTAACAACCCATAATGTGAAGGGTTTCAACTCCCCTTTTAAAAGGCGGAAAGCTTTTGCATTTTATAAAAAACATAAACCCGCAGTTATCCTTATGCAGGAAACCCACTTCTCCCGCAATAATAAACCTACATTTCTACACAAGGATTATCCCACCTATTTCCTGGCCACCCTCCCCACTAAGAGAGCTGACTGTGCAATTCTCCTACATAAAAATTTCCCGTTTCAGGTAGAAAGTTCATTTAAAGACAAAGAGGGTAACTATGTTATGGTGACTAGAATTATTTGGGGGGCTAGAACGACTTTAGTCTCCCTATACTCTCCTACCAACCTCGCCCTACACCACTTTAATTGGCTTGTTGAAAACAGTTGAATCTCAAGATTTGGGAAGACTGATAATTGGGGGAGATCTAAACCTTACCTTAGACTCGACTTTGGATAGGTCGGGGAAGTCCGCTAAGAACAGATTCCCTAACAGAACCAAACAGATTGAGTCCTTGCTTGATAGACTGGGACTGGTTGACGCCTGGAGGGGCATGCACCCGGTTAAGAGAGAATATACTTTCTATTCCCCAACTCACTTGACGTATTCTAGGATTGATGTTATCTTCGTTGGCTCCTCCCTATATGATTCAATTTTGAGAACTGAAATTGTACCCTGCCCCTGGTCAGACTACGCCTTGGTACTCATGGATATAGAGCTGGGGCCAAATTTACAACCACCCTACACTTGGAGAATAGACAAATTTTTATTGACCAATCCGAGTAGCGCGGAATCAATTGCTAAGGACATAAAACTATTTTTTTAGACTAATGTTTCTCCTGAAACTGGAGCCAGCTGGCTCTGGGTTGCCCATAAAGCCTTTATCAGGCGAACAGGCATCAAGCTGGCCTCAACCCTAAGAAAAAAACTTAGGCAAAAGGAGGCAGACCTTACTAGGGCACTAAAGAGGCTAGAAGAGAAAAAACAATAGAACCCTTCCCTTAAAGGACGCAGGTTAATTGACAAGACAAGGCTTGAACTAGAACGGGCGATGAGGAAGATGAAACAACTATACTATTGGAAGGCAAACAAACCTGATACTATGCTAGCTAGAAGGCTTAATAATAAACTTTCCCAACATAGAATCTCCCATGTTAGAAGGACAGATGGCCAAATCTCCTGTAGCACTAATGACATCCAGAAAACGTTTCAGGATTTTTACCAAACCATATATTCTTCCCAGCCCCATAGAAGTAAATCGTATATTGACTCCTTTCTAAGGTCGCAAGACCTTCCCAGTGTACCGGATTATCACTTAGAAATTCTGAACTCGGATGTGTCCCGAGAGGAAGTTAAATCGGCTATTTTGGGTCTTAAACTGGGCAAATCCCCAGGGCCAGACGGCTTTACTAATTTGTACTACAAAACATTTGAGCCCCTGCTTACCCCCTAACTAACGCCCTTATTCAATGCAATTTTAAATGGGGAGTCCATGCCCCCCGAATTAAATCAGGCTGCACTGATGGTCTTTCCAAAAGAGGGCAGGGATGATTTAGAGGTCAACAACTATTGCACTATTTCCTTGATCAATGGAGATGTAAAAATTTTGGCCAAAATCATGGCCAACCGTATCTCTAAATTCCTGCCAGATTTAATTCACAAGGACCAATCAGGATTCATCCCCTTTAGGGAGGCTGGGGACAATGTCAGGAGGGTCTTAAACATTAGCGCAAGCAATTAGAGCTAATCCAGACATTCAAGGGGTTCAGTTAGGACACCAGCATCTTAAATGTTCACTCTTTGCGGACAATCTATTATGCACCCTGTCCAGGCCCTCTAATTCTATACCAGCACTTATGTCAACTATTAAAGAGTTTAGCAAAGTCTCAGGCCTTAATTTTAATATAGAGAAAATGGAATCACTGGGGATGGGCATGTCGTAAATTGAGATTGTTAAACTCAAATCAGATCATAATTTCAGCTGGCCCACTCAGTATATAAAATACCTGGGAGTAAAGCTCACTTCCAATTTTGCTGACTTGTACGGGGCAAATTTCCCCCCCTTGTACAAGTCTTTGACTGAAGATATGCAGAGGTGGGCGAACTTTCATATGTCATGGACAGGCTATATAGCTGTAGTAAAAATTAGTATCCTGCCTAAACTGCTATACCAATTTAGGGCTCTCCCTATACCAATCCCACTCAAGGAACTGGATAAATTCCAGAACAGCATGTTTCGGTTCATTTGGGGTAACAAGCATCCTTGTATCTCCAGACAGGTGATGTTTAGACATAAAAATAGAGACAGACTAGCCTGTCCCAATTTGAGGCTCTATCTTAAGGCAGCTCAATTGGCCCATTTGCCCAGGTTACACTCTGTTACCCACCAGCCGTCCTGGGTATTCCTAGAAAACTAGCAAATGCTCCTGCACAGTTGGGATAAGTTGATCTGGATCCCCAAGGAATTAATTCCCTTTGCTACGCATCACAATCCTATGATCTCTCTAACTCTTCAGGCTTGGGGGGGTGGGGCAACTCCAGGTGTCGACTTAGCTCGGGTTTGTCTCTCCTACTGTCGGTCATGTCTTTCCCACAAATCCTAGATGACACGAATTCCATCTCCAAATTTTGGTGGACCTCTAGGAACCTTGACCGGGTAGTGAACTGGGTTCAAAACGATAGACTGTTGACCTACGACCAGTTCTGTACGACCCACGATCTACCAGCTACGGAAATTTATAATTATTTGAAAATTAGAAGTTGGGCCAGTAAGACTTTGAGAGAATTGGGACCTCCTAGGCCCTCCTGGATGTCTACTATATGTAAAAATCTCCCCCTTACGAAAGGTGTCCTGGGTTCACTATATGACATCTTTCGGGACTCCATCAGCAGCCAGAAACCTAAATTTATGAAACAATGGGAAAAGGACCTGGGGGTAGAATGGGACAGGGACAAGTGGACAGGATCTTGCTCCAATCCCTCCAGAGGTTCCCTCAATGCAGCTCTTTTAGAGACGGCTATTAAAGTATTACACAGAGCTTACTGCACGCCCGACAAGTTGCAGAAATTTAAGCCACACGAGAGCAATACATTTTTAGGGGCTGCCAACAAGTGGGGGACCACATTCACATCTGGTGGTCATGTCCAATTATACAGAAAACATGTAAACAATTAGCTCAATTAACCTCCACACTTTTTCAAAAGGTGGTCTCACCCTCTATGGAGTCATGCCTGTTGGGGGTAAGCATTAAGAATCTTTCTCAATCTCAAAATAAATTATTTAAATCAGTGGTACTGGCATCCAAAATACACATATCTAGCAGATGGAAAAAATTGACTCTAAACTTCCAGGAGGTAGTCAGGAAGATCATTTACCTATTTATCAATGAGAGATTAACTCACATTATCCTGGATAGTCTCCCCCAATTTCTGGCAATCTGGGAACCTTGGGTAGCGTCCTCATTAAGTGTTCCTCTGATATAACACCCAAATATTGCTTTAACGAAAATAGGAGGGGGCATGGAGTAAAGGAGTCCTGGAGGTCCTTCGGCTGCACTATCAAGGTGAATGTCAGGTGATAACATGGTGGTATCTTGTTGAGGGTTGTACTGGACCAACTTAGTTGTGGCCATTTTAGCTTACTTGGTTTCATATATTTTGTTAACAGCACTATTGTTTAACTAATCATTGCAAGGTCTGTTCCTCAGAGTTATCTCTATTTTTTTTCCCTCTTACATTCTTGTTTGTAGTTAGTTTTATTACGTACTATGCTCTGCTTTGATCAAAATTTTAAGTTAATATTCACGATAACTTTATAACTAAAAATGTAAAATAGGAAGGCGTAGTCAGTTAATCATTGGTTAATGTTTTATTGTAAAAACTTGCATAATCTGACTGACAAAACTGCTGATCAATATGTTTTATATTCTGTAAACCTTCCAATAAAGAAATATTTTTTTTTTTAAATATCATTTGTGGACATGCACACTGATATCCTAATTTTGAAAGTAATTCTAAGCCAGAATAACCAATATTTTGCATAGTTCACTTGCCTGTGAGGATCAGAATAATATAATCAACATTAAACACTGTCCTGAGAGCCTAAAACTCTTTTAAATGCACGCATACTGGCTGCACTCAAACTCATTCTCCATTGGATGGATCACTTCTAGCAGTAATGAGAAAGCTGAAGAAGAAAACATGGCAACTATTCAATAACAAATTGCCCTAAACATAAAAGGTTCTTAAAAACAATCAGTGTATTATCCTACATGACATATAGACAACACTAAATAAACTCAGAAAAACAATATAAGAGTGGGTAAGGTAAAAAGAGAGAAAGTAATTCCCTGCCTCACGTGTAGATTTTATATTTTGTACTTTTTGTTAATTGTTTAGCTTTTAATATGTGTTCATTTTTAGAATTGTGACAGGTTCACCCATACTGAGATATTGACAGTGTGTACCAGTCCTTCCTCTTACACTGGATCCTACTCAATGATTACTTGGCTGCTGGTCTCCAAACTGATTTATGAGATACATACAAAAACAATGCAAACACATTTCACACCTATATATATATTCATTCCATCTACTCTTGACCTACCATTAAATCTATACTACAGTACCCTACAGATAAGCTATACTATGTGATGGGTTAGTGCTTCTATTTGCAACAAGCTATACAAGGCTGTGAAATTGTACTTAACTGTTTTGTCACAATAAAATAATCTCTGAACAAAAAGTAGGAGTAACACAAAGATTTATACATGTACATTTGAAAATGTGTATTCTCCCCTAACTGCTTTACTGCTACCTCAAAGTTGGAATATGTTACCAAAATCCATTAAAAAAAATGGGACAGATATATCAATCAGAAATGCCCACTATTTTAAAGGAATATTGTCAAATATGTACAGTAACTAAAATGGGAAACCTGCATAATAGCAAACAAATATGTCTTAAAAAAAAAAACATTTTACAAGCTGATGACCTTAGCTGATGATGCCATGTGATTTTATGATATTGTGCCTCAAAATTACAATATTTATTGCAGATACTTACATTCAACTCCAGATTTTAGTACAGATTAAATCAATTAATTTCAATGCTGATAACAGAGGCAGGATATTTTGGGCCTTATTCAATTCCCTATATCACAAAATTACATTGATGATTGTGAGAGGGCTACCCCTGAGGACTACAGAAAGACAAAGCCGCAAATTACGGAAAGTTTTTGCATTGATTTTGTCACTGCTGAAATATTATGAGTGGCTTTTCCTTATGTTTACACCAAAACACTATTCAATTGAGACTTTACCTTGCACTCGCACATCCACTTACGTCAGACCCATAATATCAAAAATCTGAAGGAATATTTACGAGTACTAAACACCACTGACAAATTGTTTTAAGACCATTGCTGAGAGCTGGGATAGCATTTAAAGATACAGTAAAACACTCAAAAACAGTACAAAAGCATGCAATATTAACATAAATTAATGCCATTGCTTTAGGCACATATGTGAAATTAAAAACAATTTAATTATCAATTTCTGTGACTCATCATACATATGGGAACAGCAAATGTTTTGCTCACAGCTGGTAAAGAGACAGCACATTAATAAATAGCCTCAGAAATCATATAACTTCATTAGAAATAATATGTTACCATCACAGAGGCACAAATGTGAAAATCAAAAAATATATATTTACTTAAATTTGTTTGACTCATCACATATATAATGGAACACCGATTACTGGCAATATCACACCTCCACGTAACATATAACAATGTCCAGGGCAAAATAGACCTCAGTACACAAGAAGTTAATACAAATCAGCAATCACACATGGACTGCAACGATGCACTGAAGCACTTTCTATTAAAGGGATAGACACACCACAAACAATACTTCACAACAGTAGAGATCCTCACCACAGAACATTGCTCACAGAGATCATCTATGGCACATCCATGGAAAGTTATATCATCTACACAAAATCCTTGGGTGTCATATACTGGGGAGATATGTCACCATGGGCAGCATGGGGCCTTAAAAAGAGGACTGGCTGACATAGATGATGAATAAATTGGGGAGAAGAATGTCACATGTATATCACTAGATAGCACAGGCCAGGCACTGGATTTTCAAATGGAACATATAATGAACAGGGTGTTACAGGCATAGAGACATGGATATATAGGGACATATCATGACAAAGGTGATTACACTAATGTGCTGAAGATGTTCATAAGAGCCTACACATGGAGCATAAGGAAACTTACCTCCATCAACGCTAATCATAGTTACATCTGTCCAGTCAATTCCCACGCCATTGCTGTTGTTCATGTGGCAACATGTATACCAATATTAATCATGGAAACTTATTGATAGTATTAATGTATACTGTATATACTTGAGTATAAGCCGAGTTTTTCAGCCCTTTTTTTAAGGCTAAAAAGGGCCCCCTCGGCTTATACTCGAGTCACTCCCCCTAGTGTCTCTCTAACCCCCCCCCCCCATGTCTCTCTACCCCCATGTGTCTGTCTTCCCCTGTGTTTCTCTAACCCCCCCCCCGTGTCTCTCTAACCCCCCGTGTCTCTCTAACCCCCCCGTGTCTCTCTACCCCCCTGTGTCTCTTTCCCTCCCCCCTCCTCATCCTCAACCCCCTCCTCCTCATCAACCCCCTCCTCAACCCCCTCCTCACCTTCTTCCCTCTAAATACCTCCCCCTCACTTTCCTGCTTCTTCTCCGGCCTCTGCTCTGTCTTGACCCCGGCGCGCATGTGACGTCACATGCGCGCCGCGTCATTAGCATATTCTGTTATCTAATTTATATATATATGGTATTTGCTGTGCCTATTTGTCACTGATATGATGCTGCCCACCAATGAGAGTGATATGTGTAAGGTTCCTGGATTTGAGAAGGCATAGATTATACATCTGCCCCTAGTGAAATCCAGGGAGCTGACAACTCATTTCCATGGGATTAGAGTTATCTCTGTGTGTGATGTACATGTGGTGTACATGTGGAGGTATGTTGGTGTATTTGACATTCATCTGGCAAAGAGGCTGGATCCGGTGTTCCTACAAGCCCGGAGCTGTGGGGACAATCCTGTTGCCATTATCTCCTTCAGCCACCTCTCCCACTCGTTGTACTGGACAGTCACTTTGGGGCCACCACTTGGAGCTTTCACTGCCCTGGCCTCCTCCTACATCCTCCTCCTGACCATTGCCCTTTCAGACCTTACAGACCTGACATCCCTATCCGCAAAACCAAACTCAGTGACTGCAGCTGCTACCTCCTTCCAGGCCTTGGTCCTGGGCATGAACTCAACTTGTAAAATTAAGTGTAAAGTAAGTAGTTGTTAATAGACAATAAGTAAAATAAGTACCAACTACTCTCCAAACTTCAAAGGCTCCTTCTGTCACTCTCTCATTAGATTCCTCTCAATGCATGAGACCTGTGTGCTAACTTGTCTTTCCAAAAAAAGTTGGGTATTAACTAAACTACATAAACATTTTTAATATATTTTAATATATTTTTTAAAATATTTTCGAAAACTCTTATTACTAAAACCACTATAATTACTAATATGTTGTGTGTTTCAGCGTTGCTGCTTAAGCATAATTAATGTAATAACAATATGCAGTAGGCATTTGGAACATAACCTGTTATTCCAATGTGTTGAGAGAACTGGTTCAGATCACAGTTTCACAGAATGCTGTGTTGCATATGCTATTTAAAGAATATTAAAGTCTTCCCCAGTAACGTATAAGACTAATGTGTGCAGACAAGCACAACAGACCTCTGTTCCTACAGGCTTGCAAATTATTAGGTATTTCAACTCTTTCAACTCTTGAAAAAAAGACTGAATTTTGCTTTTTCAGAGAAGCTGTCAGTTTAAATGTGTGTTTCTGCCAGAACATGTCAGGATATTGTAGAAACTGGCTATATTTTATTCTGGAACTTTTCCATAAAATACTCAAATACATAACAAGCCAAAACTATAAGTTCTGTAAATAAATAAATGAAAAGTAATTACTACCAAACTTTGTTTCTACACCAGTCCCACAATATACTGCTATGGTAGATCCTATGAGTGAGAGGAGGAAGAGAGAGAGGAGACAGTAAAAGAGGGAGGGAAAGAGAGGAGGCAGAGAGAGAGGGAGAGGAGAGAGAGAGGGAGGGAGAGAGAGGAGGCAGAGAGGGAGAGAGGAGGCCGAGAGAGAGAGGGCGGAAAGAGAGGAGGCAGAGAGAGAGGCAGAGGAGAGTGAGGGATGACCCTGCAATAAAAAAACACAATAATTTATTAGTAATAACCAAAAAACAATTAAATATAATGTGTACATCAGCATTCAAGTGTTATTACATTAATAAATGAAGCAAACTATTCCCTGGGACACTGTCACTTTAAGATAACCCCTTGCCCTTGTGTGTATATATTAACTGCTGCTGTGTATCTATTGTAGCTTTCCCTGCATCCCTGTGTGATCATATTACACTACACTGACTACACTAACCTTTAGACTCTATGAATCAATGAAGCCTGGCCCCTGACCGTTAATGCATTCCGCCCACCAGCACAATGACGATATGCATGGGCAGTGATAATGTATCCATTTCTATGACTGACAGTCTTCCATCATTGACCAATCAATGATGGAAGGCTGTACCGTTGTCAGGAGAACAATCTAAACCCACCCAGACCGTTAGCTCTGAGTGCCCGCCAGCTAATAGGGCCTCGAGTTAACTTTTGATTGACATCCACAGTTAATAAAACCACCAGATTCCAGTCCCTTCCCTCTTTCTGTTTCCTGACCTGCTCACGCTGAGACTGAGAGAGACGTCCCTGGCTGAAACTACTCACATCTGCCCAACCTAACAGTAAGTCTACCTGCCCTGGCCAAACCAAACCCCTAGTGCCCCTAATAAAAGGAAGGGTCCCCCCAGTTACCCCACTATGCCTGCCTGGCCTGCCACCTACCCACCCACCAACTTACCTACCACCGACGACCGACCTAGGCCTGCAATGCCTGGGCAACCCCCAATCACCCCCGCCCCGCAGTGCCAGTAGCCCCAAAAGACCTGACCTGTGCCACCCCGTCACCCCCATGTGGCCTGTGCCGCCCCCGATCACCCTGATGTGGCCTATGCTATGCCACCGCCCGATTACCCCGATCACGGTGATCGGGGTAATCGGGCGGTGAGCGGGGTGGCACAGGCCACATGGGGGTGAATGGATCACCCCCATGGGGCCTGTGCCACCCCTGATCACCTCCCTGTGGCCTACGCGGCCACCGACCCACTGACCGACCGATGGCCTGACCCAACCCTGACCCAACTATCAACCCACCTACCTACCTACCCCCCTGACCCAGTGACCACACCTGACCCCACCCTGACCCAACTACCAACCCACCTACCTACCCCCCTGACCTTACCTGACCCCACCCTGACCTAACTACCAACCAACCTACCTGCCTATGTTAACACTACACTACAGTACACAACCCCCCCCCCACCTATTTTTATTCCATTTTTAGAAGTAACAGGCAATGTGTCTTTAACTATGATTGCAGGTAAAAAAAAAATTGCCTGTCACTTTTAAAGATAAAATAAAAATAAAGGAAGGGAAAAACAAAAAACAATAATAAAAATAAAGTAAACAACAGCACATATTTACCTGTCAAATTGACCCCTCCAGCGGTAGCCTTCTGCCCTGGATAGTCGTCGGGCTGAATTCAATTTTGATTGAAGCCCATGTCATTCCATAATCCAATCTTGATAGAAGCCCTTGGCTCCTCATCTTGATTGAAGCCATTGTCCATCCATTCTGGCCCATTGCAAGAGGCCTCCACCTAAAAAAAAACGATGCTCTAAAAAAAAAAACACAACAAACTAATGGAGCTCCCACCTACAAGGAGCTCCAGCCGCGACTAATTGTTTTTTTCCCACGCTCCGCCTTTTATACTAATTTTTGAAGGACTCTGATTGGCTGAAATTTTTTGGTTGACATTGATTTCAACCAATGAGAGTCTTTAAAAAATTAGCAAATTAGCAAAGCAGGTATGGAAGCCTGTAAGGGCAAAAAAGGTTAGTGTGAACTTGTGTGACCCTGTATGTATTATACATATTACAGGGCTATTTATGTGATATACATGATACAGGATAATATCCTGTAACATGTATAGCAAATAAATAGCACTGTAATATGTATAATAAATAATGTCTAATAGAAATACATGAGCAATATAATCAAATAATTAATAAAGTACATCAATTAATCAATTAATAAATATCAATTAATATATATTTTTTTTATGTATATGTTTATGTATATTTATGTATATTTTTTATGTGTGTGTGTGTGTGATTGATATTGATATATATATATATTGATATATATATATATATAATGATTGATATATATATATATATATATATATTGAGATAAATATATATATATATATATATATATATTTATATATTGATTGATTTATATATTGATTATTGATTGATATATATATATATATATATATAATGATTGATATATATATATATATATATATTGATATATATATATATATATATATATATATATAGATATATATTAATATATATATATATATATATATTTATATATTGATTGATTTATATATTGATTATTGATTGATATATATATATATATATATATATATATATTGATATATATTGATATATATATATATATATATTGATATATATATATATATATATATTTATATATTGATTGATTTATATATTGATTATTGATGTATATATATATATATATATATATATATATATATATATATAATGATATATATATATATTGATATATATATATATATATATATTTTTTTTTTTTTTTTTTTTTTTTTATGTACAGTTTGGGCCTATATGGTTTTGATTGGTTATTTAATGTTTTTGAATAAATATTCTTTTATTAGAAGGTATGCAAAATCCAAACATAAATAAAACATTCTTAACAGTCATAAATATCAGTTTTATCAAGTCATAAAATTATCATTTTGCAGCATGTAACTGACTAAACCTTCTTGTTTTTTTAATTTTTAGTGAAAACATTTTCTAGTGTCTAAGCTGGTTTTTCCAACCATATAAAAAATACAAGGCAAAATGAGCCAATTAAATTCTAAAGTACACCGTTGATAGGAGTATACAATATAAAATGTATTACCTATCTATTTTAACTAAACTATCATAAACCATATCCCCCCAAAAGAATAAAAAAATAAAAATAAAAAAAAAATATAATCATTGGCCCCTCATGTCGGCCATGAAGCAATCCTGACTGGTTTCTCCCTCTTACCTCAGATCCTCCTTGCCATCTGGCACCACTGAGAGATCTCCAAAGCTCCCCCACTCCAGTCCACTCCTCAGAATCGCTTCAAGCAATTACAGACATTATACTAGGGGAACGCTAAAGGAGGATGTTATCCAAGGGTCCCAAACTATCTGGAATTGGGGCATCCTATCTAAAACAATATGGGTTAGCCTCTCATTAATGAGTAAATAGTTGATCTTCCTAATTACCTCTTGAAAGTTTAGATGCATGTCCTTCCATCTATTGGCTATGTGAATCTTTGAAGCTAATGCCATTATTTGAAACAACTTGTTCTGGGGTTGCGACAAGTTTTTAATATGAACCCCCGGTAAACAGGATTCAATTGAAGAAGCTACTTCTTTTTGAAAAAGTGTGGAGGCTAAACGGGTCAATCGTTCCCAGAGATTCTGGGCGCGTGGACAGGCCCACCATACATGTATATGATCCCCCACATCCTGGCATCCCCTAAAGCATTTGTTACTCTCCTGCGGCCTGAACTTCTGCATTTTATCGGGAGTACAATAGGCCCTGTGTAAGACTTTGATTGATGTTTCTAATAAAGCCGAATTAAGTGATCCTTTTGAAAGATTGGAGCAAGATTCAGTCCATTTGTTCCAGTCCCACTCTACCCCCAGATCATTTTCCCAATGCAGCATAAATTTGGGTTTCTGGCCCCCCGTAGTGCCCAGAAAGGTGTTATACAGAGAACTCAGATTACCCTTGGCAAGTGGGAGATTCTTACAGATAACCGATAGCCAGGAGGCTCTGGCGGGTCCGGAATCCTTAACCATCTTGGTAACCCAACTTCTAATTTTTAAGTAATTATAGAGTTCCGTAGTTGGCAAGTCGTGAGTCGTGCAAAATTGGTCATAGGTCAGTAGTTTGTCATTGGCGAACCAGTTCCCTATGCGATCCAAGCGTCTGGAGGTCCACCAGAATTTAGACATAGAGCTTGAGTCTGCTAGAATTTGTGGAAAGGACATAACTGATAGAAGAGGTGATAATTCCGTGCTAAGTCGATGCCTAGAGTTAGCCCATCTCCAGGCCTGAAGCGTTAAGGAGATCATGGGGTTTTGATGAGTTATAAAAGGAATCCAAACCAACTTATCCCAACTATGTGGAGACATTTGATAATTTTCCATAAACACCCAAGATGGATGGTGTTTCGTAGAGTGAGTTCTAGGCAAAGGGGCCAAAAGTGCGGCTTTAAGATAAAGTCTTAAATTCGGAGTCGCGAGGCCACCTCTATTCTTGGAGCGAAACATCACCTGCCTGGGAATGCAAGGACGTTTATCGTCCCATATGAACCGGGAAATGCTATTCTGGAATTTGTCTAGATCTTTAAGGGAGAGAGGGATAGGAAGGGATCTAAATAAGTATAGTAATTTAGGTAAGATATTCATTTTCACAGCCGCAATGCGGCCTGTCCATGAGATCTTAAAGCTCCTCCATTTCTGCATATCCAATGTCAGAGATCTATACAAGGGGGGAAAATTTGCCCTGTACATATCCCCGAACTTGGAGGTAAGTCTGACACCTAAGTATTTTATAGACTGTGCGGGCCAAGTAAACTGGTGATTAGCTTTGAGAATGTCAATCTCCCCCTGCGGCAATCTTATCCCCATCGCCTCAGTCTTCTCAACATTCAGCTTGAGACCCGAGATTCTGCCAAAGTCCTGAACAGTGGACATGAGTGCAGGTATGGATGTAAGGGGATTGGTCAGGGTGCAAAGCATGTCATCCGCAAAGAGAGAGCATTTGAAATGCTGGAGGCCTACCTGTACCCCCTGGATGCCTGGGTTGGCCCTAATCGCTTGCGCAAGAGGTTCTATGGCAAGAGCAAATAACAGTGGGGAGAGCGGACACCCCTGCCTGGTCCCTCTTTGAATGTGGATGTCGGCTTTGTGATCCCCTGGGAGTTTTAGGTTGGCTGCTGGGGAGTCATAATATCTCTTAAGTAAATTAATAAAGCGTCCCTTGAATCCATATTTGTCCAGAATCTTATATAAATATGGCCATTCTACCGTGTCAAAAGCTTTCTCTATATCTAAAGCTAAGAGACAGACTGGTATATTAGACTTCTGAGCCATGAACTGAGCGTTCATGACCCTCCTAACATTGTCCCCGGCCTCTCTAAAGGTAACAAACCCAGTTTGGTCCTTGTGGATCAAATCTGGTAAAAATTTAGAGATGCGGGTGGCCATAATTTTCGCCAAGATTTTGACATCCCCATTAATTAGGGATATAGGGCGATAATTTTTCACCTCTAGAGGGTCCCTGCCGTCTTTTGGGAAAATCACTAAATCAGCCCGGTTCAGCTCCGGGGGCATAGGCTCTCCGTTTAATATGGCATTAAAAAGAGATGTCAAGTGGGGGGTAAGAAGGGGTTCAAATTTTTTATAATACAAATTAGTAAAGCCATCCGGTCCTGGGGATTTGCCCAACTTAAGATTCTGGATGGTAAGTTTAACCTCCTCCTGTGTTATTTCTAAGTTCAAATCATCCAGTTGATAATCCGGTATTTTAGGAAGATCACATAAATTTAGAAAGGAGTCTATATCTGATCCACTGCAGTGGGGTTGCGAGGAGTATATTTTTTGGTAATAATTTTGAAACGTTTTTTTGAATATCATTGGGGCTGTAGGAGATTTGACCGCCAGGTATCCTAATTTGGGTGGTTCTGGGTTGGGAAAATGTATTGTTTAGTCTTTTAGCCAAAAGGGAGTCAGGTTTGTTTGCCTTCCAGTAATAGAGGTGCTTCATTTTTCTCATAGCCCGTTCAGTGTGATGGGACAAAATAGCGTCCAGCTCCAGCCTAGTCTGGTCAATTAACTTACGCCCCTGAAGAGAGGGACGCTGTTGGTTTTTCTCCTCTAATGAGGTTGAAAGCTCTGTCTCCTTATGCCTAAGAAGTTTCTTATGTATAGAGGACAGCTTAATGCAAGTTCCTCTAACAAAAGCCTTATGAGCGGCCCAAAGCCATCCAGCCCCAGTTTCGGGGGAGTCATTAGTCTCAAAAAACAGCTGTATGTCCTTGGATATGGAATCCACACTACTCGGATTAGACAGAAGGAATTCGTTCAGGACCCATTTATAGGGAAGTCGAGGATTAGGACCCAGATCCAGCTCAACTAGTACCAGAGCATGGTCTGACCAGGGGCAAGGGACTATCTCAGAATGTATGGTAGAGTCAATGTATGGTAGAGCGTCAATCCTAGAGTATGTCAGGTGAGTCTGGGAGTAGAAAGTGTACTCTCTCTTGTCTGGGTGCTTACCCCGCCAGGCATCAACTAACCCCAAACCATTTAGTAAGGACTTAATCTGATTAGTCTTGTTGGGAAATCTGTTGGTCGGTTTTCCAGATCTGTCAAGGGTCGGGTCTAAGGTCAGGTTAAGGTCCCCCCCAATAATCAATTTCCCCAAATCCTGAGCCTGTAGTTTTTTCAACAGGTCTATGAGAACAGAGTAGGGAGAGTTCGTAGGAGAGTACAGAGATAACAGCGTCATTCTTTCCCCTCTTATAGTCCCAGTTGCCATAACGTAATTGCCATCCCCGTCTACCTGAGTGGATTCTATCTGGAAGGGAAAGGTTCTATGCAATAAAATTGCACACCCAGCTCTCTTAGTAGGAAGAGAGGCCAGATAATAGGTGGGGTAATCCTTATGTAAGAATTTAGGTTTGTTGCCAAGGGAAAAATGGGTCTCTGCATGAAAATGACCAAGGGAGTGTATTTTTTGTAGAATGCAAAGGCCTTCCTCCTTTTAAAGGGGGAGTTGAAACCCTTCACATTATGGGTCACTATGGAGTATTTAGAGGTAGCCATTGAGAATTGGGAGTGTAGGTGTATGCAACCTTACCTAAAAGCTGAGCACATGAGTGACGAGGAGTGGAGGAGCCCGGAAAGCAGACAGAAGTCCCAGCGGATATGCTGTTGGCGGCGGAGAAATCTCTCTTTTATTAAGAGGGCTGAGAGCAATGAAAAGGGAGAAAGACAGTTTAATATCGGAGAGGTAGATAAATCTGGAATAAAACAAACAAGCCAATAATAGAACAGAGAAAAGAAACACAAAAATAAGAAAAATAAAAAATCAGAGCAGTAAAACAGCAAGTTTACAGTACGTCTAAACTTCAAGCTGCAATTTCAAGATAGGATAAGCATAAAACAGTACACATAATCCTTCTATCTCTATTTATAGTAAATAAAGTATAAGTCAAAGCCACGTAATGTGGGAAACTAGTCTGGCAAACTATATTAATTCTAAATGGCAATAGTTCAAACTATTCTATCAACATTCTATCTGGATTGTAAACAGCGAAAAGTAAACATCAAATACTCAGCAAGGTGTTATCAAAGTCCAGCTAGGTAGGAGGCCTCTCAGGTCGCGGGCCCAGCTTTGAAGTGGCAGAGAGTCCAGAGTCTGCTGAGTATACCAAACGCTTGTCTTGCAGATCGCCTATATAGTCCCGGAAGCCGCTGGGCCCCTCCAGGATAGGGGCTTGTTTTCCATGAACTTGTGTTGGCTTTGGAGTCTGCTGCCTCTTAGGGATAAGCGAAACCAGGTGCTCTTGGTTTGCTTCTGTCGTGGGCTCCAGGCATAACTGTAATCTCTGCAATACATCTAGGCAGTCCTCCAGGAAGCGGGTGGTATAGGTCTTGCCATGATAAGAAAAAGTCAGAGCAAACGGAAAGTTCCAGCGGTACTGGATCCTGTGCTGAAGAAGAATGGCAATAGCCGGTTTCATAAGTCTCCGCTTATGCAGGGTATCCGGGCAGAGGTCCGCATAAAACTGCAGGGTTGAGTCATCCGGCCCCTTGATAGTATGCAGCTTCCTGGTGGCCAATCGTAGAAGATCTCTGGCCTGCTGCCTTAAAAATCTCACAATAACATCCTTGGGAGCCTCCAAGCTTCTCGTACCTCCCAAGGCTCTATGGGCACGCTCAATCTCCCACACACTTTCAGGCTGATTGGGAAGGATTATAGGGATTGTATCCCTCAGGTAGCCAGACAGGTCCTGTATCGCTCTTGATATACCACGGATGCGGACATTGTGTCGGCGGGACCGGTTCTCCAGATCCTCTATCTTATCCGTGAGATCAGAAATGTGAATGGAGTTTTGAGCAATAGAGGATTGGTCTCTTTCTTGCGCCTCGGCCATCCGATCCAACGTGTCCTCCAGTATTTGAGTGCGTTGCCCCAGGTCCTTCAAGTCTTGTCTTAGAGGATCAATAGCTTTTGCCAGGAGCCGCTTAATAGTAGCCACTGACCTGGCCGAGAGGTCCATATATTGGCTAGGAGCGTCAGGAGAACCTTCCCTGTCTGAGCCATCCGAGTGTTCTGAGGCGGATTCCGCAGGAGGGGGACATCTGACAGTTTTCGGTGTAAAGTGCTCCCTTATGCCCTTCGCCGAAGCAGTTCTTTTGGGTTTCGGCATTTTGGAATAGGGGCCTCAGGAGTCAGCAAAGAGTCTGTTATGGAATCAGCCAGGTATAGAATAGAGGGAAGCTATGCCCCAAGTGGTTTGAGTGAAAGTCCGCTGGCCCAAGTAGTAGAGTTTGTCCAGATTACAAAGTTGAGTTGAGGTAGGTGATAGCTGTGCTGCCAGGCCAATTCCCCATTCGTCTCTTTATCCCATAATTAGAGTGTAGTCCCCAGACGGGGCTCTGGAAAAGCCTTTGGAAATCCAGCCCAACAGAGAGTAGTTCCTTGGTAGACAGGTGGCACAAAAAGTTGTACCCTCTTCGGGTAGTCTGTCTGCTGATGTTGACAGGGGCCTGTTAAGTAGAACTCAGCGTAGAATAGAGCAGTACAAACAGTAAGCAGCAGTGAATGGTAGGAAGACTTCCACTCTTACATTATTCGCATAAAGCCAATGAAGATCTGCAGTACTACAGACGGCCACAGGGTGGCAGCATATGTGCTAATGTTGTAAGAAATTAACACAGTCCATGTAACTGGCAGTAAAAGCACAGGTCTCAAATATAGGTAGACACAATATTTGTGTTTGATGCATAAAAGTTCCAAAAAAGTGCCTAAAGACAGCGTCAGTTTCTGAGACCAGGTACAGCCACTGTGCTCCCAAATATTATGCAATTCAGTCTCTGGCAATGCTGTGAGATAAGTCAGTATATCAAAAGCTTAGCACTGAGAGGGTAGCTTAAAGAGTTGATTCACACCACCTTAACCCCAGTTCTCAGAGTTGTGTGGGGATATGGCAATAAGTAGAGCATTGTGTGCCTTGCAAGCTGGGGAGAATTCAGGCAACTTCCTCCTCCAGCCCCAACATGCCTCTTTGATAACAGCCACAGATCCTATATGGTTACACTTTGTTATTTAGGGTTTTTAAGGTGCGGTTGGGGCCTATATGGTCACACTTGGTTATTTAGGGTTTTTAAGGTGCGGTTGGGGCCTATATGGTCACACTTGGTTATTTATGGTTTTTAAGGTGCGGTTGGGGCCTATATGGTCACACTTTGTTATTTAGGGTTTTTAAGGTGCTGTTGGGGCCTATATGGTCACACTTGGTTATTTAGGGTTTTTAAGGTGCGGTTGCGGCCTATATGGTCAGACTTGGTTATTTATGGTTTTTAAGGTGCGGTTGGGGCCTATATGGTCACACTTTGTTATTTAGGGTTTTTAAGGTGCGGTTGGGGCCTATATGGTCACACTTGGTTATTTAGGGTTTTTAAGGTGCGGTTGGGGCCTATATGGTCACACTTTGTTATTTAGGGTTTTTAAGGTGCGTTTGGGGCCTATATGGTCACACTTGGTTATTTATGGTTTTTAAGGTGCGGTTGGGGCCTATATGGTCACACTTGGTCTTTTAAGGTTTTAAAAGTTACGGTTTGGGTCTTGAACTTTCTAATGTTTTTTTTGTTGTTTTCTATCACCCCCCAGGGTGCAAACTATCTGTGGAAGCAGATTTGTTTGGACTCGTTGGTTGACTTACTGAACGTGAATACCCCGAGAAGGAGAGTCAACTGTTGGTGAGTATCATTGCTTTTAATTTTCTGTCCATGCGTATAGGTGCAAATTTGATGTTGATGTAGTCTTGTCACATGAGGGTTTGCAATCTGTAATGTATACCAATGAATTCAACACACTGTTGTTTTAAAGTAATTTTGTGACATAATATAAATTAATATACCGTGATCTCTTTCTTCTATTGGTATCAGAAATGAATACTATTGACTCCCTACTTGTGAAGCCTTTCGGCACCCTAACCTATGAGGAGAAGGTGGAAGTAAAACGGTTAGGACCTGACCAACCAGAGATAAATCTGCAGCAAATCGCAAGAGATAGAGGGAAGCAATATATCTGTACTTTCAATACTGAATGGTACAAGAAGAACGACTGGCTTTGTGGAAGCATTTCTAGGAAGGCCTTATATTGTTTCCCATGCATCCTATTTGGTGGTGACGCTGCTTGGACCAAAACTGGAGTGACTAACGTCAAACATCTAGCTGATAAATTGACGAAACACAAAAGTTCTAAAGCTCACTTGGATAACAGGATCAAGTTTGAGATGCTTGGACAGGCAAACATTGCAGTTCAACTGGACCAAGGATACCAAGTCAGTATTCAAAAACACAATGAAGAAGTGGCTAAGAACCGGTACATCCTTTCTAAGATAATTGAATGTGTTCGCTTTTGTGGCGCTTTTGAACTGGCATTAAGAGGACACGACGAAAGTGAAACATCGCTAAATACAGGAGTGTTTCGAGGCCTGGTGGATTTGGTTGGCAGTATCGATAGTGCAATGGAACAGCATTTGAAGATTGCAACTGTGTTTAAGGGCACGTCCAAAACCGTGCAGAATGAGCTACTGGACTGCATGCATGAAGTTATTAAGGAAGGGATTCACCAAGAGCTTAAGGAAGCCCAGTTTGTGGCAATCCAAGCGGATGAAACAACCGATATTTCCGCTAGGACACAGTGCGTTGTAGTCTATCGCTACATTGACAAGAAGCATCAAGTGGTGGAAAGATTTGATGGCTTCACAGATGCAGACTCGATTGCTGCTGTTGTGCTGGAAAGTCTGAATACTGTTCTCCCAGAGCCAGAAGACAAGATGAAACTCATAGCTCAAAGCTACGATGGTGCCATTGTGATGCGCGGAGATCAAGGAGGAGTTCAAAGAAAAATAAAAGACGTGTACCCGAACGCACACTACGTCCATTGCTATGCTCACCAACTGAACCTAATAATGGAGAAAGCAGTTTCAAGGATTAGAAGAGTTCGAGTTTTTTTTTCCAACATAGGCGGCATACCATCTTTTTTTTCACGCTCTCCAAAAAGGACTGGAGTTCTGGATGAGGTAGTTGGTAGAAGACTCCAAGAGGTGCACCGACACGATGTAACTTCAACGTTAGGACCGTGAACGTGATCTACGAGAACAGAGATGCGCTACTTGAGTGTTTCCAGACAATTGAAGCATGTCTAAACTTTGATCAAACATCTATACGTGAAGCCGCAGGTTTCATTGGAATGCTGGAAGACAGGGAGTTCCTTTACTTCCTTAAATTATTTCATTTAATAATGCCACATGTTGACATCCTCTATAGTCAGCTTCAGAAGCGAGACACGGATACTGTTTATATCCAAAAAGTCACAGAAGACTTTGTCAGCAGCATCCAGAAAATCCATAATTCTGTTGACGAGATAGAAGCAAGTTTGCCGAGCGATGTAACATTCCACAGACGGAGTACGGAGATCTCAACCTTGAGACAACTTTCAAGAGAGGTATGTGACATAGTGGTGGTTCATGCAAAAGAACGTTTTTCATTTTCAAATCACCTAGTCAGTGCCAAACTTGTTCAAAGTGACTTGTATAAAACACATGACACTTGCTTTCCAACCCAAGCTCTGGAAGACACCGTGCAAGCATATCCAATACTGAAGAAGGAACAATTACGCACTGAGCTGTCACTTCTGTATGGGAAGACAGATTTTCATGCTTGTACAAGTGCTGTTGCTCTGCACAAACTTTTACATCAATTTAATCTGCAGAATGATTTCACAGAGACAGTGAAATTATTAAGAATCCTGATTACAACACCGATGACCACTGCAGAATCAGAAAGATGCTTCTCCACATTGAAGAGGATAAAAACCTTTTTAAGAAGCACCATGTCCCTGGAGCGGTTGAATGCATTGGCGATGATTTCAATGGAAAAGCAACTGATTTCCGAGATCCCAGACTTCAGTGAAAAAACCATTGAGAAGTTTTGTTCTTTGAAAGATCGCCGTGCAAAATTTAAATACAAGTGATTGAAGCAAAGAAGAATGCATACCCCCAGGGTGTGCAAAGATAAACTGCGTTAAGCAGCACCACCTCACACTACCAAACATAACTAGTGGTAAGTAAAGTATGAACGGTGTGTGGGTGTGCATATGGAAGGAGCTATGAAAGGTGTGTGCATGGTCAGTAACAATTGTTGAAGCCTTGGCGTGGTTTGAAGGAATTGGAGGCACTTCCAAGGATAGCAATCACTTCTGTACGGGAAGCCGGAATTTCATGTTTGTATGAGTGCTGTTGCTCTGCACCAACTTTACCACCAATTTAATCTGCATAATGATTTCACAGAGACAGTGAAGCTATAAGGAATCCTGCTTACAACACCGAAGACTACTGCAGAATCAGAAAGATGCTTCTCCACATTGAAGAGGATAAAAAGGTATTTAAGAAGCACCATGGCCCTGGAGCGGTTGAATGCATTGGTTTGAAGGAATTGGAGGCACTTCCAAGGGTAGCTGTCACTTCTGTACAGGAAGCCAGAATTTCATGTCTGTACGAGTGCTGTTGCTCTGCACCAACTTTACTATCAATTTAATCTGCATAATGATTTCACAGAGACAGTGAAGCTATAAGGAATCCTGCTTACAACACCGAAGACTACTGCAGAATCAGAAAGATGCTTCTCCACATTGAAGAGGATTAAAAGGTATTTAAGAAGCACCATGGCCCTGGAGTGGTTGAATGCATTGGTTTGAAGGAATTGGAGGCACCTTCAAGGGTAAGTAAAGTTCTCAGAAATGGCACCACCGAACTACCAAAAATAACTAGTGGTAAGTAAAGTATGAATGGTGTGGGGGTGTGCATATGGAAGGAGCTATGAAAGGTGTGTTAATGGTCAGTAACAATTGTTTAAGCCTTGGCGTGGCGTTACTGCTCATATGGTTATCCATATGCTAATTCAACGTGTTTGTTTGACATTGATTATTGTGTTGTCTAAACAGAAGTGAAATGTTGTTGTTTTCTTGAATCCCAAGATCCACTGGTTTGGGCCTATACAGTGCTGATTGGTCTTGTAAGGTATGTTTGGGGCCTATATGGTCACACTTGGTCTTCTAAGGTATGTTTGGGGCCTATGGTCACACTTGGTCTTCTAAGGTATGTTTGGGGCCTATATGGTAACACTTGGTCTTCTAAGGTATGTTTGGGGCCTATGGTCACACTTGGTCTTCTAAGGTATGTTTGGGGCCTATGGTCACACTTGGTCTTCTAAGGTATGTTTGGGGCCTATGGTCACACTTGGTCTTCTAAGGTATGTTTGGGGCCTATGGTCACACTTGGTCTTCTAAGGTATGTTTGGGGCCTATTTAGTTCCACTTGGTCTTCTAAGGTATGTTTGGGGCCTATATGGTTACACTTGGTCTTCTAAGGTATGTTTGGGGCCTATATGGTTCCACTTGGTATTCTAAGGTATGTTTGGGGCCTATATGGTCACACTTGGTCTTCTAAGGTATGTTTGGGGCCTATATGGTTCCACTTGGTATTTTAATGTTTTTTAAGTATGGTTTTGTTCTTGAATGGTCTGATTGATTTGCTTGCTTTCTTTCAACCCCAGGTGCAAACCCTATGTGGCAGCAGATTTGTTTGTACTCGTTGGTCAACTTACTGAACGTGAATACCCTGAGAAGAAGAGCCGACTAATGGTAGGTGTCACTGCTTTAATTTTTCTGTTAATGCGTATAGGTGCATTTATGATATTGCTGTAGTCTTGTCACATGAGTTTTTTAAATCTATATTTTATACCAATGAATTTAACACATTGTTACTTTACTTCTTGACATTTCTGCATTGCTGATCATGTATTTCAATGGGCTTTACAAGTATAAGGTCATTGGGCAGGGCTTATAAAGGTCATTATGATGTCAGGGGGAGGAGTTATAAAAATGGAAATGGTTTGAAAAAAGGGGAGTGGCTATGTTTTGCCCCGGCACCCCTCCAACTTGAAAGTTCACCAGCCGCTGTTACACTATTATACTGTATGTATCTTGCTTTATGTTCTGCATAACATTTTAGCTATTCTGCAAGCTATTGCATCAGCCCACACCTAAATAAGATTAACGGATATTATGTTACATTATTGTCATCTGGTGATGCACTCAGTCCCACCAAAATAAACAAACACAGGGGGTCTTGAGCAGATTAAAAGTCTGAGTGTTTACAGCAAATGATGAGAGGTAATACAATCAACAGGATGAGATCTGATCTCATCAGAGGTACAGGGTTTCCCCCCGTAAGCAGGGGGCTTACTGATTGGTCAGCCTATGTGCCAGAAACTTGTATAAAATGTGCCAATTAATTAAGGTATACATAAACAAGGTGTAAGTGTCTTTCTGCGCATTAATCCTAATTCTAAGGGATTATATGGTGTTCCTGATATCCTGAGGCCATCTTCTGTACCAGAGGTAGTAAGGAATAACACGATCCTGCTGGGGTAGGTTTAAAATAGGTTCTTATTAAGGCCCATTGAAGAAGCAGGTCATGACATTGGCTGGCAGTGGTGGGACGTCTGTGGAGTACAGAAAGATGGCCATTTATAAAGAGATATCTGCAACAGAGGAGAAGGAAGCAATCAGGAGATTCCAGAGATGGAAAGCAGCCATGCCAGAGGATATTACTACAAAGCAGTTGATGGATCTAAGGACACAAATCATACCGGAGGTACAGGAGGGGTGGAGAGGGGTAGGCAACGGACCCTTTCCACCTCGTGTGGATGGGGTGTGTTTATCCCCAGTAGAGAGAGAATTTTGTGGTGACTGGAAAGGACTGTCAAGAAATGGGCCTTCTAAACAAATGGATGGCATTTCTGGGACTATGGCCAGGTCATGAGCTAATGGAATGGCTGAAGGAACCGGTAGATGAGGAGGTCACCCTGGAGGAGCAATATGCTTATTGGGTGGGACCTGTGGGGATACCTCATGGGGGGTCCTGTTTTCATTGAGGATGGAGAAGGCACTTTGGGACATTGTATATGGAGATGCAAATTTTGGCTTGGGCACTGAAAGAAGACAGCTGAGTTTGTTTTCCAAGTGCTGTCAAATGCTAGGACTGGAGCCAGGCTCCCAGACAGCTAGCTTACTTTGGCCTTTGATCCAGCAGGAGTAACAGCTGGAGGTGGAATATGTAGACTTGCTAGATGAAGCATCCCTGGATAGGTTGTGGCCAACCACTTGGGTGGGGGGTGGGGGGTCATGCAAATCAGACATGGAACAGAACCACCTAGCAGAGACTACAGGGACTCAGCTATTTTTTTCCTAGGCTGGGTCAGAAGAGAAAGGTATGAACTGTAAGCTAAGTGGGGAGGATCCCTGGATAACCATTGTCCAGGAACCAGCCACAAATCCTTGAGCAGAAACAGCAAGCAGTCCTGCTCTCCAGACTGTGCAGGAGGCAGTAACAGCCGGTGTTCAGGGGACCTGTATCTACACACCAGGCCATCTCAGATGGAGAGAGCCAAGAGGTACTGCCTGAGGATCAAGAGACCAAAGAGCCAGAGGGAGGTGAGAGCTGTACCCAGACAGTAGTTCCAGAGAAAGGAGTCTGGGAGACAGTGAGCTCAGCGCAGCTCCAAGGAGTGGAGATCCCATACAAGTTCATCAGAAGGAGCACAGACTGGCCGATGCAGCAGGTACAGTCCTTAATGGAACTATTGTTTTATGGGATGACACAGAATAATGTTTTACCTAACCAAGGGAGAAAGAAGGGGCATCGGCCCTGGCATTTGGGGGATGGGATAGTAAGCAAGGGGCTTACTGATTGGTCAGCCTATGTGCCAGAAACTTGTATAAAATGTGTCAAATAATAAAGGTATAGAGGGGTATTTACTTACATTAGCAAGGTGTTTCTTTCTTTGCCTTAATCCTAATTCAAAGGGATTATATGGTGTTCCTGATATCCTGAGGCCATCTTCTGTACCAGAGGTAGTAAAAGCTACACGGTCCTGTTGGGGTAGGCTTGAACTAGATTCTTGTCAAGCCCCATTGAAGAAGCAGGTCATGACATATACAATATACTTGTTATTAATATTTAGTGATATAGCATGTTACTCTTTGGAAGCAGTAAAAAGAAAAAAAAAACAGGTATAACAACATATATGGCAGCCAGAATATATACTGAAAAAACATAAAACTACTTAGGTTATAATGTATCTAAATGGCAAATGTATATAACCTTTGTATTTAGGTATTGGATTATTTGATATAACAGATTACATTTAATTTATCAAAGCAGTCAATTAAATCAATAATGATATAAACCAGTTTTGTTGATTGTGTTATAAAAAAAAAGATATGTGTTGAGAAATGCTAAGTAGGTTTTGTGTAAATATGTCTTTAATAATTGGTTTTGTAACAGAGTTAAATGGTTATATTATTTATTAAAGTCAATCAGTCTGTTTTAGGGAATATGGGCACAGATAGAAATATATTGAACACCTACAGTCTGGAATGCAGGTGCTAATTTGTCTTTGTTCTGTAACCATTCCAGAAATGCAACAGAATGATTGTAGATATTGGACTATGTTATCTCCATTACAAAATATATAAGTAAAGCAATTTTATACATTACCAGGTCCTGTATAGGATTGCAGGGTATCACCCTGTCTCATATAGGACCCCTTCTTAAACCAGATGAAGTAATCTTTGGGTTATTTCTTTTTAGGAAAGATAGGACAGAAATCAAATATAGAAAGATATAGTAAAATATCTTAGATAGAATATAAGGGGGCATACATTTATACCAGAGAGTGACAGACAGAAATTAGCCAGATAAATCCTATCCCTCTCTCTGCCTATTAGATACTTTCATCATCATTGTCACAAAGTTGGTTTCCACCAATTGCTGATAGCCTCCTGCCCTGTCTGTATGTATATGCATAATTATAATGTGTCAATAAACCCATTGTATAAATCTGTTTTTGCCCGCTGAGGAGCAGTCTGGTTACATGTATTAAAATTAATTTATTAGGGAATATATGTGATCTTCAGTCTAGTTATGTCTGCCAAATATTTTGGGTTATAGAATAGTCCATTGTACGTAATCTCACACCTGCTTCATAAGCACTTGGTGAGGAACAATGGGGACTTGAGTCAGTAGAAACATAATATGGATTTTTTTCTCTTAATGTGTTCCACCCGCATGGTCTTCTCAGTGGTCTAACATATTTTGGCATTTGCTTGGTTTCCACTTGAGGGTGTAAAAGGAAAACAGTTAACCCTTCACATGTTAAAAGAGTACACCATAAGTACCTCTATATGTTTACAGTGGTAACAGCAAAACCAAAAGACATCCATATCATGTAGATAATATATGTATATGGTAGACAATACAGGGAGTGCAGAATTATTAGGTAAGTTGTATTTTTGAGGATTAATTTTATTATTGAACAACAACCATGTTCTCAATTAACCCAAAAAACTCATTAATATCAAAGCTGAATATTTTTGGAAGTAGTTTTTAGTTTGTTTTTAGTTTTAGCTATTTTAGGGGGATATCTGTGTGTGCAGGTGACTATTACTGTGCATAATTATTAGGCAACTTAACAAAAAACAAATATATACCCATTTCAATTATTTATTTTTACCAGTGAAACCAATATAACATCTCAACATTCACAAATATACATTTCTGACATTCAAAAAAACAAAAAAAACAAATCAGTGACTAATATAGCCACCTTTCTTTGCAAGGACACTCAAAAGCCTGCCATCCATGGATTCTGTCAGTGTTTTGATCTGTTCACCATCAACATTGCGTGCAGCAGCAACCACAGCCTCCCAGGCACTGTTCAGAGAGGTGTACTGTTTTCCCTCCTTGTAAATCTCACATTTGATGATGGACCACAGGTTCTCAATGGGGTTCAGATCAGGTGAACAAGGAGGCCATGTCATTTGATTTTCTTCTTTTATACCCTTTCTTGCCAGCCACGCTGTGGAGTACTTGGACGCGTGTGATGGAGCATTGTCCTGCATGAAAATCATGTTTTTCTTCAAGGATGCAGACTTCTTTCTGTACCACTGCTTGAAGAAGGTGTCTTCCAGGAACTGGTAGTAGGACTGGGAGTTGAGCTTGACTCCATCCTCAACCCGAAAAGGCCCCACAAGCTCATCTTTGATGATACCAGCCCAAACCAGTACTCCACCTCCACCTTGCTGGCGTCTGAGTCGGACTGGAGCTCTCTGCCCTTTACCAATCCAGCCACGGGCCCATCCATCTGGCACATCAAGACTCACTCTCATTTCATCAGTCCATAAAACCTTAGAAAAATCAGTCTTGAGATATTTCTTGGCCCAGTCTTGACGTTTCAGCCTGTGTGTCTTGTTCAGTGGTGGTCGTCTTTCAGCCTTTCTTACCTTGGCCATGTCTCTGAGTATTGCACACCTTGTGCTTTTGGGCACTCCAGTGATGTTGCAGCTCGGAAATATGGCCAAACTGGTGGCAAGTGGCATCGTGGCAGCTGCACGCTTTACTTTTCTCAGTTCATGGGCAGTTATTTTGTGCCTTGGTTTTTCCACACGCTTCTTGCGACCCTGTTGATTATTTTGAATGAAACGCTTGATTGTTCGATGATCACGCTTCAGAAGCTTTGCAATTTTAAGAGTGCTGCATCCCTCTGCAAGATATCTCACTATTTTTGACTTTTCTGAGCCTGTCAAGTCCTTCTTTTGACCCATTTTGCCAAAGGAAAGGAAGTTGCTTAATAATTATGCACACCTGATATAGGGTGTTGATGTCATTAGACCACACCCCTTCTCATTACAGAGATGCACATCACCTAATATGCTTAATTGGTAGTAGGCTTTCGAGCCTATACAGCTTGGAGTAAGACAACATGCATAAAGAGGATGATGTGGTCAAAATACTCATTTGCCTAATAATTCTGCACTCCCTGTATATGTATACCCACAAATACCACAACACTAGTAAACAATTTGTCTTAATTTTCTCAAGTACTGATTTTTATATCTTCCTGCAGTCCAAGGGAATCTTAAGTAGATTTTGCCAACACCACAATTTAAAGGTGTCAATTCATCCAGCTCTCACATCTGTATGTTATTACTGGGAATACCATAGTTCTAACTATGCGGACCTTTGTTGATAATTTAATATCTTTACTTTTTACAAGCTTGTCCAAGCTTGCCCAAGCTTGCCATAGCTTTCCTCCCCAGAAGCAAGCATCTTTTAATTTCATGACTACAGTCAACATCTTCAGAGATCTTGGATCCCAGGAAAATAAAATCTGTCACTGCTTCCACTTCTTCCCTGTCTATTTGCCAGGAACTGAAATTGCCGTTTGCGATGATCTTTGTCTTTTTAGCATTGAGTAGTAGCCCAGCTTTTGCATTCTTTTCTTTTACTCTCATAAATAAGTCATTTAGTTCTTCCTCACTTTCAGCCATCAAAGTAGTATCATCGGCGTATCTAAGGTTGTTGATACTTCTTCCAGCCATATTGATTTCACCTTTGGATTCATCCAGTCCAGCCATACGCAGTGCTGGTTCTACCTTTTTGGAGCCACTGGGCAGTATATTGGAAGAGCCCCTGCGAGTGCATGTGCAAGGTATGCTCGCACCTATATTTCCCTTTTCTGTGCGTGTATATCACTCTCTTGTTGTGTGAGCAAGTCACAGACATTTCCCCATAACAGATATTTTAAACACACCAAGCTATTGCTTGTATATTAAATGCATTTGATAGTGGACAATATTATTTATCTATTTTATTGGTGCAAAGTCAGCATATATTACACAAACACGTATCACTTGATCACTTATATCCCAATTAAAACAGGGTAATTATGAGAGTTAAAGGGCCACTGCACAATGAAAACAGAAATTGTCTGGAAAAATTGAGCCCAACTATGAGCATAAGTAATCAGAAAAAAAGTCATACATCTAGTTTTAATTAGACAAAATACATTTTGATACATCTGCTGGGCCCTGGGGAAATTCATATAGTCATAGTAATGTATAAATATTCAGAGAGGGTCACCTTGAATCATCATAGTAATACACATATTCAGCCAAAGTCTCCTATAGACATATATACGGAATATAAGCCAGGGACCATTATAATATAAATATTCAACCTCAATTGTCAATTATATTAATGTATACATATTCAGCATGTTCTCTTATAATTACAAACACATACATATTTAATCAGGGTCATCTATAAACATAATTCATCCAGGGTCCCCTATTTTTAGTTTTTAGTGTAAAAACACTATACTGTATAAACTTACTTACTACTTCTGTTCAACTGGTGTTGTTCCTGCCCTTTCTCTACACTCTGCAGGAAATGCAGGGGAAGAGACAGTGGATCAGTGAGATCTCTATACTGTACCCTAGTTCCAGGCGGGCGCCTAGTCTCCAGTCTGTGAACTGCAGCATTTAGTTTTGAAGCCCCCAAAAAGTATTTTTCAGGAGTTTTAAGCTAAAATAAAAAGCAGGCGCCCCTCACAGGGACGTGCCCCTATGCAGCTGCCAAGTTTGCCTAATGGATAATCTGGCCATTGACATACGCATACTGTACTCTGCATATAAGTTGAATAAATAAGGTGGCAATATACAACCTTGTCGTGCTCCTTTTCCAATCTTGAACCATTCTGTTGTCCCATGTTTGGTTGTGACATGGCTTCTTGGTCGACATACAGATTCTTTAGGAGGAGCATAAGATGATCTGTGGCCTGTGCCACATTGTAATGTTCCTATATCTTCCTTCCTCGTCTTCTTCCCATTAATATACTTAAAACATTTTTTAGGGTTAGTCTTACTCTCTTTTGCAATTAATTTTTCATTTTCTATTTTAGCCAGTCTAATAGAGCTTTTGCAAGCCTTGTTGATTTCCTTATATTTCCGTAAAGCAGTCTCTGTCCCCTCTTGTTTGTATAATTTAAATGCCTGTTTTTTACTCCAAATCTTGATCTATAAATCATTGTTAAGCCACATTGGATGGCATTTACTCCTTTTACTTTTATTCCCACATGGTATATGCCGATGAGTATGTATATTTAGTAAGGATTTAAATGTTGTCCATTTATGTTCAGTGTTTTTACCTATCTTCCTCAATCTCTTTACATTGCTCATTGTAGAATGTCTCCTTGTCTCTTCTTGCTAACCTTTTCTTATCTCCGCTACCTTTCGCTTTCTTTCTTTCATGGGTTACTTTCAATCAGATAGCCAGTTTGCCTTCATTCTTTTCTTTCTTTTAGGGTGTTGTCAGTCTGAATAACATAATTGATAAGTATGTTTCATTCTGAGGGACTAATAATCCTTATTACTGGGATTGTTGCTGCTAAAATTGCATTGGACTCTGTTGTAGTCTGTAACATGCTGGGTGGCTTTACTATAAACTGGGTTGGTTCTCTTCCTACTATCAGTAATATACAAAGAATGAGACGGTCCTACTGGGTAGGTTTGAACTAGGTTCTTATCAAGCCCAACAGAAGTAGTAGGTCGCCTTCCTTCTTAATCCTCTGGTACTGAGCCTATGGCGAGTGAGTTTTAAGAAATTAGAATGAATAATTAGGCTATTGCAGAACTCATTTCCCTCAGTACCCTGCAATGTTTTCCATCTGAACCAGCTGCTCTGTTTCTGATTTTTCAAGCCTCTTTTAGATTTCTTCCTGAGTTAACAAATCATTTGGTAAATATAATGCAGTCCCATAGTGTTGCAGTAAGCCTACTGTTTGAAATTCCCTTGTGTATACAAAATAACTTAACTTATTTAGTTCATCTGCTTTATCCTGGTCCCTATTAATCAATCAGTCTGTCCATCTCTCATTTTAAGGTTCTAGTATTTTTTTTCTTTCTTATTTCTATTTATATATAAAACACATTTTTACAGTTAGTTTTACTCCCCTTTGCAGTACAATTTTAATTTTCTAGTTTAGCCAACCTAGCTGTTGTACAAAGCTTCTTATATTCCTTGTAAACACAAGACTTATAAAATTGATGTTCCCAGTCTGAACTTTTTTTCTTCTCTGGCAAACACTGATTTATATTTAAAAATGTACACATACAGTCAGGTCCATAAATATTGGGACATCGACACAATTCTAACCTTTTTGGCTCTATACACCACCACAATGGATTTGAAATGAAACTAGCAATATGTGCTTTAACTGCAGACCTTCAGCTTTAATTTGAGGGTATTTACATCCAAATCAGGTGAACGGTGTAGGAATTACAACAGTTTGTATATGTGCCTCCCACTTTTTAAGGGACCAAAAGTAATGGGACAATTGGCTGCTCAACTGTTCCATGGCCAGGTTTGTGTTATTCCCTCATTATCCCATTTACAAAGAGCAGATACAAGCTCCAGTCTTCATTTCAAGTGTGCTATTTGCATTTGTTGCTGTTAACTCTCAATATGAGATCCAAAGAGCTGTCACTATCAGTGAAGCAAGCCATCATTAGGCTGAAAAAACAAAACAAACCCATCAGAGAGATAGCAAAAACATTAGGTGTGGCCAAATGAACTGTTTGGAACATACTTAAAAAGAAAGAACGCACCGGTGAGCTCAGCAACACCAAAAGACCCGGAAGACCACGGAAAACAACTGTGGTGGATGACCGAAGAATTCTTTCCCTGGTGAAGAAAACACCCTTCACAACAGTTGGCCAGATCAAGAACACTCTCCAGGAGGTAGGTGTATGTGTGTCAAAGTCAACAATCAAGAGAAGACTTCACCAGAGTAAATACAGAGGGTTCACCACAAGATGTAAACCATTGGTGAGCCTCAAAAACAGGAAGGCCAGATTAGAGTTTTCCAAACAACACCTAAAAAAGCCTTCACAGTTCTGGAACAACATCCTATGGACAGATGAGACTAAGATCAACTTGTACCAGAGTGATGGGAAGAGAAGAGTATGGAGACGGAAAGGAACTGCTCATGATCCAAAGCATACCACCTCATCAGTGAAGCATGGTGGTGGCAGTGTCATGGCGTGGGCATGTATGGCTGCCAATGGAACTGGTTCTCTTGTATTTATTGATGATGTGACTGCTGACAAAAGCAGCAGGATGAATTCTGAAGTGTTTCAGGCAATATTATCTGCTCATATTCAGCCAAATGCTTCAGAACTCATTGGACGGCGCTTCACAGTGCAGATGGACAATGACCCGAAGCATACTGCAAAAGCAACCAAAGAGTTTTTTAAGGGAAAGAAGTGGAATGTTATGCAATGGCCAAGTCAATCACCTGATCTGAATCCGATTGAGCATACATTTCACTTGCTGAAGACAAAACTGAAGGGAAAATGCCCCAAGAAAAAGCAGGAACTGAAGACAGTTGCAATAGAGGTCTGGCAGAGCATCACCAGGGATGAAACCCAGCGTCTGGTGATGTCTATGCGTTCCAGACTTCAGGCTGTAATTGACTGCAAAGGATTTGCAACGAAGTATTAAAAAGTGAAAGTTTGTTTTATGACTGTTAATCTGTCCCATTACTTTTGGTCCCTTAAAAAGTGGGAGGCACATATACAAACTGTTGTAATTCCTACACCGTTCACCTGATTTGGATGTAAATACCCTCAAATTAAAGCTGAAAGTCTGCAGTTAAAGCACATCTTGTTCGTTTCATTTCAAATCCATTGTGGTGGTGTATAGAGCCAAAAAGATTAGAATTATGTCGATGTCCCAATATTTATGGACCTGACTGTATATATTTGTATTGTATTATAATACAAATCACCATCAAATAATTATTACCAAGTTATTTTCGCTATTTGCCATGTAGTTATTAAAATTAAGAATATATTTTACTAGCGACTTGCCCGTCAAAAATGACGTCAATAAAAATTGAAGGCTGGCAATGCTGTTTGCAAAAATGCAGGCTCTCCCCCCTCTAACTTGCGTGCCTCGCAATGAGCGCCTTTGGTGCTCATTGCAAGCCTCTCCCACATCTACTTTATGGGCCTCATGATGAGCGCCTTCGGGCCTTTGGCGCTCATCGCGAGCCCCGCAATAATTAATTGCAGGCCTCGGCCAACCCACCACTTTCATGCCTCCGAGTTACGGGCTGGAAAAAAATATTGTCCGTTAAAGTTGTAATTTTTTCAAAGTCTTGCATGCCTCGCAATCAGAGCCAACGTCATATGGCTTTAGATGCTGATCGAGGCCATCGCCCTGAGAGCCTTCAATCTGTTTCCATCCTCCATCGGTGGAGCATCCTCAGGCAAATAACAACTATGATGGGACAGATGACCCTGAAAGGCCACAATTGCGAGGCCTGCAATGAGTGCCTTTGTCGCTCATTGCAGCAAAGTCGTGCAAAGGCTGTGGCGCTCATCGCAAGCCCTGAAATGAGCACCAACAAACTCGCAATTACAACAACTATATATACAGTATATCGGATATACAAAAGTATTTTTAATTAGGATTCTCTAAAGCAAATTTATGGAGCTTTTTTGAAGTTTCTTTAAAATGTATTTACATTTTCTACCACTAGCCCAGATCTGTGCTCCATTGATGGCTAGGATAGGCCGCCTGGTTCCAGATCTTATCCTATTATCAGTTTAGTTCTTTCAGGCTCAAAATGGGAGCAGTATATTGTAAGATTCAATATGATACACTTCTTTTGGGATTACATGTTATTTGCTGTAGTCTATAATACTGAATGTTTTAACAATTTGTAGATATAGCTGATCTCCACTGTTTCTGGTTTGTATTTATAAAAATGTTTACAAACCACGGGATGAAAAAGATCTTGAGATTCTAAGCTACAGTTATAAAGTTAAAATGAGGATCATGCTAGAATTTCCATAAATTTAAACCTTTAAGATTATGCCAACTGTGGACAAAACTAGCCCTTAAATGTTCTGGGAAAAGTGAAAAAATATATATATATCCTTTTCACTCACATACTCCCCCTTATCTCTCTCCCCCATTCTCTCTCCTCTCTCCCTCCTTCCCCTCTCTCTCTCTCTCTCCCTTCTCTCTCACCCTTCTTCTTTCTCTCTCTCCTTTTCTCTTCCTCTCTCTCGCCCTCAATTCATTCTCTCTCTCTGTCCATCTTTCTCTCTCTCCTGCCTCTCTTTCCCCTCTCTTTCTCTCCTCTATCTCCTCCTCCCTCTCTATATCTTCCCCCAATCTCCCTATCTCCCCCTCTTTCTCTCGCTCCCTCCCCTATCTATATTTATGTCTCTTATTTCCTCTTACTCTCTCCCTCTCCCCCCACCTTTCTCTCTCCCCCCACCTCTCTCCGCCCGCCTCTCTCCCTCTTTCTGTCTCTCCCTCTCTCTCTCCTTTTCTCTCTCACTGACACAGCAGTTATTCAGGATATTAGCTGATGGTCATAATAATGTGACTCGACTGTGTTTTTGCTATGTAGTTTGGAGCCCTTGTGCCCTTCAAATCAAAAGGTGTTATGTGCCTATAAACACATTTCACTGTTATAAGTGCAATGTTGTTTTATTACTTTTTACTTTATTTTTAGAACGCACGTGTCAGAGTGTTTTTAAACCACAATTTCCCTGTGTGGTAGCTGCATTATGACTTTACATATACATCTGAACTAACAGACAAGATATGCTCCAAATGATTAATTATATTTTTGTTATTTAGACTTTCAATTATTTAATATCAAATATCTAGATGTGTCTTATTTCAGTGAACTGACTCAGATCTTATAAGTGTTCCATTGAGTCTCTGGCAGTTTCTCATTTTATCCCCAAGATCAAATATATACATTGGAAAGACAAAAAAAAGCTCTTAGAGGGTAACAGATACTACAAAATATTCAATGGTTCCATAAAAGCTTCAGTCTCATACATCAATAGTAGTGGATACATTTCTACTATTCAAAACTACAGCCAACATTTAAAATTAAAATGTGCACATAATGTCACAGTTAAGTGAACAGTGCCAAGTCCATGTTATCCCACACCAGATATTGGCCTTATAGGCACAGGAAGTGGACCCCTGTCTTGTATCTTGAAATAGTTTCAAAGGCAATAGTACTTGATCTGTATTGCATAACCAGAAGGAAGACCAGATCTAATTGTTTTCTTTAAATTGCTAGTGAAAGGATTTTTCGGCTTATACACAGCAAGTAAAATGCATTAATATTAAGTTACATTAATGCCACAAATGTATAAGGGCAGGACTAATGCATTTGTTATATGAGACATATTGCTGATTATCTCAAAAATGTAAGATAGTTATTGGTAAACCCACTGAATACCCAGATAGAAGGGATTTTGGTTCTAGTGCTGGCATTACAATGGACTTTTCAGCACTTTTTCTGAGGTAACATCTGTGTTGAACATTTTTATGATCTTTTTGTTAATCGTTTTTATATTGCTTCTCTAATGACAGGTGTTTTCTTATCATTTTCTTGTATTTCAGGAACTTTTTTCCTTCCATTAAACATGTTCTATGCATTCTACTGTTAAACCCCATAAAGTATGAGCTGGAGCAGATGGTTTCTACATATAACTTATTGGACCGAACATAAGCCGCACTTTTTTTCCAGTTTCCAACCTTGGAAATTACGGGTGCGGCTTATATTCTCGACCGTAAAAAAATGATTGCCGCTTGAGACTTTTGCTTGATTAATTCTAATGTAATTGATTGTTTTCCCCAGTATTTTACAGTGCATTATTGATTTTTTATTTGCATTTACGGTGCAACATTTAACCCACTTGTGGGTCCTATTTGGAACCCGTAGGATTTTCTTTTACATTTGCCATTTACGGGTGTGAGTGCCTGCGGAATTGTAGCAATTGAATAGCAATTTGCAATTTAAGCAAATGTAACATTTTGCGAGCTATGATTTTCGGTCTATAACCTGCAAAAGAAATGACCATAGATATTGATTTGAAAGCCTTTTTCTCTCCAATTTTAAGGGTGCTGCTTATATTAGGATATTATCTTTTTTTCCCCTTGAATTTCACAGGTGCAAATTATATGCGGGTACAGCTTATATTCGGGCCAATATGGTATTTCAAAAGCTTGAATGTGCCGACTGTGATTGACTGAACCTGCCCCACCAATGTCACTATTGTAAGAGATTGTTGGATATTTTAGATTTTACAGAAGATTTTACAGAAATAAGCAGTCTTGTAATGTGTTGTTATTAAAAGCAAAAATGGTAAATTGTTTTTACTGTTAAATTGCATTTTCTTAATAATAATTCTCTCTCCTTGCTTAGGCACTTAACACTCACTTGCAACTTAAAAGGCCGTTGTAGTTTGGGAAAATATTCACATTTGTGAAATATGTAACAAAATAACTATAATAACAGCTTTTTAATCCATATGCATAAAAGCATGTTTAAAGAAAATCCTAAAGTAAGCTGTCTCTGCTTGTGTCATGGGGAATTCCTCTTGGATTGTTAGTCTGCCTGAAGCTTGATGGGGTGAGTTATCATACAACGGATTACTCTTTTATTTACTTTTGTCACCAATTTGGTATTTAACTAATCAGTCTTTCAACGCAACTGAACAGAGATCTTACTTGTATATTTGGATTCCTCTAGTTCTCTGATTCTGTAAGTACCAAATACAAAGAGCCCCATTCAATTGAACTTTCATGAGATACAGGAGCCCGTAAGTGAGGGCGCAAGCTATTTTGCTATTCAATTGGCGTCTTTTTGCGGGCTCAGATCGGCTTCCGAGTTATGGCCTTGATAAAAGGGCGATGGTTAAACTCATAACTTACAGCTTCCAGAAGCCTTTGATCTGTCTCATTCGCAAGGCTAAAATCGCAAATCACTATTCAATTGCTCAATTTCCCCAAGGCTGCAATGTTTTCACACCCGTAAATGGCAAAAGGAGAAAATCCTACGAGTGCTAGAGAGGACCCGCAAGGGGATTAAACACATATTCGTAGAACTGTAAATGCAAATAAAAACTCATACTGCATTGTAAATAACGGGGAGAGCGATGATAGACATTAGAAATAATTGCACAACAGTCTCAATCCCGCAAATCGGCAAGAAATTAGATTTTTTTTTTATGTTTAATTTCAGGGTTAAATCGATCTCAGGTATCAATGAGTTAATACATATCAGGCCACCCACATGTACTAGAACAGTAATGGCATTCATTTTCATAATTCATTATTTTGAAGGTTTGCAAGTCTAATCGTATATCGGACCTCTGAACCTAATTGCTTGAAATGTAACCTCCATGTTTTACTGCCGTAATAATGACAGTCTCATTTTCTTTTGGATGATTCGAAATGGGAGGTTACGGGCTTGCTGGATTGATCATGTTCCCGCCCTGAAGTGCTCCAAACCAGTGCATGGTTTACGGAGTCGGCTTTGGGCCAGTAACTTGCAGGCTAGAGCAATTGAATAGCATCGTAATTGGAGACCAACGGAAGCCCGCAACACATCCACAGACATTTGGCTGTCTACGATGGAGTTGCAGGCTTCTATTGGATGTAGCCCAAAGCCTGCTGTCATTAAGGTAACATTTAATTCAATACTTTGAAACTAAAGGCTGTGTATTTATTTTAAACTTTATGAAACATTTTATGCATTATCAGGTAGGTCTTCATAAGAGCCTACTATAATTATGATATTTTTGTGGTTCTTTATTAAGAGTTCTGTGGGGGGTCCAGAGTGTAGCAATTATTGCCAAATGGTTTTGTTGAGAGTTGAGCTATTAAAACCCAAGAAGGCCATTCAGCAATAATTGTTATATATGAGATCTCCACATAGATCTAGCTGAGAAGGAATGATCTATAGTTCTGACAACAGCTGAGAAAAAGTAGAATTAGATTTTAATTTTGCTAGTAAAACCAAATACAATTTTGTTTATTTAGGCTTATAGGTGTGGAAGTACAACAAATGAAACTCTCTGTGTGAATGTAACCAGTTTAAGCTTGTCATATTCCATGTGTGCATTTGAATTGGAATAAAGGCTAAATTTTACAGAGTTCTTATGCTGTGCCTGAATTTACATTAATTCAAGTCTGCCATAAAAGGCTAAAAGATGTGTAACTACAGATTAATGTGTCCATGGCAGTCTGATTTAGCCCTCTATGTTGCTTCAATGTATGTACATTTACTCCAATATTTAATGTACAATTAATACCATCTTATTGAAGTTAGCAATGCTAAAATCATACACCAAGACCAGAAGTCACTACACATTGTAAGTGCAGTACATTATTAAGGCTACTGTGGGAATTGTATCCATAAGAAACTGACATTACACCCTTTATAGAACAACACTTCAGTCCTTTCAAATACTTAAAGGCATATTTAAATGTCCTGGATTATGAGTGCATGTGATAGAGGAGAATCAGTAGTGTATGAAAAACATTTTTGCATGAAAAAATACCAGAATAAACATTTAAACACTTACCTTGAAGTTAGCAAAAAGTCTTGTAATTTCTGACAGTTGAAAATTAACACCCCCTTGAAACCCAGGCATAAAATTCATAATTTGTTTTGGCCAATCAGGAGGAGGCTCAGGCAGCTGATACATGTGTATTAAGCTCTTGGGTTCCTGGCTGTGCTGTAAAGTTTTTCTACCAAAAAGGTCAAACATATCTGACTGCTTCTCCTCTGCGTACTTGGCTATGTAAGCTCCTTGTGGGTGTACAAAGCTGGATTTTACTCTCCTGCATATAACTTTGTAAATACACTGAACTTATCTATATAATACATATTTCTATGATACTCATTGCCTTTGTCTTACCAAACATTTGAAATACAGGAAATATATATATACCTTTAAAGAGACACTGTGGTGGTTAAAAAAAATGTAATATCCCTTTAAAAGTAGCTTATTGCATAATGAAAATCATGTGAGCCACATTATATGAAATTATGCTCATGGCTTTTTTTTATGTCATCCTCTGTCTCTAGAGAGCTGTAATGTTGACATGTCACTGTATAAGGTGGGCTGGCAGCTGAATCTCAATAATATCTTCTACTTAGCAATCATCAGAAGAATTAGATAACAACACAAACCTAGTAGATGTGATCGTCTGTAAGGAATTGTATTTTGTGTATAGAAGAGGGGTTGGCCCTGTGAGATTGTTCTGGCATATAGAACTGATATACACAGTAGTCTGTTACAGATAATAATCATTATACTCTGTTACAGGTAATAATCATTGTTGTAATTGTTTATAATAACTTTCTTTTTACAATTTAAATGAGTGAAAAGAACAAATTAATTAACCCTAATAAAACATATATGTAGGTAAATATTTCAATTGGTTTATATGTGTCCAGTTTGTTAGAATATGTAATTATAAATTGTACAATAAAGCCATATGTAAATAAAATGAATTAAAAATGTTAACCTGTCTTGAGATGCTGATCTGTCTCCACCTTCCTCCTGTCACATGAGTTCTGTTTCTCTAGAAGACATTGGAATTATTTGGTAGCTGTTTAATTATTTAGGCGTTCTGACTAAAAGCATATCTTTTATCTGACTGTAAGTTAGCTATTGTTTGGAAAAAAAAAAGTTGCTATCACTAATGACATCAGGTTGGTGTTCATGGTCACACATACACAATGCACAGTGATAGGGGAAAATAAATCATAGCTACTGATTTGTGTGTTATTGAAGAGTTACGGGGGAAGTAATTTTCCAGTAAGTGTAATAGACTTAATTTGAGTACCGTCATAACAAAGATGTCTGGTAAGTTCACTTCAAATTTCTGGCTGTAGATTGGATTTCTTGAGAAGTGTGCAGTCCTCAGCTCTAGAGTACCAACTCCTTTCATAATGGTGACTGTCATGTTCAGGATGGCTTACTGGACTTTTAGTCCTCGGGAAAAAGGGTTACGGAGTGACCTGAAATTTGCCAGCAGAGGGAAGAGATGAAGCTTGGGGCGCTTACACGAAAGAGGGTTTGGTACACTCTCAGTCTGAGCGGGAAGTAGATTTGTAATACTCCCCACCGGGCCATTTGGCTCTTAGACAAAGGGAACAGAGATGACACTAGTGTGCTACATTACCCAATAGTAAAAACTGAACATATCCTCAGATGTCTATGCTCTGTCCCTTTGGTGGCTAAATACGTCCTGCAGAGTATAGAGAAAAGCAATAATAATAATTATAAGACCACCCTTTAAGTTCAAAGGGCATGAAGGAAAACATCTGATTAACCCTCAGGTTAGTAGTAAATTATCCTGACATGACTTCACCAGGTGAGAAGATTAAAATAAACTCTTGTGATTGGTCCCTGTATGATATAAATATACTGCATTGTGGTTCAATAAAAGTTGTTGTTGTCAATTTAAACAGGCATAATCTGAGGGAATAATATTTCTAAACATTGGAAGTATTGCAACGGACTCTGCCTGAAACTCTGCCTCTAACTACTGGGGGTAGTATTGCTTTCACGGTTTTCCTGGGATCTTGTGGAAAAGGCAGCTGGGCGCTGAGATTGGATAAAACCCTGACAATCTAGGGTGTTCCTGTTAGCTAAAGCAGGAGAATTAAGGGTGTACCTGATGCCCTCATTTCAGGGTCATGACAGCAACCTGTCATAAATATCACGTATTTCATATACACTGTGTACCAAGCTGTGAAAAATATTAGTGCTTTATAAATAAATAATATCCACATTGTGACTTTATAAATAAGACATTTTGTGAATAAGTGTATTTTCAGATTGTGGATTTATAATTTGTTTCATACATAACCTCCAAAATTAAAAAAAATAAAACTCTCTTTCACAATATGTATAAATAAAGTCAAGTATCAGTTACAAAAAAATGTGTACTGTTGCAAGACAGCAGCAAATCATTCATTTTACAAATTTATATGCACATGTAACAAGGGCTTGCTTTATCACTGAAATATTGCCACAAAGGTATTTGTGTGATTATAGTGTGCACAGTTGTACTTGTCTGAGGGAGTAACTACTTTCCATAGAGACACATGACTGCTATGACAGACCTTTATCATGGGAAGAACCCAGTCTTGACTAAGACCTAGATTACATTCCATTTGTAGAAACTATTACATTGTCTCTGTAGCATATAATTAATGTAACAATCATATTTACGTAGCCTGCTGGTGTTGTATTTTAGGGATTTTGAATTACACAAGCTCAAAATGGTTGGCTCTTGTAGTAACACCACTCAAGTTAAAGTACATCAGTAAAAACTGCAAAGCGGGGTCTATATAGGCAAATGCTTCCCGCTCAAACATTGACTGTTTTGTGCTTCCAAGAACTAACACGCAGTCCACAAGGAGTAAAGGATTGATATTTTGTGAGGGAGAAAGTATATTTCTTATTGTCTGGCTCCTGACACAGAGGGCTGGCCAAGGGACATTCTGCTTTAACAATATATAAATGTAACAATGCTTTGCCATATATAACTGACCATGGGACATTCTCTATCTAATTACTTCCTATCAATCATCCTATCCTAGACTCACTGACTTCACGTTACCTATAAGTAAACCGCTGTTTTGTGACAGAGTGCTGTTATATATAGATACATGTACATGTATTTAAAGTAAAATAATCGAAAAGCATTGTATACAAACAAATGAAAAACAGACAAAGTATGTTAAACATAAAATATCTATGGAAGACCCACACGCTACATCTTGTAGGGTTGATCTTTATTAGTTTTACTAAGCTAACAAAATCTGATAAAAGGTGCTGCATATTTGCATAAATCGTATCTGTATTACTACATGTAGGTAAAGAGTAATTGATAGGTATCCCTGCAGGCTCCCCACATTAACCCCTTGCCTTGCTGCAGGGGTCCCAATTGTGACCGACCCGGACGCCTGCAGCGTCTACGACATTTACATTTTCCGCAGCTGGCTTGAATTCAAACTTCAAGCCCGGGGATATGAATTTCCAGCCACAGGTCCTTTAAGGGCCCACGGCACACTAATGGTTACCCCCAAGCCACGGGGGGTACTATAAGTACCCCCCGGCACCTAAAATTAACCCCATCACTCATGTGGGTCAATATAGACCTAATGGACACTATTAACCCTTAGGTTAACTCCATAAGTGCCATGAGGGTCCTCTAGGACCCTCGTGACAAAGTCTAAGCACTACACTATTAACCCTAACTATACCCCATTAACCCCTAACTATACCCCATTAAACGATACTAAACCCTGTTTAACTCTAACTGGGTCTTTCTAAACCTATTTAACACTAACTGGGCCCATTTAACCCTAGCTGGGCCTCTTTAACCCCAACTGGGCCTATCTAAACCTAACTGGGCCTATCTAACCTTAACTAGGCCCATCTATCCCTAACTGGCCTACTTAACCCCTTGTAGACCTATTTAACACTAACTGGGCCTACCTAACCCTAACCCTAACCCAGTTAGGGTTAAATAGGTCTAGAAGGGGTTAAATAGACCCAGTTAGGGTAAAAAAGGTTGCGTATGGGTTAATGGGGTACTCTTAAGGACCCTTGTGGGGCTGGAAATTTAAATTTTTCAAGGGTTAATGTGGGGACTCTCCAGAGGTGCAGATGAGGACCCCGCAGCATGGGGGGTTAATGTTAGTTGCCGTGGGGGTACTTACAGTATCCCCGCGGTTTGGGGTAAACATTAGTGTGCAGCGGACCATTAGTGAGCCGCAGCAGATATTTAGGGTAAATATATATTCAATGCAGCACTGTACAGCGCTGTAATTAATAGGGGACACATTGGGGGACATGAGGATGACATGTAGTACATTGGCTAGCTGGGACATCGACGCTAGCCAATACTGTCATTTGTGGCCACAAGTCCGCCGGGCTTGGAGAATGAGTTACTGCCTTGGGGGTCATTCAAGCCTGTAGTCCAGGGCTTGGATGACCTCCAAAGCAGCAACTCTATCTTCAAGCCCCGCAGTCTGCATGCTAGCCAATGTATTATATGTCATCCTCATGTCCCCCAATGTGTCCCCCATCATTTATAGTGCTGTACAGTGCTTCCTTGAATTAATCTCTAACTTTTTAGTTTGGCTGGCTTGCACTCTGATCTGCGAGCTAAAGACCGCGATCAGGTTCAAGCCCGCCAAAGCCAATGGCCGATTGCCTGTTTTGCGATCGGCCATAGGAAGGGGTGTGCTGCAGCCCCTTTCCTTTGAATAGCAAAGTATCTATGGGGCCATAGCACCTAGTAAGGGATCACATGGATACGACCGTTTTGCGGCAATCATTACAATTAGGCCCCTGGACTGCTGCCAGCATTCATAGGACAGACTTTACCAATAATGCACTAAGCATTAAGCATTATGTGACAATAATTCACAAAACATTGAGGGCCTTCTTAAATTAGCGCTCGTAGTTTCCTCGGTCCTCACAAAACGCAGTTTTTTGCTGTTTGCGAGGACCGATTCCTCAATATGTCCCTCGCAGTCTGCTTTGCGAGATGACTCCGAAAGATGGCAGAGAATAAGCTCCGAGAGAGCTACGGGGTAACACGCAGCCTTAAATCTATGAGGTGAACCTCGCACCTCTGACGAATCCATACGGGCACACAAAAGTGCCAGCAAGAGATCCTAAACTACATACATGCTGTCCCATGCTGCAGGGGGCCAGAGGGATCCCCGCAGCCCCCCCCCCCCCCACATTAACCCCTTGCAGCGGGGGTCCCAGATCAGCACCGATCATGACCCAGCTGCATTTAAAACTTTTAAATTCCCCATCGTGGCTCCTTAAAGGTCGGCACACTGTTAGCCAATCCCGGCCGCGGCACCTAAAATTAACCCCACTCTATGCTGGGGTCCCCATTGGGACCCCAAAGTGTCCCCATATTAACCCCTTGCAGCGGGGGTCCCCAATCTGCACCGATTGTGACCCTGCTGCATTTAAAATTTTACATTTCCTGCCTTGTGGGTCCTTAAAGGACCATAAAGGTCCTGAAAGGACTTGAGCAAAAAACTATTAACCCCAGGCAACTAAAATTAACCCCATAACTCATGGGGCTCTAAACAGACCCTCATAAGCCCATAATTAACCCTGTCACTCATGGGGCTCTATATAGACCCCCATAAGCCTTAATTAACCCTATAACTTATGGTGCTCTATACAGAGCCCCATAAGCTCTTAATTAACCCTATAACTCATGGGGCTCTATACAGAGCCCCATAAGCCCTTAATTAACCCTGTCACTCATGGGGGTCAATACAGACTCCCATAAGCCTTAATTTACCCTGTCACCCATGGGGCTCTATACAGAGCCCCATAAGCTCTTAATTAACCCTGTAACTCATGGTGGTCAATACAGGCCACCATAAGCCTTATTTAATCCTATAACTCATGGGGCTCCATAGAGAGCACAATAGGCCCTTAATTACCATGTCACTCATGGTGGTCAATACAGACCCCGATAAGCCTTAATTAACCCTGTCACTCATGGGGGTCAATACAGACCCCCATAAGCCTTAATTAAACCTGTTAATTACTTATTACCCCTGTCAATTAATCACTTAATTAATCAATACAGAGCCCCATGAGACTATATTTACCCTCCACAGTCCAATAGGGATCTATATAGAACCCTATAGGACACTATTAACCCCTAGGTTAACACTACAATTGCCACGAGGGTCCTCCAGGACCCTCATGACAAAGCATAAGCACTGCACTACACTATTAACCCTAACTATAACCCATTAACCTATACCTATTAAACCCTATCTAACCCTAACTGGACCAATCTAACCCCATCTAAGCCCTATTTAATCCCATCACTTATGAGGGTCTATAAAGACACCCATAAGCCTCTAGTTAACCCAATCAGTCCCATAAGGGTCATAGGACAATTAGAAGCCTATTATTAACCCCATAAATGTCAGGAGGGTGCTCAAGGACCCTCATGACACTAAGTACAAACACTAAACTCCCCCCCCCCAATAAACTGCTAAACTAATCATCCTCTACCCTAAACTATTAACCACCCACCTACCTAACACTACCTACCAAACCCCCTATTAAACCCCCAACCCTACTAATTACATAAAATAAAAAAACTAGGGTACATAAAATAAAAAAGCATCAAAAACACCCCGCCACCACCACCACTACATAAAATAAAAACCCAAGGGTACAGAAAATAATAAAAAATCATCACAACCTCCCCCCCCCCCACTACATAAAATAAAAAAAGAATTACACACCTGCAAAGGAAAAGGCATACAAGGCATACATAAATACACATAACATAACAGTCATAAATACATTATAAATATACACCTAACTAAAATAAATTTTTCCCTTAACTATATCTAACCCCCAATCTATACAACCCCCTATCTATACAATACCCCCAATCTAAACACCCCCCGTATTTATACCTAACCCTCAATCCAATCACCCCCTATCTATACCTAACCCCCAATCTAAATACCCCCCATCTATACAATACCCTCAATCTAAACACCCCCTATGTATACCTAACCCCCAATCTAAACACCCCCCTATCTATACCTAACCCCCTAAATCTAAGCTAAAATAGAATAAATAAAACCACTTACCTTTGCAGATAAAACATACACAACATCACAAAACATCAAACACAAAAAATAAAGAAATATTAACATTAGACCTTGAAAACTTACCTGTCCCCAATGTCCCCGGCCTTCTTCTCTTCTGCCCCGGCTGGGCCCTTACTGAATCCACGTTCGATAAAAAAATAAAAAAGACTGACAGTTACCTTCAGCCAATCAGAATGGGATATAGTGGTGTATCCCATCCTCACTGGCTCACACATTGGTGCCTTCCGATTGGCTGAAATTGGATAGACAGTGTTTTCAGCCAATCAGAAGGCACCATTGCCTATTTCCTTCCTGGAAAGGCCCAGATACTCCCCTAAACGCCTCACTGTTCTTCCCACAATACATGTCGCGTCACCTGTTATCACCTCCTCACACTCTGTCTCCAAGACTTTTCACCTACCCCAACCTCTCAACAGCATAAAACCCATTATATATAAGATGTACAAAATCGACAGCCAGAGCTTTTCCCTGCTCTAAAATCCAGCATGCGAGATTTAACGGAGATCACTTAAATTGCTGTATATGGTAGTCTCTGTCTCTTAAAGGGAAAGCTCCCTTTATTTTATGGCAGTGTCAGCAGTAACTCTGGGGTCACTACACCCATCTTTTCAAAGAAACCGATGTACTTGTTCCCTAACATCACAGATCCAAACAAGACCATCTTATGTGCATAGATCCTGCTGACTTACTGGACAACAGACAGGAAAGCTCCTTTCTTTTTGTATCTAATACCATTAACCTACTTAGATTGTAAGCTTTAACGACAGCCGGTTCCTCTACACCTTCTGTAGCAGTATGTAACTTTTGTCATATTTGTCATATGTATTTACTGTCTCTCTTGTACTTAGCGATACGGAATACGCAAGCACTTTATAAAAAAAGGTTAATAATAAAAAATTATCTCATACAAGATCAACTGTTTCAATCACAATAAACTGAAAAGTCGTTTACACTTTACTACTTAAAAGTTATTAAAGCTGGACCATTAAAGTAGACCTTTAATTGTCTGACTATAAACGAAATAGGTAACATATATGTGATCAGACCCTGAGCAAAATAACACTACTATATGTTGACGGATAGTAAAGTATGTTTTGTATAAATTTTGTATAAATTTAATTAAGATTTCTTAATATGTGAATAACTTATGTTCTTTTATTAAATTATTTGAAGCATATTCTCTGGTCATAAAACTGGATACTAAGCAAAATATTCTAGACAGTAGAGCCAGTGTTTTTTTTACTTCATAAAAGTGTAGTTTCCAGTATCTCTTCGTTAACTCATCATAAAACTGACAATATATGAAATGTCACAATTTATGTATGTTTTAAATGCAAGTCTTTGTTTTAAAGCAAAAAAGTTAATTTTGATGTTAAAAATCGTGTGCCCAGCATGCTTTTGACAGAAATACAAATTGATGTGAAATATATCACTTGTATATGTCTGTGATGAAGATCAAGGGGTGGACAAAAATAGAAAAAAACTTAGGAGCCAGCAACATTTTCTAGGAAACGGCAGAATGTTTAGAAGCCAGGGAAGAAGTGCATTTGTAGAGAACATTATAGTTCGAAAGAATATTTTGGGGTAAAAACAATATTTGAAGATTTTTTCACTATATATATTTTAAATGTAGTATGCTCACTAATTTAACCTTTCATGCTTCCCTATTATATGAATATAACAAACAATTTCTATGTAAAAGTGTCAGCATATTTTTGTTTATGAGTTTTGCAATCTCTAACCCTTGAAGATGAATACATAAAAAAGTAACTTCCTCAATAGACAGGAAACATTGTTTTGTATTTTCTTGTCAGCTAACTGTGGATTGCTTTTCTGCAATCTGACATGTAGGACTATTTGTGTTACTATTATAATGTCATGTAGTTTTTTGCTAAGTTTCATTGCTACATTACTATTTTTAATGAATATTTAATAAAAGTTAGACTTTGGACATTGGTATTTCAATTATTAATACAGTAAATAAACAGTACATTTGTGTTCCCATTTGAATGTCTAAAACTAGTTAAAAAGTGTGTTTCCTACTGAGAATTCCCCGAAATACAGTTATTACACTGCATTCTGGCAACCTGGGCAGTGACATGCAAATGTGCCCACAAAGGCTTTGCTCTTGCAATCCATAACTATTTTAAACATAGCCAGCTGTATTACACAACTTTGAGCAAATCTCAGGATGAATTATACACAAGCCAGGAATCCTACCCACGTACAGCTGTTTCAAGGTTACTGTCTCTCATCAGCGTGGGGTCGGTTCCTAGCCTATGCAGTAGATTTTGTGGGGAGGTAGTTTACCACAACAATCATTAAATTTATGGTGGACAAAAGGGCGATAGAAGCCCTCCACCGTACAGTAAATAAATAATACATCTGTGTTCACATTTGAATGTCTAACGTGTTTCCTGCTTAGAATTCCAAGAAGTACAGTTCTTACACTGCATTCTGGGAACCTGGGCAGAGACATGCAAATGTGCCCACAAAGACTTTGCTTTTGCTATCCATAACCATTTTATGTATACATATATGTAATGAAGAGAGAAGTGGGTGTAATCTTTTTTTAAATGTAATTATCTCACTTTTGAGCATGCCATGTTTTATTGAAACTTTATACGCATTGGCACAAGAAATCAACCAAAACTCAGAATAATACATATAATTTAAGAAGCGAGAATGAAAATGATTGACCCTTTCACTAGCAGAGGGGTCAACACTACAGTGAAAGGCAAAGCATTGCTGGACTGTCTACCAGAGAAAGAGCTAAAGGGGCTCACAAATGGGAAGAATTGTGAAGAAAAATAGTTATGTACTGGCAGCAGAAAGGAGTTTTAGTGATTAGCTGACTTACTCATGTATTAAATTGCCTCTGCTAATTTTTTATGTGTGAAAATCACAAGTTAAAAATAAGAACATAATCTCATTCAGCACGTAACAAAACCTAATGAGTCTCTGCTCTTCGAGTGTTTCCACCAACACTCTCACCATTATAAGCAATCATTATTATTGTGCTTGCAAAGGTCTGCAACCACTAACTGTGGCACAAATATTCTTAACTGGGTGATATAAAGAAGAACCACTCACTGTGGCATTTTAATCACTCTCTATGACTGTTCAGAACCTTAGTGAGTGCACATAAAGGCCAAACTGTTACAACATTTTTATAATGTAATAATAAATGTATGCAAGAAGGTTTAAGACACCCTCTACCTAACCCCCACCAAATTAAAGTAATTTAATCAGAGTCCTAGTAAATCTGTACAAAAGGCAGGATTGAGGCCAAAATTCATAATTTGTTGCATGAAGCTCCTCATGGGAAGTTAGGTAATTTACATATTTTCTTATTGAGCAATGCTTTTCTTGGATTGTGACTTTGCCATGAGCCTGAAAAGAGGTGTGTGTTCTTCAATCAATAATTTTATCTACATGCATGTGGTCACACAGTCTGAAGAGCTAGGGAGTCAGTGAGTTAATTATATGTGTAGAGTGAACAAAACGGCAACCCAAAAGTAGGACTCCTCCTTCTTTCTTATACAGGGAGACTACACATCCCATGATTCCTTCCTGCCATCATTGATTGGCCAAACCAAATTATGAATTTTATGATAATTTTAGCAGGGATTTTCAGGTGTGTCAGGTCTCAAAAGCTGCTGCTTGCAAATTCAAGAGATTTAGCAAACATCACAATGAGTTTGTAATTGATTATTTTGTGTTTGTTTTTTTCATACATTGCTGGTTCTCCTCTATCAGATGCATTCATAATCCAGGAAATTTAAATATGCCTTTAAGCAACCCCTTGTGACAAATTATTGAGAAGCTTGTATGTGCAGGGGTGGAAATTCCCCAGGGGGCTGGGCTCCTAAATACTTTCCAAACTACAATGTATCTCTATGAAAGGCTTACTTCCAGGCTCCTAGAAGCAGGATCTTTAGCTACTAAAATATGTGGTATATATTGTCCCAAAACTACAAAGGGATCAGGAATATTGTATTTTATAAACAATGTCATATACATTTACAATGTAATTTCCTATACAGTTTAATATACTGTATAGCACATAGTGAAGGGACTTAAATGGACATGGAGCACAACAGTTGTTATCAAGCATTTAGAAGATCGTATTTTAATCATCACAAAATTGTTGCTTTTGCATGAGAAAATATTAAGTAACCCTATTTAAAGGTATTTGAAACAACCAGTAAATGCAGAGAGTCTGTAGATATTATTGGCTGGCAGAGGGCAAGCTCAAAAAAAGTTATTGTTATTGTGCTCTGAGGTATTTATTTGAAAGAAGAAACCATACTGTGGCACATTATCAAACACCCTAAATCTGATGTGACAAAAAGAAAATATTTTCATGTTCCTTTAACTTTTTTGTATGTATTCACTATTCATGTAATGATTTTCTCTAGATTATGGGTGCAGACAGAATGGTGTAGTGATCCCAGGACTGACCCTAAGTATAAAGGATTCATAGCAAATCAGAGCAGACCCTGGTCTTAAGGAACTACTGTAGTTCCATTATTTTTCATATATACTAAATTAAATTATATTTTAAATTACACATAAATAAGCTAAATGTACAAGAAATAATAACACAGCCCCTAAGTTTTTATCTTTTGATTTGAAATTATGATATGATGCAGCTGAAGTTACAGTTTTTATACTCATCAACTTCTTAAGACAATATGAACAGAAAACTGCCATCTTCATAATGGGAATGTAACATCGAAAACTGTAAAAAAAAAAAAAAGTATTTTACAGCAAAACAACCTCCTGAGAAAGAAAATTTCAGCTGAAAAAAAAAAATGGATCCCTGCGAATAAAAGATAAAAATGTAAAAGTTGCTTGCTTTGTTTTCTAGAATAATTTTGCTCATTAACTTAATTTGTTCAAATGACCACAAAGAAAATAAATTGACCCCAATAGTCCTTTAAACAGGACCTCCGGACCCTCTCTTTAAAAATTACATTTACTCGTTATCTTTCCTGAAGCTTCTAAATCAGAAATAATCTGTTGTTCTCCATCACCACAGTCATATTTTTTCTGCTTTTATTAATCATAAAATGTTAGTGTGTATGCTGATTTCAGATTTTACCCCAATTTTGGAACTTGAGGAATCCTGTAAAATAGTGTTAATCACCCCTGCTCAATATAACATGACTATGCGTCCTGATCATAGCTAGTGGTTCTGTATTGTGAGGTCATATTTTTCAACATTGTAGTATTGCTTAACCTTAAAGGCAGAGAGAACATTTCTGATCCACTTAGTATCTTGATGTAAGTTCTTCCTATGAGGCTGCAATGACTACTTCCTTTGAGCAAGAGCACCGCCTACTTTTGAAGTCAGCAGCACATTGCCAATGAAATACGGCACGTGCAGTGATCTGGCTGGTGGGTATATAAAGTGACATGGAGGTATTCTGCAAACATATCAACCATTGCTGTCATGGGGAAAACGTGCAAAACTTTGAAAAAGGGATGATCATTGGCTTTCGGGCGAAGGGTGGCAGTATTACTGTTCTTGTGCAGCTATGGTTAAAGTGTACTGTGACTGGACAAACAGAACCATTGTGAATAAATGGCGTAGAAACTGAAGAGCACAATGTGCCATTGATGTCAGAGGTGAACGTCGGCAGCGAATGTGTGTGAAGTCCAACCGACATCCTATAGTTGAGCAACTCATCGTCCAAGGAACCAGGGGGCTACCAGACACGTGTCTAAAATGATAGTACAGTGAACCCTGTTGCGTATGAAGCTCTGAAGTACATGGATGGTCACTGCACCCATGCTGACGAAGGGCTTAAATTATGCGACTATGACGAAATTGGACCACTTCTTATTGGCAAAGTTGCACCTCACTGACGAGGCCCATAAAGGCCGAAACGCGTCTGGGTTTGCTGTTTCTCCTGTTCAGGGTAGAATTGCCTCGTATTTCAGGCCGGGTCACTCTTTTGAGTGGGACCAGACTGATATACTACAGGGTATTTCTCCCTGTGAAGGGCACAAGTGAGCTAAAAGAGGTTGCTCTCAGAGTGGCTTATCATGGCTATAGAACTAACCTATTAAGGTTGGTTCGTTCTCTGATGAGCACCTCTGACTTACCTTTTTTTTCTTTTCTGATGAGTCAAGTTTTCTGCTCCATTGACGAACGTGGGTGTGAAACCTCTGAGAACAAACACTCTACAACCATTGTTCGAAGAATACAAGCTGGTGGCGGCACCGTTATGGTCTGGGGAATGTTTTCTTGGCATTTTCAGGGCCCATTCATACCGCTAGAAGGAACTTTCTATCCATCCTTGCATATCAAGTACACCCATAAATGCTGTCTTCCCTGGAGCGGATGGGATCTTCCAGCAGGACAATGCAATTAGTCATACAGCCAGAATTGTTCTGGAGTGGTTAGAGGAGCACAATAAAGACGTCAAAGTACTTCCCTGGACTCCCACTTCCCCGGACTTGAACCCCATCGAGCACCTGTGGGACCACCTTCATCGCCATGTTCACAGTATGGATCCTCCACCATGCACTCTTCAGGAGCTGTCTGATGCACAGCAGTCTGCATGGCTGCAGATACAGATTAAGCTACATAATTACTGTGAGTAATACTTTTATTTTTAGTTCAAGTTATTAAGTTTCTATTTTATAAAAATGAAATATGTGACAAATTTTAATATTAATTTTCTTTTACGTGCAGATCAAGGTGCACAGTATCTTCTTATATTTCATTGAATGAATTAGAAAAATTGCTAGACAATATTTTAGTGGACTGTTCTTCAGGCAAACAAGATTTTTTTAGTACAGGCTCTTCATAGCAGGATCTCTGTTTCCTTCTATTAGAAGATAGGTGATTTAGCCAGATTTCTGACTTCAATTAGTGAGCCTTCCATGTAGGAGGACCCTTTGAGGTCATAGGCCTGCTTTTCAACCTGTTCCTGCTCATCAGTCCATGTTGTAAAGGCTTGTTAACAGAGGGTATGAATGTTTGGAAATCATTTTTTTGATTGAATTTATTGTGAGTCTCCCAAACGGGCATCAAAAGTTTTTTGGTCAATGTTTAGCCACTTTAGATGTTATTGTTGCCTATGAGAAAATTATCATCATTAAAAAAGATATCCCTTACAAAATTGCAAATAATTACCCTAAGTCAATATATTTATATATCATTTTTAATTGTGGTGTAGTTGAGAAACATCAATAAAGATTTATTCTATCTGGCTTAACTTCAAATTAGAAATCGTGAAAAATACTATTATTTTTATATCAACTGGGTATGCTCTTCATACTTATTTTTACTATGAAAGATAAGTAACAACCTGTGATAAAGTGTAATTTATACTTAAAGGACCTTTGTAGTTTGGTGAAAACTTCTCATCCTTGTGAAGCAGGTAACAAAATAGCAACAAAAGCGGTTATGTAACACAGGAACATAAAAACATTTTAGAGAAAACGTTACATTTAGCGGACTCTGATTTTACTCTGTCTATAGCTTGAGGAGTGTATAATATGGAGGTTTACTCTACCATTTAGTTCTAGTATGAAGGAGCTATATGAAGTGGCCATCTTTTAACAGAACTAAATATAGATCATATCTTAAACCACTGCTCCTCACTGTTTTCTAACACTGTTAAAAGCTAAAATGTATGTCATCATTAAGACAAAAATGAATACAATAGTTAAGATTTAAAAACTGTATTTAAACTTTGTGGGGAAAAAACTGTTATCAGATCTAGCGCTTCAAAAAAAAAAATACTTTAAATATGACAGTTAGCTGGTCATTTGAAATAACTAAGTTTCACACTCAACACCTCATACATACATTCCCACTCCGTGTACTTATTAACAACTAATTGTAGTTATATTTTTATGACTACTTTTAAAGATTTTAAAGATATATCTAAATTTCCCTTTTTGTAACTTTTTCTAATCTAACACATGCTGCTTATATCAGAAAAACACACCACATTGATTAATTATATCCACAGATTTATTTCTATTTTTTTAAAAAATCCACCCCCACCAGAGCTGCCAATAGAAGCACTGCATTTGTGTATGGTTTTTAACCCTATACTAATCTTCAAGACAACAGCAGAACAATGCAGAAATATACAGAGCAATATCTGAGCTCCTCCTTGCTTCCTTGTGGGGGAGACTACACATTCTGCACCTGATTGCTTCATGCACTAACTGCCATCACAGATTTTCACATATAATAGTTGTCAAACTACGAATTGTTGTCACGCTTTGCGAGCTCGCAAGAACTACGTCCCTTGCGAAGCCAGGGGCCGCATTTGTGGAAGGTGGAGGCTCTACGGCGCCACACACAAGGTTACACACACCCACACAAGCGGCACTTTACCAAAATAGATCTAACACGCAATCACTATATATGGACTTACACAAACAAATACGAACCGCCTGACTTAGAACGGAAAATTTACGGACTTAGCTTAAAAAAATACGAGCCGCAGGAATTAGAAAAAAAAAGCATTAGGACCTTGCAAAAATACGACCTTAACGCCCGAACCGAGCGCACCTGAAAACATTAAAAACACAATAAACACACACAAAATACATAAAAAGCTTACCCACAGCAAGGGGGGGCAAGTGAAGTTACACCTCAATTTATGTCCAAATTCCTGAGTTTAGACACACGAAAATCCCCCAAGCGAGAGAAATATGGCTGCCGAAAAAAAACTAAAACGAGGCTACAGGACCCTAAAGACCAAGCACATACGGCTTTTCAAAAAAGCCTTACGAGGTACAAGATACACTCTTACCAAGGATGCAACATCATCCACAGCCGTGTACCACATACAAATTCGCCACCATTTTAAATACACACAAAAAATGCATAAAAAGCTTACCCACAGCAAGGGAGGCACCCAGGACCTCTGCAAGTGAAGTTACACCTCAATTTAAGTCCAAATTCCTGAGTTTAGACACACGAAAATCCCCTAAGCGAGAGAAAAAATGGCCACCGAAAACTACGAAAACGAGGCTACAGGACCCTAAACACGCAAAACACCACCAAGCACATACAGCTTTTCAAAAAAGCTGTACGAGGTACAAGATACACTCTTAACAAGGACGCTACATCATAAACAGCCGCGTACCACATACACATTCGCCGCCATTTTACAACACTAACTTACACAAAGCGGAAGTACACAGCTACACTAACGGCTTCCCCTCGCGCACACAGCATATTTACACTACACACTGCACACACTGCTGACACTTACGCCTCAGCTCCACAACAGTGAAAACCGACAATGTATGCTGCAGGAACATCAAAACAGACTGTCAGCTCTTCCTGCATATATTACTTCCAAATAGGTAAAAATATATTCATTTATTATTTCATTAGCATTCAAAAACAAATATACACAAAAACAAAAAAAAAACACTCACAATTAACACAAAACCCATTCAATCCGCGACTCACAATGAGCGCCAACGCTGCTCATAGCACACAACGTCTTGCAATATGCGCAAAAAGAAGATCACCGCCGACAAAACAATAACCGCAAAAGGGCCTATCAGAAAAAAAAAATACAACAACCAACAGCCTCGCAATGAGCGCCAAAGGATCTCGGACCATCAAAAAAATTAATGCCTGGCCCAAACAGCATTCCCTGCCTTACAATTTTATTGCCCCGTCATTTTTGACGGGCAAGTCGCTAGTTACAATATATTAGCTGCATGTGATTGGCCAAACTGAATTATGAATTTTATGCAAATTTTAGCACAGATCTCTAGGGGTGTCAATTGCTAGCAAACTTTAGAATAGGTAAAATAATGTTTATTTTGGTATGTTTCCATGGAAAAAACATGTTTTCATGCACTGCTGATTCTCCTCTATTAGATGCATGTGTAACTTGCCTTTAATGTTTACAATAAGCTGTTTCAGTATAATAGAACTGCAGGATAGTGTTTGCCATCGCTATTAGTCAGTGTCACAGTGAGGTGATGCTGTTGCTGCTGCCATTAAACCCAGTAGGATGTCTGCATTAGTTCAGTGACTGTTTGCACTAAACCTAATGGGTATTATCCGCTGTGGTGTCAATAGGTCCTGTGTAGCTGTCAGTGTGTGAATGACACCATGACAGCCCCAGACTCCCTCCACTCTGCAATACCAGCGAGACCCCTGCCTCCCCCTCCTCATGAACACGCGGAGAGCACGGGAGCGCGCGCACACAACATGGCGGCGCCGTGAGACAACTTGTTGGGGAGTATAGCAAGGGGCAGTGATAAGAGAGTGGGGCTGTACCCGGATTACAGAGAGACACAGCAGGAAAGTGACTCCATGCTCCAGTTGACTCGCACACACCACTCCCCCTGGCAGGAGCCAGCACCGCTCCCGAGGTGAGCTCCTACATATATCCCTCATTGCACCGTGTGTGCGGGGCAGCATCTCCCACACTGCGCTCCCGCTCAAAACACGGTGATAAGCCCGGTGTATGTGTGAGTCACTAATAACAAACAGGGCCGGCTGTCTGTGTTAACGCGTGTGAGCGCTCCCGCCAGCTCTCATATCATGTCCGTGTAACGGCTGAGCGCGAGACGGTGCCTGCACCTGGCACCTAACGGGCGCGAGGAGGCAGAGGGGCGCGAGCCAAGTGTAGCCCCTGCACAGCCGGGACACTGGGGGAGTATACCCACACCCCCACTGCTCATAAGTAGCAGGTACTTGTTATGTGGTTATCATGGTGTGGAGAACATTGGCCAGGACAATTCCTCCAGTCAGTCAGTATACCCTGCTGTGTGGTGCCCATTCCTGCTATGCACGGCTTCCTAAAATATAATCACACTTTACATCCAAGTCCACAACATGTCCCATGTTTGGGAAACGCATATAAGTACCAAGTCCTCTATATTAGTTGGACAGTGTCCCAAAGGTAAGAAGCTTACAAGTGTCCAGCTTCTTATTATGTTCCAGAGGCAGAATGTAGCTCTCTGATTGGGCGCTCTCCCTGGCACCTGGAATATCTACCTATGTGTTCATTTTAAACACCCGTGCTTGTGTGTATTTTATATTTATGTGTGTGTGTATATATATATATATATATATATATATAATGAGAAAACGAGAGAGAACGAACCCAAGAGCTTAACATATACCATGAGCTGGTGAGCCACAACTCAGATCTATCCTGTTGTATCTACGCACGCATTTGTGGAAACGCTCTCGCGTCCTGATCTAGATGTCCAAAGTAGGTAGTACACCCTAAACCTCTCTTCCTAAACCTCTCTTCCTAAACCTCTCTTCCTAAACCTCTCTTCCTAAACCTCTCTTCCTAAACCTCTCTTCCTAAACCTCTCTTCCTAAACCTCTCTTCCTAAACCCCTAACCACTTACCGGGCGTAACACTAACCCGAAAACCCCTAAACACTTACCTGGTAGAGACACAGCTAGATGGGGATGTCGGCAGCTCGCTTCCACAAATGCGTGCGTACATATAACAGGATAGGTCCCGCAACTCCTACTAACATTTCTACAATATAGCCAAAATCATAAACAACTATCCTTATAGACCTTTGGCTGGCTTCTCAATAGTATAGCTGGCCCATAAGATTAGTATTAAGTTGTCTATCTTAATATATATATATCTCTTTTGCCCACCATAAATTAAATGATTGTTGTGGTAAACTACCTCCCCACAAAATATACTACACAAGCAAGGAACCGTTCTCACGCTGATGAGAAGCAGTAACCTTGACACAGCTGTATGTGGGTATGTTTCCTGGCTTGTGTATAATCCATCATGAGCTTTGCTTAAAGCTTTACAATACAGCAGGCATATACTTAAAGGTAGCCATATTTTTAAAAACGTTAATGGATTAAAAATCAAAGCCTTTGTGGGCACATTTGCATGTCCCTGCTCAGGTTCCCAGAGTGCAGTGTAATAACTATTTCCCTGAATTTTGCGTAGGAAAAAAGTTCTCTTAACCTATTTTGGAAGTTCAGATGTGAATGCAAATGTACTATTTATTTACACACCCTCTCTCGTGCTATATATATATATATATATATATATATATATATATATATATATATATATATATATATATATATATAACACTAGCAGATAGTGCGTCTGTTTTCTCCCTTTTGACATGAAGATGTAAGTATGGGGTATGACAAACTTGTTGATGGTGCTCTGACTGACAAAATAAAATGTCAGGGTTATGTCATGTGACATAAGATTTGAACGTATTGGCTGATGTGACATTTCCATCGTTTCCTACTTTTATCCGGTTATGTGTTCCCCCTGTTGCATACTGTCACACAAGCACTGTGTATGTGTAAAGGTGACTGTCAGGCCAGTGCAGCTGGAATTACCTGAATAAAAATGTTGCAATACTGGTTATAGCTTGAATTCCTAGTGTCACCACTCTTAAATGTTGTGGTCCACCGGATTGTTTTTATTTGCAAGGTTTTGGAAATCCCAATTTGGAAAGCAAGCATCTAGTACAAACAAATATTATGATGTGTAACATAACTGGCAAAATGCACATGTTCCTGAATATACATTATAAGCAGTCTGAGGCAAAGGGATACTCCCTGGCTCTGGATAACCCTATGTAAATAATACTATTCCTATTATCACGTATATAAAACATGAAATTATCCTCCAATATTTCTTCTTCCAGGCATTGCCTCCTGCCTGTATTTACATAGACATCAGTCTGCTGATCCTTAAGTGGTGTGTGAAGTGATGAGCTTTTTGTTGAGGGTGTTGACACTGATGAAGTGGTTTCCATTGATCTTTAACATGTAATTGGCTGATGTTTTTTTGACCTAGCTTGTTACAGATGGTGATCATGGTGGCCCAGTGACCCTATTCATCTCAACACATTTTAACTTTGTAACTCCTATAAATTGGTAGAGTTAAAACAGCAATTGGTTGACCTGAAAGATTGATCCTTTTGTGTAATTTTGTTGAAACCGTTTTTATATAATATCATGTCAAAGAGCCTGATCCCATTGATGGGACTCCTTCGAGTGATGTTATTCAAGTGAAGTGCCTAAGTAAGTGATTTCATTCTGCTGTCAACTTCTGAGAAGATAATCCCAGTAAACTAAAACATCTAAATAACAGAGTGCTTTCATATGATGAAGCCACTGAATGAGCTGAGGTGTTTGATATGGATGTACCATGATGAGAACTTTGTATATGGTGACTTTTCATGAATATATAAACACTATGTGTATGATGATGATGATTATATTATTATTATTATTATTATTATCTTTATTTATATTGCGCCAACATATTCTGTAGCGCTGTATAGGGGTTTAGTACATGGCAAAAAACAAGCTTAACACCTTATAAAGAATGGAGGGCCCTGTTTTTGAGCTTAGAAGCAAATGTACATAGAGCTCATTTCCAAGACACGGACACACAATTGAAAACTCACAAACTTACAATCTAAGGGTTTAGGTGTGATACAAGAGGATGACAAATGCAAGATGGCAACGTGAATGCAATTTGTTTAGTGACGTGGAGGTGTCTGTGTGTTGTACTGTAGATTGTGGGTGGGAGTGTTATTAAGCTGTGGAGTGTGCAGTTGTAATTATAAAGGCTGAAGGTGATAAGATTTTTTTTTAAACAGGTGTGTTTTTAGTAATTTTTTAAAGGTTTTGGGGCAGGAAGATAATCTAATGGAGCGAGGCAAGGAGTTCCAAATAGTAGGGGCAGCACGAGAAAAGTCTTGAAGACGGGAGTGAGAGGAGGTGATGAGAGAGGAGGAAAGAAGAAGGTCGTTAGTAGAACGAAGTGGGCGGTTGGGAGAGTATTTTGAAACCAGAGCAGAGATATAAGGGGGTGCACTGTTGTTGAGGGCTTTATATGTTAGGGTCATGATTTTAAATGAGATTCAGGAAGCTATGGGAAGCCAGTGGAGTGATTGACAGAGAGGAGCTGCAGACACTGATCGTTTGGTATTGAAGATGAGTCTAGCAGAGGCGTTCATTATGGATTGGAGGGGAGACAGATGAGAGATGGGTAAGCCAGCAAGGAGGGAATTGCAGCTATGTGTATGATGTGCAACCTGCACACACTGGGCCTCATTCTATTACCGGCCGTAAATCGGCCGTAAGGCTGCGATTCCTTGCGGGGGTTCAGTTAACTCGCGATTCTATTATACGGCCCCGCAAGGATCTCCTTTTACGGCCGGCCGCATATCTTGGAACCGGCCGTAAGCTCTGAAATATAAAAACTGAAAAATAAATTCAAGCCTGCACTGTACAGCTCTGTAAATGCCAGGGATCATATTGGGGGAAATGAGGATTAAAAGGAGCCCACTCTCAAGCTTGCACATCAGCCCAAACCCGAGTTCAAATTAACTGTTTATTTTCCGGCTGCGGCGTGGGTGTGTCTGAAGTGCTCCAAGCCCTATGGACTTTTTACATGGATATTTTACGGATATTAAAAATAAAATATTTTACGGATTTGAGTACAGGATAATTATGTGCTATTTTTTCTAACACCTAAAATCCCTTTATAGTCTTCTAAAAGTGCAGGATGGCTTTATTTGAGCTATTTTATGTGCTTAATTGGTGCTAGCGGGACCTCTTTCCTGCAAGTAAGCTGCGGCTCGTTTTTAGCCTTGCAGAGAGGTTTCCCGGAGGAATTGAATTGCAAAACTCTTGCGGCCGTTTTAGATCAAAGGCTTTCCTCTGGCGCGAGCGGCCGCAAGAGATAGCAAGGCACCGGCCGCAAGCCTGCCGGAGCCTCCGGCCGTAAGGGAATAGAATAGCAGAATAGCTTGCGGCCGGTCCTTGCGGCACCGCAACGGCTGCGGCCGCTAATAGAATGAGGCCCACTGTATGTTTGTGTTTATATTTCGTTACAGTACAAATTCAATTATTACATTGAGGGATCCAAATATCTGGTGCCATTTACTACACAGAAAGAGACTATTCATGTTTAAAGGTATACCTAAGTTTCCCTTTTTATGACTTTGTATAATCTTAACACACACTGCTTATATCAGATGCACACATTACATTGAGTCAATTTATAAACATACGCATTTATTTTATTTAAAAATAAATCCTATTTTTCACAACCCCAGAGCTGCCTACACACTCAGTAAACTCCCAATAGGAACAATGCATTTTAACCCTTTACTAACCTCAAAGCCAACAGCAGCACAATGCAGAGATCCAACACAGCAATGTCTGTCTCCCCCTGCTTCCCTTTGCAGGAGTCAATGATTTCTTGCTATACAAACTGCCTTCATAGATAGACGCAATGTATTACCTGCCTGTGATTGGCCAAAACAATTTATGAATGTTATGCTAATTTTAGCAGGGATTTATAGGGATGAAAACCAACGGCTTGCAACGAAAGAGATTTAGCAAACATTAGGGTATGTTTAAAAAGATTATTTTAATATTTTTCATGCAAAAAATGTTTTCATATTCTATTGATTCTCCTATAGCAGATGCATTCATAATCCGGGAAATTTAAATATGCCTTTAATGTGCAAGTGATTGTACCCAAGACAATGGTTCCATTGCACTTGATTTATCAGTAATTAACGGCAATGATCTCCCATTTACAAAATATGTGAAACTCAGTTTATCAGAGAGACTGACAAACAGCTTAAAATAGGAAACTGCTGTGCTATCAATATTCTTTATTTGTAACGCGCCAACGTATTCCGTAGTTACATAAAAGTACATTTGTTAATAACATTCAATTCATATCTTTCTTGGTATTACCTATAATTTAAAATTGATACCGTAGTTGGAATTGATGCTGTGTCACTTTTAAAGTATTTTGTTTACGACAGGCGTGTTTCTCTTCTGAGAATTTGAAGATAGGAAATACATGACCGTGCAGGCTAATTCTCAGCAGTGTTTTAAAAAAGCTGTTGAGAAACTGTCTGTTAGTGGATAGTACATCTCTTGCCAATAAAATCATTACATGCATGAGCTGTGGGGACAGACCTTTGCAAGGACTGTTTGTAAGTTTTCAGTGCATAAAACAGATCTCTCGTTAATAAAATTATGTTTTAAAAAGGAAACTTCCCTTTACTTTTAAATTGTTAAAACTGTATCGGGTTTTGCTTAATATTTCACGCAGAAAAAAAGCAACTTTTGTCAATTTTTAAAAGCACGAAAACCAGTTGTTCCATGTTTCTTTAAAATGAACTACGTTTTTATGGTTAGTCTTTGAGTTATTGGATAAGTAACTAGCTTATTGACATTTCAGTCGTGAATAAGAAAGAATTTAGCAAATTCAAAGTAGCTTGAATTCCCAAAGGCTCCTTCCCCTTAAGCCATTTTAATATATTGGGGAAAGAGGTTGAGCAAATCATTTCCCCCTGGATGTTTTTCTGTATGTGCATTATAAATAAGTGGTTTATATTTAGAAACGATTTTTGCAGTGTTTCAAATTTTTTGTTTTGTGTAATAAAATGACTGTGTATTCAATGTTGCTTTTCCTTAATGGTGTTTGTATGCAGTGGTTGTAATGACAATATTGTGGAATAGTTAAAGGTATATGAAAGTGAGCTTGGTTATTAATGCATCTGATAGAGGAGAATTTATAGTGCCTGAAAAAAATGTTTTCATGACAAAATTCCAAAGTAAACAGTTAAACCATTAGCCTGAAGTTTGCTGAATTTCTTGCATTTGACACCTCCAATGTTGACACCTCCTGAAATTCCCAGGGATAATTATCATAACTTATACATTGTTTCTTTTTTGCCTGGGGATTGTGCAGACATGCTCAGTTAGTACCTGAAGTCTTCCCTACTGTGGGAAGTCACATGATTTCAGACACTTTCCTTTCCTTTAGCCAAATAAGCAGCTTTTATATTGGGTACATTTTTTAATGAAGAACCCAATATGCGCAGTGCCATTGCTGGGGGTGTCTACATTACCCCCTGCACATTTTTTTTTTGAGATGTGTCCTGTTTATTACTTACTTTTTGAGTATAAATGCCAGAAATATAATAATGGCTGGTGTAAAAAAAAATGAAAATGTTTGGAAAAAGGTGCACAGCAAAAACTCCATATGTATAATTTTCAAATAAAACCAATAATATTTATTTATATTTTAAATTAAACTAGTTTGTTCATTGTTACATTGTTTTCTTTTTTTTTTTTTACTTATTGTAATTAACACTTGTGACTAATGACCCTTTTAAATTGTACACAAGTAGCCTGACTAGTTTTACAAGTATCTACACCCAGGCTACTTTATTATTTATCATAGACAGAAGTAAATTTGCCTGCTCATAAATTTTAAGCCTTTACTCTTTGAAAAATGATTTAATTAAATACAACCTTCAATGTATGTTCACCATTCAAAATACGGATTGTGGCCCTGTTTTTCCCATGAAAAATATTTATTTTCTAAACACTGATTTGCTTATTAAAATAAGTTATTTGCATTTAGATTAATCTTGGAAGTATGTAATTCTATGTGAAGCATAATACATTTGTAGACTGATCATCTACTGCTTGCAAATGTTTACTTCTGACTCCTTTATCAATATTGAAAGGCACACTATCTTCACTGGCTTATAAAGAAAGTCTGACTGGTTCCTTTTTGTGATATCATTTTAGATTGTAAGCTTGTGAGTTTTAGGTAAAGCACTGCATACATTTGATTGTAAGCTCATAGACCGGGCCCTCCATTCTTTTGCAATTTTTTTATATTGTTTTTCCATGTAATTAACTCCAGAATAGCACTATGTAATATGTTGGCGTGTTAAAAATATCAATAACATTCCTAGTGCTTTCTCTACTTAGACACATTTTTCTGGTGGTAGTTTTTGTTTGGAATTTTGTCTGAAAACCTGTAATTTCGTATATGAAGAGCTCAAACTAAGAGAAATCATCCTGCTCCATGGCCAATCTGGTTACTCCAGAAAGAAACCACAATAGTTCAAGTGACATTTTATAAATGATCTTGGTGCATGTATTATATTAAAAAGTTGACAGCCACAATAATGTGGCACGATATGATGTTTCACAAGCTTTTATAGTCATCTGCTACATATCTGCTGTGAAAGCAATATGGTTATAAAGCACATCAAACAGAAAATAATGAAATCTGATGTGCAAATATATATGTGAGGAAAAGCAGATTACTGTCTGTAACAATTGGTTGTGCAAAATATGTATGAGTTATTATTTAAACAAATGTTCAGGGAATTGATTATATGGACTAAGAAAGGAAGCTGAAACTCTTTGAAGTTGGAGGGATGTTTTCACATGTTAGTGACCATAGGATAAGATGAAATGGCACAGTCATATTGCTATGTTGGCTAAAATTAGGTAAAGCACTGCTGTTATATACTAAATATGGTCCGTTACGTGAGCACATATTTACACTTGAGAAAAGTGCTTACAAGTGCTTAAAATCTTACAATGGTTCCTAACTGGTTACTCCCCTTGTCTAAGTACAGGGTGTGCAGTGTCATAGTATCCAATCAAGGGCAACATGCTGCTGGAGCGAGGTCACTTACAGGCTTATTTGTAACACTACACTTCACAGTTTGTTTTCGTGAGCTACAGAGGGCAGAGCAAAACTGGTACAAATTAATTGACTTTAGGCAGAAAAAACATAGCTTTCATGCACTTCTTAATAAAATAAAATACATAAAAGTAAACAGATTCATAGGTATACTGCCACACAACCAGGAAGCACATGCACTATAAGAGGCAAAGAGTGTGCTACTTGCTCTATTTAATAGAAAAGATCTGAGTAAAGCTCCTTGTAAGAGTCTGCTGAGCTATCACTTCACACAAGTAAATCTAACCTCAAAAAAATGCCATCTGAGTTCTCCTAATGCCTGTAATATTGGATCCCTTCTTTTAATGACTGCTACTCCTGTGAGCCTAAGTATCCCAAGGGATTTCCTCTTAATACCCACTATTTACGATGACCCTGGGTATTCACCAGGATCCCCCACGTATTTCAGACATTTGTAAAGTATTTCAACATGCTTTTAGGAGATCTTTACAGTGATGTGGTCCAAATTGTATTGTAATTAGTGGCCCTTCAATGTGTTTTATGTGTCCTTATTCTGTACAGAGCCTTTCATTTACTTGTTTACTTTTCCATTTGATCACCCGGCAGTGTGATCCTGTTGCAGGTTACCTTCATTTGATCATATTCTATAATCACACAGAACAATCTTAATATGACAGGGATTATTCATAAAAAAGTTTTTACATTTCTGGAGAGCAGGGCATGCAAGCTTCATGTAATGGGGAAGGGAATCTGATCCAATAAATTAACAAAATCTACTGATCTCTCCCTCCTCCCACACCATTCTCTCTATTACAGACATACCCTTGTGATCTAGTTCTCCATAAGTGACACAACCAAAGACAAGACACTTATGTCCTAGGCTTGTAGGAACCTCCCTTCTCTGTAATGTTCTCTTTAAAAGGGCATGGAGGGTTTCTGGATTTCTGCCTAAACTTCTTCTTAAAGGTTCTACTTTATTTCTACATAAAATAATTCAATTTGTACCTGTTTGGGTCTGCCCTCTGAATTCGTGAGCTGCATGAGCTACAGACTGAGAAGTGCAGTAGTGACCTGTGCTAATTGATTATTTTGAGACTGTGCAACTCCCGTACTTAGACAGTATCCATGAGCTACAGAGGGAAGAAAGACGTTAGGAACTTTTTATAAGATTTTAGGCAGAAAAAAGCTATTTTACACTATTTCTTAATAAAAAATAAAGTACACAAGTTTTACTTGGGTATATTGTATTCCAGAAACTTTCCATGTCCCTTTAAAATTATTTTACTTGTGAAATGTCAAAAGATCTCATAGTGCTGCACAAAATAACACATTGCATTACAGAAGTAATACAGGAATAACAATTGGTGTAAAGGATAGACAAAGTACAGTCAGTGCAGACACTTTAGTAATATTTTTAAGTCTTCTCCCTTCTCTGAAAGTACCCGTCACATTTTCTTCCTTTTCGGACAGTAGACTTGTCGCACAAGAGCAAACTGAAATATTAAAGAAAATAAAATTATTCAAATAAGTGTGAGGTTACAGATAGATAATTACCATGCGATGATAAATCAAATGTAGATATTTTAGTTGCATACTTTTTGTATGCACTTTTTACAATCTTAGCAATAATACATTTAGTAAATCTTATGCAGACTGGTGTATAAATAAAGTGAAACAGAGGCAGTGCATTACCTTTTACTACGAGTAAGTAATTTCTTTAAGAAATAAAAAAAGTTGTTAAAAGAAGCAAAGATTGGTATGTCCACAAGCCAGACTGGTGATCCTGAGCTGAGACAATGCCTAGACTACATGGGGTAATAAATTAGAGTGATCTAGTCTAATGACCTGTGTACAGAGGGTTATTTACAGGCTCTGACATTTCCACTAATCCATTAGTCTGGGATGAGACCGCTCGTGAGGATGTTTTCATGCCTGGCTTATTTCAGTTTAATTTGCTTTTTCTCAAATCTAGTGGGTTTGAGAATATCTATAATCTCTAACAATGTAGTAAACATTTACTGATATTTTTATAGAGTTAGAGGTGCACAGTAATAAAATGCACTTTTTTGTTTTTAACCAGGTGAAAAAGCTAATCCATCATGGTCTCCATGAGGCCCGCGGGACCGCACAGTGATTACTACTATGATTGTGCTGAGTTTTACAAGTCTGGTCAAATGCTGAATGATTAATATTCATCTGTCTGGAATACGTCTGGGCATAGCACTGTGAGATATCTCCTCCTTGTAGTTGGATACATGTAAAGGTGTATTCTATGGTAACTTCATATATTTCCATCTAAAGTGTTCAGTTTGATGAAGCTGTGTTTCCTGCTTTTGAATGATAGAAATATATTTGTATTATCAATCAAGTGAGCTGCCTAGTAAAATGTGAGGTTATGGTTTCTAAGGGCTTTCTAAGAAAGAACCCAAATACATTTGATAATATAATCCTGTTTTCAAAAGCTAGATATAGGTATACAAATCCCAGAAGCTAAACAAATGCCAAGCAATGAGGATCCTGAGATTTGTCCAGTTCTTGCTGTGCACTACAATTATCTAATCTTTCATAAAGCCATAGCGGTTCATTCAATTTCCTCTGAAGTGCCATGCCACATTGTAGTGAAATCGATGGCAGTTTTTATGCGATTGCTTTAGAGTATCCATTCAAGCCTTCTAGAAAATCAGCCAAACACTAAATTTATAAATCCACAATTCAAACTTTGTGGTATGATTTTTTTGTTTTGTTTTGTTTGTGTTTTAAACATTTTGAAAATAATATTACGGGTGATATAAAATGTTACAGATGCTCACTGCATTGAGTGGTAACCGAAGTAAGAGCAAGAAAGCCTTGCATATGGTGAGCATGACATCCTTACTTTGCATTGTGTTACGCTGCAGGGCTTTGGCTCTCTTGCTGTTCTTATTCACAATTGCCAAGGTTAGCTTTGGATTTAATATCTTGCTAAGATCATAAGACAAGATGCAATGCTCAGCCACAACTGTTTCATCTTGAGTTGCCTAGATTCAAGCTTATAAATGAACTTAATGGTATCCCAGATCAATAGAGGCAGCTGTAAACCCCAGATGGATGATGAGGAGGAGGAGTTGTACTCTTTCATCTCTGGCAGATGTGATTCTTTGCAGGGTGGCAACATCACCTGGACTGGAATGTGGGAAATCACCAAGGTTTCTAAAGACGTCTGTTGCTGCTAATGCAAGATTTCATAATGTCTGCATTTGTAGAGTAGGGTGCAAGAAAGTAATACCAATTGCTTGCCCTCTTGCTAACTAACTGCATGAATGTAGGGTTTGTATGATAGTAAGACTACTCTTTAGGGAAATAACATGCACTTGGTATGGAGAGGGGGCTGATCTTCAGGCTCTGAGAGACCAGACAGTACACACTATGTCCAGGTAAGCACAATGTGACATCCTGCTTAATATCTCTGTGATAATATAGTTCACCTTAATAATTTCTTGTTGAGTAATTATCAGTTATATAAGAAAAACCTGTTAAAGTCCAGTTACCTTTCACTGCAATCTTAACAAGATCTACTATTCATCTCTCTATGCATGTAGAGTTTGATGTATTATATAAATGAGCTTTGGCAGGTTTAAAAATGATAATACTGAAATATTTAAATTCTATTCTGGTCACTTTTTATGACTGCAAGTATATTTTACTATGGTACGTGTAGTAATTAATAAAATGATACACAGTGGACCAGTTTCATAGCAATGCAATAAAGCAAAATTGCTAATTTGGAATGAAAATAGTATAAAGGTGCATCTGCATGTTATGATGACAAATGAGCATTTTTACCTGGTTTTGATTCAGATCTCCTCATCAGTTTTGTTGTTGTTGTTGTTAAATGTACTCAGCTGCCCAAGTAACTAAGTTTTGTTAAAGTAGTTAAATGCTGCTGTTTGTATGATTGTTTCTTGAGGAAATGTTATATATTTTGTTAACCACTCTTTATGGTATTATGTCTCTGGTTATTTTGAGTTATGTTTCCCAGTTTTGCTTAGCATAGCTTTATATTAAATTATAACATACACATTAAATGTGTTACATGATTTGAAAAGCGGAGCATTTCCACTTCAATGCACTGAAAAGCAGAAGTAGAGTGCAATGACTGTAATTGAATGTACAACGCTGTGTGTTTTATTGGGCCTTTACATTTTGTAAAAAGCACTCTTGAACTGGGCTTTCTTCTCTTCATTTATGGCAGCAATTTGTTATACTTCGCTGGCTTTTTGTGTGCAGTAAAAGGCTATTTCCTCTTTATTCTTAATGTAGTGTTAAATGAAAGAAATCCAATGCTCTCATTGCAGCCTTTGTCTATCATTTTATTTTGCAGTCATGTGAATGAACTATTTTGATTTCCAAGGCCTTTGTAAACTTTTTATCTTGCATCATATGGGATCATAGTAATTCTATATATGTTTATTAATGAGCCTAACATTATTTTGTTCATGTATACTTTGAAGAGGCGGAATTGAAATTCAATTTACTGCTTTTGTATCACACTGCATATGGAAGTTTACCTACTCCCAGATTGCATTTTTTTTTTCTTGGTGTCCAAGAGATATATACTTTTTGCCTTGTCGTTATCTATATGATTTTGAAACTTTATTTGGTTGAATAACACTGAACCCAAATTTTCCCCTCTATTGACTGATCAATAAAGTGTGATAATGTATCACAACTAAAACTAGAGACATTCTGTATCATGTATATTTTATCATAACAAGGTGTGTTTGGGCCACCTTTTTTTCTTACTAGTGACTGGAAAAAAATCCTCTCAAAAGCAGCACTATGGAAAACGTTGGCCCTTTTTTTTATAAAGAGTAATAATAATATATGTCTATGAAGAGCTTTTCTCCAGGCATCTAGAAAACAGCCTGTTTTCCTCATTGAGAACGTCAGTGGCTTCTAAGTGTTTTTTATTTTATTTTTTTATATATATTTTTGTCCACCCATGCTACTTGTATTTCATTAAAAAAATGTAATATTTAAGATATGCATTATAGATTTGTTTGGAATAAAAATAGCATATTTCTTATAGTATATATGGTGTGTTTATGTACACTCAGAGTCAACTTCATTAGGTATAACTTTCTAGTACTGGGTAGGGCCCGCCTTTGCCACCAGAACATTCTGAGTTCTTCATGGCATGGACTCAGCAAGGTGCTGGAAACATTCATTAGAGGTTCTTGTCCATGCTGTCTAGATAGCATCACACAGTTACATATTGGTCCGCTACTAGATCAAGCTGTTTCTCTCCCATTCCACCACATCCCAAATGTACCCTATTGCATTGTGTTCTGGTGTTGGGACAGACCATTGGAATAGACTGAACTCATTGTCATGGTCATGGAACCAGCTACAGATGACGTGTGCTTTGCGACATGGTGCGTTATCCTGCTGGAAGTAGCCATTAGAAGGGTAGACTGTAGCCATAAAGGGATGCACATGGTGTTTAAACAATGCTCATGTTGTTAAGGGGCCTAGTGTGTGTCAACAAAAACATTCCCCACAACATTATACAATACATGCGGGATCCATGTTGTTTACAAGTTCTGATCCTACCATCTGCATGTTGCTGCAGAAATCCAGCTTTGGCAGACCAGGCGTCATTTCTCCGATCTTCAGAAGTCCAGTTTTGGTGAGCCTGTGCCCACTGTAGCCTACATTTCCTGCAGGCTACTGTTCTACAGTATAATGCATCTCTATGATGGGTTTCCTTTTAGGGTCCTAGAAAATGGCCTGTCTGGCTCATGCAAAAACTTTTTAAAAATGTGTTTAAAATGTGATCCTTTTGAATGTAAGATATTTATAATACAGTGTCCTTATTAATGTATTTTTCAATTCAGAGATACAAGTTATTGTTTGCTTATAGTTCAGTAATAGGAACGGTTTACTCTTGCAGAAAATACATTTTATTATGGTTATGATAGGCATAGCAGACATATTTGGTATGTGACAATTGGACTTTTATACAGAAGTAAAATATAATATAAAGGACCGCTATGATCAGATATTTAAAATGGTTTTAGAATCACATATATAGTTGTGAGCGTACGGGCCGTTGCTCACGCTTGCGGGCTCACGCAGCGAGCCCGCAAGAACTGCGTCCCTCGCAAATGCGGGTCCTCGCGAAGCATCCCAACGTCCCCGCAAATGCGGATCCTCGCGAAGCGAGGGTCCGCATTTGCGGAGGTGGATGCTCAACGTCGGCTGTGTTAAAACACACATACACACACACACACAACTTTTTAACAAAATAAACCCAACCTCCCAGCCAACAAAAACCCAACAACGTCCCCGCAAATGCGGATCCTCGCGAAGCGAGGGTCCGCATTTGCGGTGGTGGGAGCATCCCAACATCGGCTGTGTTAACACACACATACACACACATACACACACATATACACACACACACATACACACACACACACACACACACAACTTCATAACAAAAAGAAAATTAAAGTCGCCTCAAACCCGCTTACACCCAGACACACAGACGCAAGACTTAGAAACAAATACACTGCGTCGTACACGTAAAAGCTAACTGCGTATATCGCAAAAAAATACGGCAACATCGCAACAAAATACGGCCGCATGGCAAAAAAATACGGCCGCGAAAGACCCATTCCAACCGCCGCGCATCAAAACATCACAAACACAAGAAATAAAAACAACGAACACATAAAAAGCTTACCTACAGCACGGGGGGGGCATCCGGCACCTCCAAAAGTTAATTTACACGTCCATTTAAGTCCAAAACAAAGAGTTTAAACTGCCGAAAATCGGCTAAGCAAGAGAAAAAATGGCCGCCGAACAAAACGAAAACGAGGCTTCAGACGTAACTACACTACACTTACTCGCAATAATGAAACACATACTATGCGGAACGGATCACACTCATATTAAACACCATTTTAACCACTACTACGCACAAAATGGCGGATGGAACGCAAATTGTAAGCTGGAAAGCAAATAGCGCATGCGTATTGCTTTCTAACGGTCTAACTTTCCAGAATGTTCTACAAGTTTATAAATACTGCCTATTTGACAGAGAAAAATACATTTCTACTCAGGTGATGAACAGAGTGACTTCAGACATAACTGCTGCTAAAACTTGAGAAGACAATTCTTTCCTAATTTAATACTTTACAAGGCCAGTTAAGTAGAGGGGGAGGGGCTTGCAATGTGTGGCAAACACCATTGCCAGACTTCAAATTTTATTGCCGTCATTTTTGACGGGCAAGTCGCTAGTGACAAAATAAAGCCTCCAATACAGGGGTGTCCAAATCCAGTCATGGTGGGCGGCACACAATTTTTTTTTATTTTTAGGATTTTGCATTTTCTGGAATGTATTTATATTGGAAACAAATACAATTTATGTTGGAAAAAATGAGCGCGAGTCCAGGATTTCTGGATCTCTCAGGTGTATTCATTTTCTCTTTGCCATAGCACAAACATTACTCCGTTTCATTCATTCATTCTGATTGACCAGTGCACAAGCAGAGGTAGAGAAATCTTGGACTGTTGTTGGAGGCCCACTTAGGACTGAGTTTCCCACTTCTTGCGTAGATAATGTTGCTCTTTGTTTTTTATTTCTAGAATTTAGTGAGTAAAATATGTACAGTGGTCTGCATTATGATAGCCAGCTCATCAGCCCTAAAATAACATCAAAGTAAACGAAATACTACATTGGCATCCTGAGTGGCTTTTGAAATGGGTAATTTTGGATTTGAACATGCACCCTTTGCAAAGAGGCACATCACAAGCTTTTCAATACAGGAGTGTGTTAATTGACACATGCTCTGATGTGTACTGTAACACTAAAGAATCACAGACATCTGAGAACTTTCACATGAATGACTGAAGCTTCAAAGTGGTGACTGGTTTAATGTAAAACCTCAGAAACACATGACTGCAAGCAGGGATCCTGGGAAACCATTTTTATATACTGACTAGTTATATGTTTCTTTGACTAATCTCCATATATGTTAAAGGACCACAAAAGTCACCATATGTGCTCTGCACCATCAGTTAGCGGGTGGAAAATCATATGGAAAATGTATTTACATTTTTTTAAATTGATCCAAACTTTACTTGGATATTGTCATTTTTGTTTACCCCTTGAAGCTGTCCCACAAGTACCTGCATAAATAATAAGGCTGGATCTGTAACTATTACACATTGTATTATAGGTTTACACTATCTTTAAAAGAAGAGTGTGAGATGGTGTAGTGGGAAGTGTCCTGTTTTAAATATTTTCTTCATTGGTAAGTCATAAGCACAATTCCAATGCCTTCCACTGTTTGTGTTTGTTTAATATATGTACCCTCCTCAATCCCCCCCCCCCCCCCCCGTGTCTCTTTCCCTCCCCCCTCCGGTTGGGGTTGGGGTTGGGGTTGTTGATGAGGGGGGTTGGGGGGGTTGAGGATGAGGGGGGTTGAGGATGAGGGGAGTTGGGGGGGTTGAGGATGAGGGGGGTTGGGGGGGTTGAGGGTTGGGGGGGTTGAGGATGGGGGCGGGGGGGTTGAGGGTTGGGGGGGTTGAGGATGGGGGCGGGGGGTGGGGTTGAGGATGAGGGTGCGGGCGTTGAGGATGAGGGGGTATAAGGCTGAAAAATTCGGCTTATACTCGAGTATATACGGTACTTATTTATCTGTGCTTAACTGATCATTATATTCTACCAGCCAGTAATGCAACTGAAGTAGTTTCAAATAATTTAGCCACTGCCTGGTTCAAAGCCTCTACACCTGATTCTAATTAATATTCATTATGTACCACGTGGTACATGACTCATTCAGGCAGAGGCAACACTCTGAATTCAATTGATCATAACTTTGTAAAAACACTTTTGCAACATTCTTTTTCCCCTTAAATCAAATTGTGCAGAGCAACTATAGTGGACTATTGTGGTTCTTTAACTTAGATCTGTATAATGTTTTTACACCGTGTATGTGTGTGTGTATATGTATGTATGTGTGTGTGTGTGTGTGTGTATATATATATATATATATATATATATATATATATATATATATATATATATATATATATATATATATAATTTGTGACAAGGATGGCTGTTTACCACAAGAAGTCTTTGCGACAAAAGGTTCAGCAATATGTATTTTGGATGCAGAAGACTTGTTTATTAATATGTCTCATAAACAAGGATTAGAAGTAGCAAAATGAAAATAAAAATCTACATATACGTTTCTTACTAAACGTGCAGGAACTCCCTGACTACACCCGGGCAGCTTCTCTGGTATATATAAAATGCAATGTAGGATGTCACGTGCTGTAAATCTTTTCACAGGGGGCCATAGCCACTTCGCCGCTTGTTCTACAAACTACTCAGTGGGGGTTACATATGCTCTGTTTCTCCAGTAGCAGTGCAGCTCTCATTGGCTATGCATAACCGGAAAGAAGGTTGGTATGCTACTGAGGAACAAAGCAACTCCTCACCCAACTGATATGGCACAGTTAGCAGAGAGAGCTATTAAGGAGATTGATGGACCAGTGAAAGTATTTTATATCTGCAGTATATGTGATTTTTTTTATTTTTTTTTATGCTACAAGCCATTTTTCTAATAAGAATTTTTTGTAATTACTATTATTTCAATTTAGATGAAGTAATACAATTGTAATATTTTCTGTACTTCTGTTACACTAAACCTCAAAGCGCTATTTAAAGTGTGCCTTTTATTTAAACAATAGCGTGTTGTCTGATTATATTTAGAAAAAAAAAACTATTAAAAAAAAATATGTATGGGTACCTTTTGTATTTCCACTCCACAGGGTATTGTAACTCTCTTGCAGAGATTATTTACAAAAAAGTTATGCAAGGCTCGGTCCATTTGAAACCATGTGCATGTGGTTTTTGAAGGGAAGATGATTGCCTATAATTTATCTGCCCTATAGTTTAGCACTTTTTTCATATATGTCTGTTTTTAATTTTTTTTTTTTTAACCTTAAAGGACTATTACATCTTGTACTGTACATCATCCAATTAGCCTTGGTGTATTCTTGTTCTAAAATACCTGGGAGAAAATTGCAATATAATTTAAGACACGTGGAAGTTTAAATGGGTGTTTAGTGTACTGAAAGCTCATTGAGGCAAAATACGTTTTTATATGCTGTTTTTAACATGGATGTTTTTATGCAGTTCTGTATGTATGTCTCTCTGCCTGTGTCTCTCTCTCTCTCTGCCTGTGTCTCTCTCTCTCTCTCTCTGCCTGTGTCTCTCTCTCTCTCTCTCTGCCTGTGTCTCTCTCTCTCTCTCTCTCTGCCTGTGTCTCTCTCTCTCTCTCTCTCTCTCTCTCTCTCTCTCTCTCTCTCTCTCTCTCTCTCTCTCTCTCTCTCTCTCTCTCTCTCTCTGCCTGTGTCTCTCTCTCTCTCTCTGCCTGTCTCTCTCTCTCTCTCTCTCTCTCTCTCTCTGCCTGTGTGTCTCTCTCTCTCTCTCTCTCTCTCTCTCTCTCTCTGCCTCTCTCTCTCTCTGCCTGTGTCTCTCTCTCTCTCTCTCTCTCTCTCTCTCTGCCTCTCTCTCTCTCTGCCTGTGTCTCTCTCTCTGCCGGTGTCTCTCTCTCTGCCGGTGTCTCTCTCTCTGCCGGTGTCTCTCTCTCTGCCGGTGTCTCTCTCTCTGCCTGTGTCTCTCTCTCTGCCTGTGTCTCTCTCTCTGCCTGTGTCTCTCTCTCTCTCTCTGCCTGTGTCTCTCTCTCTCTCTCTGCCTGTGTCTCTCTCTCTCTCTGCCTGTGTGTCTCTCTCTCTCTCTGCCTGTGTCTCTCTCTCTCTCTGCCTGTGTGTCTCTCTCTCTCTCTGCCTGTGTGTCTCTCTCTCTCTCTGCCTGTGTGTCTCTCTCTCTCTCTGCCTGTGTGTCTCTCTCTCTCTCTCTGCCTGTGTGTCTCTCTCTCTCTCTGCCTGTGTGTCTCTCTCTCTCTCTGCCTGTGTGTCTCTCTCTGCCTGTGTCTCTCTCTCTCTCTCTCTGCCTGTGTCTCTCTCTCTCTCTCTCTGCCTGTGTCTCTCTCTCTCTCTCTCTGCCTGTGTCTCTCTCTCTCTCTCTCTGCCTGTGTCTCTCTCTCTCTCTCTCTCTCTGCCTGTGTCTCTCTCTCTCTCTCTCTCTCTGCCTGTGTCTCTCTCTCTCTCTCTCTCTCTGCCTGTGTCTCTCTCTCTCTCTCTCTCTCTGCCTGTGTCTCTCTCTCTCTCTCTCTCTCTGCCTGTGTCTCTCTCTCTCTCTCTCTCTCTGCCTGTGTCTCTCTCTCTCTCTCTCTCTGCCTGTGTCTCTCTCTCTCTCTCTCTCTCTGCCTGTGTCTCTCTCTCTCTCTCTCTCTGCCTGTGTCTCTCTCTCTCTCTCTCTCTGCCTGTGTCTCTCTCTCTCTCTCTCTCTCTGCCTGTGTCTCTCTCTCTCTCTCTCTCTCTCTGCCTGTGTCTCTCTCTCTCTCTCTCTGCCTGTGTCTCTCTCTCTCTCTCTCTCTCTGCCTGTGTCTCTCTCTCTCTCTCTCTCTCTGCCTGTGTCTCTCTCTCTCTCTCTGCCTGTGTCTCTCTCTCTCTCTCTCTCTCTGCCTGTGTCTCTCTCTCTCTCTGCCTCTCTCTCTCTCTCTGCCTGTGTCTCTCTCTCTCTCTCTCTGCCTGTGTCTCTCTCTCTCTCTCTCTGCCTGTCTCTCTCTCTCTCTCTCTCTGCCTGTGTCTCTCTCTCTCTCTCTCTCTCTCTGCCTGTGTCTCTCTCTCTCTCTCTCTCTCTCTGCCTGTGTCTCTCTCTCTCTCTCTCTCTCTCTCTGCCTGTGTCTCTCTCTCTCTCTCTCTCTCTCTGCCTGTGTCTCTCTCTCTCTCTCTCTCTCTCTGCCTGTGTCTCTCTCTCTCTCTCTCTCTCTCTCTCTGCCTGTTTCTCTCTCTCTCTCTCTCTCTCTCTCTGCCTGTGTCTCTCTCTCTCTCTCTCTCTCTCTCTCTCTGCCTGTGTCTCTCTCTCTCTCTCTCTCTCTCTCTCTCTCTCTGCCTGTGTCTCTCTCTCTCTCTCTCTCTCTCTCTCTCTCTGCCTGTGTCTCTCTCTCTCTCTCTCTCTCTCTCTGCCTGTGTCTCTCTCTCTCTCTCTCTGCCTGTCTCTCTCTCTGCCTGTCTCTCTCTCTGCCTGTCTCTCTCTCTGCCTGTCTCTCTCTCTGCCTGTCGCTCTCTCTGCCTGTCGCTCTCTCTGCCTGTCGCTCTCTCTGCCTGTCGCTCTCTCTGCCTGTCGCTCTCTCTGCCTGTCGCTCTCTCTGCCTGTCGCTCTCTCTGCCTGTCGCTCTCTCTGCCTGTCTCTCTCTCTGCCTGTCGCTCTCTCTGCCTGTCGCTCTCTCTGCCTGTCGCTCTCTCTGCCTGTCGCTCTCTCTGCCTGTCGCTCTCTCTGCCTGTCGCTCTCTCTGCCTGTCGCTCTCTCTGCCTGTCGCTCTCTCTGCCTGTCGCTCTCTCTGCCTGTCGCTCTCTCTGCCTGTCGCTCTCTCTGCCTGTCGCTCTCGCTCTCTCTGCCTGTCGCTCTCGCTCTCTCTGCCTGTCGCTCTCGCTCTCTCTGCCTGTCGCTCTCGCTCTCTCTGCCTGTCGCTCTCGCTCTCTCTGCCTCTCTCTCTCTCTCTCTGCCTCTCTCTCTCTCTCTCTCTCTGCCTCTCTCTCTCTCTCTCTCTCTCTCTCTGCCTGTCTCTCTCTCTCTGCCTGTGTGTCTCTCTCTCTCTCTGCCTCTCTCTCTGCCTCTCTCTCTCTCTCTCTCTCTCTCTCTGCCTGTGTCTCTCTCTCTCTGCCTGTGTCTCTCTCTCTCTGCCTGTGTCTCTCTCTCTCTCTGCCTCTCTCTCTCTCTCTGCCTGTCTCTCGCTCTCTCTCTCTCTGCCTGTCTCTCGCTCTCTCTCTCTCTGCCTGTCTCTCGCTCTCTCTCTCTCTGCCTGTCTCTCTCTCTGCCTGTCTCTCTCTCTGCCTGTCTCTCTCTCTGCCTGTCTCTCGCTCTGCCTGTCTCTCTCTCTGCCTGTCTCTCTCTCTGCCTGTCTCTCTCTCTGCCTGTCTCTCTCTCTGCCTGTCTCTCTCTCTGCCTGTCTCTCTCTCTGCCTGTCTCTCTCTCTGCCTGTCTCTCTCTCTGCCTGTCTCTCTCTCTGCCTGTCTCTCTCTCTGCCTGTCTCTCTCTCTGCCTGTCTCTCTCTCTGCCTGTCTCTCTCTCTGCCTGTCGCTCTCTCTGCCTGTCGCTCTCTCTGCCTGTCGCTCTCTCTGCCTGTCGCTCTCTCTGCCTGTCGCTCTCTCTGCCTGTCGCTCTCTCTGCCTGTCGCTCTCTCTGCCTGTCGCTCTCTCTGCCTGTCGCTCTCGCTCTCTCTGCCTGTCGCTCTCGCTCTCTCTGCCTGTCGCTCTCGCTCTCTCTGCCTGTCGCTCTCGCTCTCTCTGCCTGTCGCTCTCGCTCTCTCTGCCTGTCGCTCTCGCTCTCTCTGCCTGTCGCTCTCGCTCTCTCTGCCTGTCGCTCTCGCTCTCTCTGCCTGTCGCTCTCGCTCTCTCTGCCTGTCGCTCTCGCTCTCTCTGCCTGTCGCTCTCGCTCTCTCTGCCTCTCTCGCTCTCTCTCTCTGCCTCTCTCGCTCTCTCTCTGCCTGTGTGTCTCTCTCTCTCTGCCTGTGTGTCTCTCTCTCTCTCTGCCTCTCTCTCTCTCTCTCTCTCTCTCTGCCTGTGTCTCTCTCTCTCTGCCTGTGTCTCTCTCTCTCTGCCTGTGTCTCTCTCTCTCTCTGCCTCTCTCTCTCTCTGCCTGTGTCTCTCGCTCTCTCTCTGCCTGTGTCTCTCTCGCTCTCTCTCTCTCTGCCTGTCTCTCGCTCTCTCTCTCTCTGCCTGTCTCTCGCTCTCTCTCTCTCTGCCTGTCTCTCGCTCTGCCTGTCTCTCGCTCTGCCTGTCTCTCGCTCTGCCTGTCTCTCTCTCTGCCTGTCTCTCTCTCTGCCTGTCTCTCTCTCTGCCTGTCTCTCTCTCTGCCTGTCTCTCTCTCTGCCTGTCTCTCTCTCTCTCTCTCTCTGCCTGTCTCTCTCTCTCTCTCTCTCTCTCTCTGCCTGTCTCTCTCTCTCTCTCTCTCTCTCTCTGCCTGTCTCTCTCTCTCTCTCTCTCTCTGCCTGTCTCTCTCTCTCTCTCTCTCTCTGCCTGTCTCTCTCTCTCTCTCTCTCTCTCTCTCTCTCTGCCTGTCTCTCTCTCTCTCTCTCTCTCTCTCTCTGCCTGTCTCTGCCTGTCTCTCTCTCTCTCTCTGCCTGTCTCTCTCTCTCTCTCTCTCTCTCTCTCTGCCTGTCTCTCTCTCTGCCTGTCTCTCTCTCTGCCTGTCTCTCTCTCTCTCTGCCTGTCTCTCTCTCTCTCTCTCTCTCCCTGTCTCTCTCTCTCTCTCTCTCTCTCTGCCTGTCTCTCTCTCTCTCTCTCTCTGCCTGTCTCTCTCTCTCTCTCTCTCTCTCTGCCTGTCTCTGCCTGTCTCTCTCTCTCTCTCTCTGCCTGTCTCTGCCTGTCTCTCTCTCTCTCTCTCTGCCTGTCTCTCTCTCTCTCTCTCTCTGCCTGTCTCTCTCTCTCTCTCTCTCTCTCTGCCTGTCTCTCTCTCTCTCTCTCTCTGCCTGTCTCTCTCTCTCTCTCTCTCTCTGCCTGTCTCTCTCTCTCTCTCTCTCTCTGCCTGTCTCTCTCTCTCTCTCTCTCTCTCTCTCTCTGCCTGTCTCTCTCTCTCTCTCTCTCTGCCTGTCTCTCTCTCTCTCTCTCTCTCTCTCTCTCTCTCTCTCTGCCTGTCTCTCTCTCTCTCTCTCTCTCTCTGCCTGTCTCTCTCTCTCTCTCTCTCTCTCTGCCTGTCTCTCTCTCTCTCTCTCTCTCTCTGCCTGTCTCTCTCTCTCTCTCTCTCTCTCTGCCTGTCTCTCTCTCTCTCTCTCTCTCTCTGCCTGTCTCTCTCTCTCTGCCTGTCTCTCTCTCTCTCTCTCTCTCTGCCTGTCTCTCTCTCTCTGCCTGTCTCTCTCTCTCTCTCTCTCTCTGCCTGTCTCTCTCTCTCTCTCTCTGCCTGTCTCTCTCTGCCTGTCTCTCTCTCTCTCTCTCTCTCTCTCTCTCTCTCTCTCTCTCTCTCTCTCTCTCTCTCTCTCTCTCTCTCTCTCTCTCTCTCTCTCTCTCTCTCTCTCTGCCTGTCTCTCTCTCTCTCTCTCTCTCTGCCTGTCTCTCTCTCTCTCTCTCTCTCTGCCTGTCTCTCTCTCTCTCTCTCTCTCTCTCTCTCTGCCTGTCTCTCTCTCTCTCTCTCTCTCTCTCTCTCTGCCTGTCTCTCTCTCTCTCTCTCTCTCTGCCTGTCTCTCTCTCTCTCTCTCTCTCTGCCTGTCTCTCTCTCTCTCTCTCTGCCTGTCTCTGTCTCTCTCTGCCTGTCTCTCTCTGTCTCTCTCTGCCTGTCTCTCTCTCTGCCTCTCTCTCCTTCTCTCTCTCTCTTTCTCTCTTTGTCTCTCTTTCTCTTTGTCTCTCTTTCTCTTTCTTTCTCTTTCTCTCTTTGTCTCTCTTTCTCTTTCTCTCTTTGTCTCTCTTTCTCTTTCTCTCTTTGTCTCTCTTTCTCTCTCTCCTTCTCTCTCTCTCTCTCTCCTTCTCTCTCTCTCTCTCTCCTTCTCTCCTTCTCTTTGTCTCTCTTTGTCTCACTGTCTCTCTCTGTCTGTCTCTCTCTCTCTCTCTCTCATTTTAGATGAACCTTTGGAGCCAATGTGGCTAGTGAGGAGCCAGTCAATGTCTTTTTAAAGAGATCAGAAAATGAGTTTATTTAAACGCATAGTGCCAGGAATGAATAGTAAAATAATTTAATATAAAATCTTTAAAAAGTTAACTACGTATACTTGTGTGTGTTCTTTTTTTGTTAAGTAATTTTTTTTTTTAGAACGGTCTTCTGAATAAAAACAGTCTTCTGATCAAATAATGAACACTGTCCATTGTATTACAGGAAACCCATATAGCAAAAGAGAAAAATACAACAAACCTTGCTTTATAAAGGTTTGATCAAGAACAGCATCCGCTATGAAGACTACTGTGAAAAGACCAACAAAAGGTAAATCCCTGTGTTTGTGTTAATGTCAAGCTGTGTTGATGTCAAGTGGAATCTGTCTTCGAATCAAGGTCTTATATTTTGTTGTAAAATAATTATTCTGTTTCTGTTTGAGCCACTCGTACAGCAGTTGTTGGGCTGCTACACAATACTTTGCCTTGACTTTGCAAAACAGTAACTAATACTATAGGCAAGTTATGTGTGTTCTGAACTGCCCTTGCTCTACCTGGCTTCCTTTTAGTGAAAACGAAGAATGTGGCGTTAAAGCGTGCCTGATGGCAAAGGCAAGGAAAATGATAGTTTTGTAAAACGTATCCTTTGTATAGAATCTATTATTCCCGGTTTCTAAAAGTATTTATTACATTTTAGCCACATTTCAGATGTAAAAAGGAAACTGTACTCGGATATTGTACAGAAGTATTCTTCATTATTAATAAAACTAAAGTGCTTACTTAATGTTTACATATTTAAATGTAGACTTGGCCATCTCTATTGTGGTCTTATACTGATCTAAATTTAAGTTGTGTGTATTTATAAAAGTGCAAATTAGCTACCGTATATACTTGAGTATAAGCCGACCCGAGTTTAAGCCGAGGCACCCATTTTACCACAAAATACTGGGTAAAATGAGTGACTTGAGTATAAGCCGAGGGTGGGAAATGTGCTCCCCCCTGTGTCACTTTTGTGCCTTCTGTGTCCCCCTCTCTCTCCCATGTCTCTTCTCCCCTCTCCCTTCCCTGTGTCTCTCCCTTCCCTGTGTCTCTCCCTTCCCTGTGTCTCTCCCTTCCCTGTGTCTCTCCCTTCCCTGTGTCTCTCCCTTCCCTGTGTCTCTCCCTTCCCTGTGTCTCTCCCTTCCCTGTGTCTCTCCCTTCCCTGTGTCTCTCCCTTCCCTGTGTCTCTCCCCCCCCTGTGTCTCTCCCCCCCCTGTGTCTCTCCCCCCCCTGTGTCTCTCCCCCCCCTGTGTCTCTCCCCCCCCTGTGTCTCTCCCCCCCCTGTGTCTCTCCCCCCCTGTGTCTCTCCCCCCCCTGTGTCTCTCCCCCCCCTGTGTCTCTCCCCCCCCTGTGTCTCTCCCCCCCCTGTGTCTCTCCCCCCCCTGTGTCTCTCCCCCCCCTGTGTCTCTCCCCCCCCTGTGTCTCTCCCCACCCTGTGTCTCTCCCCACCCTGTGTCTCTCCCCCACCCTGTGTCTCTCCCCCACCCTGTGTCTCTCCCCCACCCTGTGTCTCTCCCCCACCCTGTGTCTCTCCCCCACCCTGTGTCTCTCCCCCACCCTGTGTCTCTCCCCCACCCTGTGTCTCTCCCCCACCCTGTGTCTCTCTCCCCCCCCGTGTCTCTCTCCCCCCCCCGTGTCTCTCTCCCCCCCCCGTGTCTCTCTCCCCCCCCGTGTCTCTCTCCCCCCCCCGTGTCTCTCTCCCCCCCCCCGTGTCTCTCTCCCCCCCCCGTGTCTCTCTCCCCCCCCGGTGTCTCTCTCCCCCCCCCGTGTCTCTCCCCCCCCCCCGTGTCTCTCTCCCCCCCCCGTGTCTCTCTCCCCCCCCCGTGTCTCTCTCCCCCCCCCCGTGTCTCTCTCCCCCCCCGTGTCTCTCTCCCCCCCCCGTGTCTCTCTCCCCCCCCGTGTCTCTCTCCCCCCCCCGTGTCTCTCTCCCCCCCCCGTGTCTCTCTCCCCCCCCCGTGTCTCTCTCCCCCCCCCGTGTCTCTCTCCCCCCCCCCGTGTCTCTCTCCCCCCCCCGTGTCTCTCTCCCCCCCCCCGTGTCTCTCTCCCCCCCCCGTGTCTCTCTCCCCCCCCCGTGTCTCTCTCCCCCCCCGTGTCTCTCTCCCCCCCCGTGTCTCTCTCCCCCCCCGTGTCTCTCTCCCCCCCCGTGTCTCTCTCCCCCCCCGTGTCTCTCTCCCCCCCCGTGTCTCTCTCCCCCCCCGTGTCTCTCTCCCCCCCCGTGTCTCTCTCCCCCCCCGTGTCTCTCTCCCCCCCCGTGTCTCTCTCCCCCCCCGTGTCTCTCTCCCCCCCCGTGTCTCTCTCCCCCCCCCGTGTCTCTCTCCCCCCCCGTGTCTCTCTCCCCCCCCGTGTCTCTCTCCCCCCCCCGTGTCTCTCTCCCCCCCCCGTGTCTCTCTCCCCCCCCCGTGTCTCTCTCCCCCCCCCCGTGTCTCTCTCCCCCCCCCCCGTGTCTCTCCCCCCCCCCCCCGTCTCTCTCTCCCCCGTGTCTCTCTCCCCCCCCCCCGTGTCTCTCTCCCCCCCCCCCGTGTCTCTCTCCCCCCCCCCCGTGTCTCTCTCCCCCCCCCCCGTGTCTCTCTCCCCCCCCCCCGTGTCTCTCTCCCCCCCCCCCGTGTCTCTCTCCCCCCCCCCGTGTCTCTCTCCCCCCCCCCCCTGTGTCTCTCCCCCCCCCCCCCCCTGTGTCTCTCTCCCCCCCCCCCCCTGTGTCTCCCCCCCCCCCCCTGTGTCTCTCTCCCCCCCCCTGTGTCTCTCTCCCCCCCCCCCCCGTGTCTCTCTCCCCCCCCCCCCCCGTGTCTCTCTCCCCCCCCCCCCCGTGTCTCTCTCCCCCCCCCCCCCGTGTCTCTCTCCCCCCCCCCCCCCGTGTCTCTCTCCCCCCCCCCCCCCGTGTCTCTCTCCCCCCCCCCCCCCCGTGTCTCTCTCCCCCCCCCCCCCCCGTGTCTCTCTCCCCCCCCCCCCGTCTCTCTCCCCCCCCCGTGTCTCTCCCCCCCCCCCGTGTCTCTCTCCCCCCCCCCCCGTGTCTCTCTCCCCCCCCCCCGTGTCTCTCTCCCCCCCCCCATGTCTCTCTCCCCCCCCCCCCGTGTCTCTCTCCCCCCCCCCCCCCCGTGTCTCTCTCCCCCCCCCCCGTGTCTCTCTCCCCCCCCCCCCCGTGTCTCTCTCCCCCCCCCCCCCCGTGTCTCTCTCCCCCCCCCCCCCGTGTCTCTCTCCCCCCCCCCCCCGTGTCTCTCTCCCCCCCCCCCCCCGTGTCTCTCTCCCCCCCCCCCCCCCGTGTCTCTCTCCCCCCCCCCCCCCCGTGTCTCTCTCCCCCCCCCCCCCCCCGTGTCTCTCTCCCCCCCCCCCCCCCCGTGTCTCTCTCCCCCCCCCCCCCCCCCCGTGTCTCACGCCCCCCCCCCCCCCCGTGTCTCTCTCCCCCCCCCCCCCCCCCCCCCGTGTCTCTCCCCCCCATTCTGTCATCCTCTGCCCCTTTCCATCCCATTCAACACCTTGTCATTTGCTCTCTCTACCTCCCATCTAATTAAACATTATCTGTCTCTAGCCCATTTAACATCTTCACTCACACATCATCATCATCTACCCACTATACTGTTCATCATACTCTCCTGCAATCAGTCCATCCTCTCTGACTAATCCATTCATTATTTTCTCACTTCTTACCCTAATATCCTACCTTATCCATTGTCATGTTCTACACAAGTGGGTATGTTGCAATTGTTTTCCTGATTTATATTTGCTGGAGGGAGCGTGTTTGGCTATTAGACTAATTAAAGGCCTATCTAAGTTTCCTGGATTATGAGTGCATCTGATAAAGGAGAATCGGTAGTGTATTAAAAAAAATATATATATATTTTGAAAAAAATCCAAAATAAACACTTACCTTGACGTTGGCAAAATGTCTTGTAATTTCTGACAGTTAAAAAATAGAGTAAACCCCTTCAAACCCAGGCTAAATTAGCATAAAATTCATAATTTATTTTGGCCAATAATGAAGCAAAGGTTGAAACATTTATATCAAACTCTGGGGTTCCTGTTTGTGCTGTGCTGTAAAGCAGCCTGAGATGTGTGGTGTTGCACCATGTTAGAAGGTGCTATGCAATTTCATATTAGAGACTCTTGAACCCATATAGAAAATATAAGTAATCCCATTGTCTTAAGTATGCTATATAAGATGTAGAGAAATCTCAGGAGCTGGGTATCATCCACTCCTAAAATATATACCCTCATTCTATCACACATGCTCACATATTCATTTTTGGAAAATAATTTTGATAATGCACACTATTAATTCCAGCATTTAAATTGTGGCAGACAAGTATTCTGGTTGGATTAAATCCCTACTGTGGTGTATTTTTCCAACTATAAAAATAAGTAAAATCAAGAGAAATTATATATTTTATACATTTGTTGATCTAGAAATATTCACTTGTACAAATAACTTAAAAACAATAAACATAACAATAAAATCTGGGCATTTCGTAGCCTGGTATAATGTAAAACTATAGGTAGTACTTTATCAATTGAATGATATTTTTAGTTGTTAGTCTACTCTTATAATGAAGCCACAAAGATTAATTTCTTTCTTTCTTTATTTTTTTGTATTATTGTTTACAATAATTACGAATGACTCCCTGGAGCTTTTCAGTGAAAGTCATATGCAGAACAAATTATTGGCCATACTCAAACCATGGGAAGCTCTGCTGTGTCTCTTTAATGGCAAGTGTAGATATCTTGTATTTGCTAGTTCCACCATGTAGTGGTACAATGAAAACAGAGTAGCCAAAGAAATCGTGATGACTATATATTACATTTAAATGTATATCACTGTTATCACTTTTTTCAATTGTGCTCCTTTTAGAATGGTCATTTTTCCCCACATTCCCTTTAACTGTGTGATAGAATTCTGTCAATGACTGGGAGGTATCTTTGAGAATATAGACTCTTCCTCGTAGGTCAGTACAGACCTATTTTTGAGGAATCTAAGCTAAAGTTTGTACATTTTTCTATTCTTGTTAATCAACATTTGTGACTCACCTACCAAACTTGTGCTGTTATCAATGCAATAACTGTTCATAATTGCAGATGCCCCAGAAGTAATTTTTACGAATTAAAAACATAGGGATTGAGGTTACATGCCATCATCACTCCACTCCTCAGGCCTATTATCTTTAGTTCTTGACCCTGCCCTGTCTTTCATTCCTGACATATAATCACTAACAAAATCTTGTCCCTATTCTTGGGAACTCCTTGACTTGCTCCACTAGAATATCTTCCTGCCTCCAAACCCCACTAAAAACGCATCTGTTTAAAACTGGTCATCCCCATTAACCTTAATATGCACACTGTAAAGCATTGTATCACTCACAGCCACCTCCACTTGCTTTAGCCTCTTGCCTTATGTACGTTCATCTTGCATCAATCACCTTCCTGTATAACACCCCAAACCCTTTAAATTGTAAATTGGCAAGATTTCAATCTTGTAAGGTAATTTTGGCAACCAGCACTATGTTTGTTTGATTTTAAGCTCAAAGACAGGGTCCTTTTCTTTTGCATTGTGTCCACTTTGTTTTTGCCTTTTACTTCACCCTTGTGTAGCATTACGGAATATGTTGGTGTGTTACAAATAAAGGATGATAAAAATAATTGTACCTCTTTCTTATTGTTGGGTTTTACCCTTATCACTGTTCCTTTTGGTAATGTGAAAATCAAGGTAACCATTGTTTCTTGCATACCCAAAGAGAAGAGATGCACCACAGGAGATTACAGGTCCTAATGGCATCTTTTAGTGCTACCTCTTAACCCTTTGTTTCTGTATATCAATGAATTTGCTGGTAATTGTCCAAAGACATTGACTTTTTTAGATTGTTGTGATCCTGTGCTGACCTTGCTTGATATAGTAAATTGTTATTAAGTTGTATGTAAAAAAAGAAAAATATATATTTATGCTTAAACAAGTTGTTGCTTTCTGGTACTATTTGCAGTACACATTTTAAGGCATTTGTTCAAATCTGGAACACATTTACTAAGCTATTTTAAAGATTAAAGACATTTATGTATAAAGGAGTAAAAAGTGCTAGAGCTAGAAAGTACCACTAAATCACAAGCTAATGATTTATTGTAATGATTTGTATGGGTATTTCAATGTATGTTTGAATTAATCAATATGTTTGTTTCCTATTAATGCCTCATATCTGTAATGCCTTGAGGGATTGTTGTCCTAATCGTCTTTTTGTATGCAATTTAGATTCCAAAGATGCTAACAAACGAAAGTCTGGGATAAGCCATCAGCCCATTGACTCTCCATCAAGTAATGGTAAGCATCCAAAAAACACCAAGGTGTTCTTGTGTTTGACAGCGCCACAAAATAGCACTAAATTGCTCTTAGGATTTTTTTTATTTATTTATTTTTAAATGTATATCTTAACATTAATATAGTAAGAAATGCCTAAAATATTATAAAACGGTAATGTAAACTTAATCATTTCATAATCAAACTCCCCCTCCATCAATTACTATAAATATTTGTTCTGTTCTTGAATTGCAGATTTCTAAATAGTTATAACTGCTTTTTTGTATGAAGACTGTTGAAAACTTGTAATTGTATTTTGCTTGGTATAGTGAGGCTCCTTATTCAAAAATCTCAGCAGTTAGTACTAAATAAGTAATAATTTTACTTTTTGATAAAAAATAGAAAATATTAAACTAATATTTTAGTTTCTACTGCTGATATACAGATGTATGTGTGCAGTTTATTCACCTTGTGCTGTATAATCCTACTAATGGTTTTGTCTAAAGTATTTCTTTTTCATGGTCCTCGGGTTCTAACTATATTCTGCTGTACTGTACAATACAGTTTAAACTCACTGGTTTATACTATTGCCTTTAAGTCATGTAAGTACCACATTAGTATTCATATTTGAATAATTTAAGAAAATAATGTTTAACATTTGGAATGCAAATACTCTGCTAATTTTGCAATGCTGTAGCTGGCTAATCAGAAGCAACGCAATAGAATAGTGTAAACTGTTGCTGGTGGTGTATATGTAATTTTAAAAATCAAGTTTATTTGCCACCTATGATCTTTTGTACATCCTATGGCAATTGTGTAGGATGGGAGAGCATATCCCTCATAAACGATACATTCTGTGTCTCCACAACATCACACTTTCTTGAACTACAAAACACATATCTTTGTTGTATAGACCTCTATTGCCAATTAATCTACCTCTGCCTCAGTGTTTTTTACCATTGTTGCTTCAAGTTAAACAAGAAACGGAAAAACACATCACGTGAAATAAGCTGCCTATCACTGCTCGAGATTGGTTATGACTTATAGTTTTGGACCGTGATCTGTTAAATTATCACAATAAGTGCACAATATAATAGTAAGTACTATTACAGGCATATTTGTTTTTAATACATTTGTTGTTTTAAAGAAAACTAACGTGCATCATGTTGGAGTTCATTGTCTATCCTTTTCTATTAAACATTTGAAATCCGAGCCTAGAGCAGGGGTGTCCTGGTGGGCCTCGCAAAGGCCTGGATTTGAGGATTTCCTTTCTGTGCACAAGTGCGTCAATCGGCATGACTGAAGAAGAGATAGTCTCACTTTGGTGCAGCAGGGATATCCTCAAATCCAGGCCTGTGTGCAGCCCACCAGGACCGAACTTGGACACCCCACACCTAGAGTATGCAGGATTGTCTCTTGTTAGCCTCTCAAAATTATTTATCCCACAGAACCACACATAGCATAAGTTCCATTACATTCTATTTTTATTTACATTAATAGTAGGCTTTACCAACTGAGACTGCTCTACTATTCTAATGATGGACCAAAAAACACCTTCAAATAGTTGCCCTCTCCCCTTCACCATCAATCTCCAAAATACAGAAAAAGAGATGAATGTTGGAGCTATTATATCTCCAGATATTATCATTAGAAAAAATAAATGGCCTGATTGTAGCTCCTGTTCAATCAATTCTTTGATTCTCAAATGTACAGGGACTGAAACAAGAGCAATGGTCAGATATGTGGGTGTAATGGTAGAGAAATTGGCAGAAGAGTGGTGCTAATGCAGCTCTATTGATCCCTATTTACAATTCACATAGAATATGGTGTCCAAGTATGGGTATCATGTCTTCAAAAGGTATTAACAATTTAAAAATGATTCAAAGGAGGGATAATAAAATGTTGCATGGTAGAAAACCTAAAAATAGCCTCAATATGAGTAGCTTTTGGCAACAGAATGGAGAAGGGTCATAGAAACATTCAAATTTATCAAAGGATTTAATAAAGTTTAGGAGAGAAGAAGGTTACAGAAACAAGGGATGCAAGAAAGCGTGCCATGCAATTGTGGCCTTTATGTTAAATGCACATACAATATTTTGTGTCTTTTTACCAAAAAAAAAGAAGCCATGTTCATGTTAATGGTGCTATACAAACAGAAAAACATGCATACAGGATTTGAGGTTGAAAGGTGGAAAATGTAGGGGTAATGTAAGAGATTACAGAAAGGGTAGTAAATAGGTTGAAGAGCCTTCTGGTGAAAGTGGTACGGTCAACACACAGTTACAGCTATCCTGAAGCTTAATTAAGCCAACATTTTAGGTAGATGGCATAGGCAGTCCAGGTGGACCTTTTGTTGCTACTAACTGCTGTCAAATCTATTTTTCTAGATTTCTTAGCATTGTTTCTTTTTTTAGATGGCCTTGGAATGCAAACACAAAGTAGTATATATAAGGGTTATATAGTTTTACCTGTAGATGATGGGTAATTATACAAGAAGAGGAAGTCATGAAGGTGAGACAATAAAGGCATTCTATAGGCATGTTTATCTATAATGTCAAACATAACAGACAAGACCAGTGTAGTTATATAAATACTTACACGTTTGAAGAAACACCAAAGGTATACTTTTTAATGATGGAGACATTGGACACAATACTTTTTTTATGCATTCGTAAGGGCATGCTTTAAATATTATCTTTGTTGTGTTTTGCTTGGAAAAAATAGTAAAACCTGATCAAACTTCATTGAAACGAACAGGAACTGCACAGAGCATACTTAAGTCTGTATATTTCATTGACAGTCAGGAGAAGCTCATAGATCAGTTAAACTTTTGAGTCGGACCTTTTTCAGCTTTGAGAGCATCATCTGAAAAAGAAAATACACAGTTCTACATTATCAACTAACCTATTTCAAATAAATCCTTTAATATGTCCAATAATCTATCATTTTCTTGATTTTTTTTTTTTTTTTTTATAGAACAATTTAATTGGAATGATTATTTGAAGGAGACGGGTTCAGATGCTGCTCCTGCCCATTGTTTTAGACAGGTATGCTATTCTATTTATAGTTAATTCCACATTAATGTACAATATATATGTGCAATGCATTCACTTGTATTATACTAAAAAGTGCTCCTAATGAGAGTGCACTAAATGTGCAATCTCTTGTTTTTAATGTCATAGGGCCTCATTCTATTATCGGCCGTAAATCGGCCGTAAGGCTGCGATTCCTTGCGGGGGTTCAGTTAACTCGCGATTCTATTATACGGCCCCGCAAGGATCTCCTCTTACGGCTGAGATCTTGGAACCGGCCGTAATCTTAGAAATCTAAAAACGCAAAAATAAATTCAAGCCTGCACTGTACAGCTCTGTAAATGCTAGGGATCATATTGGGGGACATGAGGATTAAAAGTAACCCACTCTCAAGCTTGCACATCAGCCCAAACCCGAGTTTAAATTAACTGTTTATTTTCCGGCTGCGGCGTGGGCGTGTCTGAAGTGCTCCAAGCACTCTGGACTTTTTACATGGATATTTTACGGAAATTAAAAATAAAATATTTTACGGATTTGAGTATAGGATAATTATGTGCTATTTTTTCTAACACCTAAAATCCCTTTATAGTCTTCTCAAAGTGCAGGATGGCTTTATTTGAGCTATTTTATGTGCTTAATTGGTGCTAGCGGGACCTCTTTCCTGCAAGTAAGCTGCGGTTAGTTTTTAGCCTTGCAGAGAGGGTTCCCGGAGCAATTGAATTGCAAATAGGAATTTCTTACGGCCGAAACTCTTGCGGCCGTTTTAGATCAAAGGCTTTCCTCTGGCGCGAGCGGCCGCAAGAGATAGCAAGGCACCGGCCACAAGCCTGCCGGAGCCTCCGGCCGTAAGGGAATAGAATAGCCGAATAGCTTGCGGCCCGTCCTTGCGGCCCCGCAACGGCTGCGGCCGCTAATAGAATGAGGTCCATAGTCTCTGATATGGTGACTCGGTGTTTGTCTTAACTCTTCAAACGATTATTTGAAATGGCCACATTTGGGATCCAGTTCAACTTCTATATTTTACTTCCTGTAATGTGTTTAGATGCTCTTTGATAAAGCATGAATAAAATATATTTGTTAATTTACATTTTGATGCAATCAGCACTGTGGTGGGTAATGATTTGGTATTACATTTAAAAAGTATATTTGCAAGCTGGCAGAACCTAGCAGTCCCCAGTCATTAAAATGTTTCTATAAAATGTTTATTGTATTATTACTCCTATTACACCTTCATGTACATAAATACTTTCTATATGGGTTAATCACTGTTACTATACAGGGTTATAACTGTTACTGTGAATATTCATAGTCATAAGTCGTACAGAAGAGCGAAACTCCCTTTTTGTGACTGTTAAAGAAAAATGTTGTACAATTTATTCATGTACCAGATAATCGGACAAATTCTTACTGCCTGCATTTGCTCTAATTTTTGTTGGGTTCTTGCTTTTGGCACCATACTTCATTTTGTGCATTTTGTCTTTTTTTAAATTTTTCTAATTATGTATTTTTTTTTTTTTGAAATACTAGGCTAATATAGGACATACAAATGCCTTTTCTTCTTGGGATGGGATAGTGGGCCATTGCAGATTTGTTCATGTAATCCAAGAGACCATGGATTCTCAGTATTTACATGTGACCATGTTAAATAGTTAAAATATTTTTAGAATTGTTTTTTTTTTTTAAATCTTTTTATTGATGGATGGAGATCTGTAGAATACAGCAACTGTGTTATTTAAGTGTAGTAACAATATATTTTTCAGCTATATAGTGACTAGTAATGTTTAGATGGGAGAGGGCATATGATAAAGTAAAGATGTGGAGGAAATAGTAAGTTGGAATAATGAAGGATAGTAATAACAGGAGGGGTAAGAAGGCAGAAGCAAAAATCTTAAAGAAAAAATAAACAGAATGGATTGATAGAAGTGAGAAAAGTTGAGATTATTTGATAGTTTTAGAGAGCTGTAATGGACTCTATGTTGTTGGGGACCATGTTCTCCCACTCCAGAGAGCAAGCTGGAACTGCCTGTTGCCCACCCCCACTTTAAGGGAATACAGTAGACTCTCAGTTATCCGGCATCCAAGGGGATTGGTAGATGCCAGGTAAATGTAGTTTCTTGATGCTTGAGTGATACATATAAAAGAGGCCTAGATTAGCGGCACATAGGATGCTGTTCTAGCAGCAGCAGCTTTCACTCCTCACTTACACACAGGTATGTTCGGCTGGAGGGTGTGGTGCTGAACCCGGGGAATGTAACGTCAACACTGCACTGGCTCAGTCACTAATAGCGGCCAGCTTCCAGGTAAAACTAAATTGCAGAGACGTACAGTGCATGAAATCTAGGAGTTCTGCTTAACTGAGTCTACTGTACAAGGATGGCTGTATCTGCCATAATATGACATTGGGTTAAGCCTGTATGGTGCTTGTTACACGAGCAGTAGCATGCAGTATATCAGAAACGGGGATTACACAGCAGACGTTTTCCAAATTAATTTTTTTTGTGGAGAAAAGGAATCTTTCAGCAAAATCTCTGTAAATATTTATTTATTCACATGTAGATGTTTTGCAGCAAAATGATAACATATTAATTGCATATTTGTTCGTTTCACACTGAAATGTCTTATGTCTTATAATTGTTTTGTTTTTTAAAAGCACTTCATTTAACATGATTTGTTCAATTACTCCACTTTTGAGATTTTTTTATTTTTGTTGGTGTTTTTCTACATATTACCACTAGTGGGCACTGTTGTGTTTCTTTGAGATGATTCAGGTAAATTCAGAGCCCAGGATTGTTGCAATATAGCATGGAGAATAGCATAACACAACAATTTAATTTCAAATGTAGAAGAAAATTTGGGCAATGTAAATTTCAACAAACTGAAGAATCTTCAGTCATGTCTTAGTTTCTTCTCTTTACTTGGCAGCATGCATTTTTTGGAACCCTTATTTAATAAAATATGATTTAAAAGATTATTTACGTATATGTCTCACATGGGCCAAAATACCTTTTTTCCCACAGAAACTGTCAGTAAAAAGTATTTCTACTGTAGCTGAGGATTCTGGGTAGTAAACATGTAGTAGACATGTAAATGAGGCTCAAAATTTACTACATTTTTGTCACCGAACCACTGACTTGTATGTCACTTTAGGACTATAGGTCCTCCCTCAGGCAGTGGAAATACGGTTTACTGAGGACTGTGGGAAATACAGGTATTTTGGTCTGTTTAAGACCTGTAAGTGTACTCAGAATAATATTTGTATTTCCTCCATGGATCTACAGTGGAAGGTTATAATATAATATCACATACTGCAAAATGATCATGATTAAAATGAACAAATTAATAGAACAGAAAATACAGAAACAAATTCATATTATCAAATTCTGTGCTACTATTTATTATTATTATTATTATTATTATTATTACTAGAATATTGCCGTCAAAAAAATGACGGCAATGAAATTGTAAGTGAGCTAATGCTGTTTGGTAATCAAATAAATAATACATTAATAAAGTAATATAAATTACCTATTTTGAACTAATATATGCAGGAAGCATTGTGTTGAAGAGCTGGCAATCTGTTTTGCTGTTGCTGCAGCATACACTGTGTGTTTTGAGGGCTGTGGAGCTGCTGTGTAAGTGTCAGCAATGTGTGCAGTGTGTAGTGTAAATAGTGTGTGTGCGCGAGGAAAATCCGTTAGGATAGCTGTGTACTTCCGGATTGTGTAAGTTAGTGTTGTAAAATGGCGCCTAATGTGTGGTACGCAGCTGTGGCTTATTTTGCGTCCTTGTTCTTGGATCTTGTCCGGCTTTTTCGGAAAATCCATAGGTGTTTGGTGGTGTTTTGCGTCTTTAGGGTCCTGTAGCCTCGCTTTCGTTTTTTTCGGCAGCCATTTTTTCTCTCTCTCTTAGGTGATTTTTGGGGTGTCTAAACTCTGTAATTTGGACTTAAGTGGAGGTGTAACATCACTTGCAGAGGTCTTGGGTGCCCCCCCCCCCCCTTGTTGTGGGTAAGCTTTTTATGTGTTTGTTGTGTGTATTTATTGTGTTTCTAATGTTTTCAGGTTTGCGCGGGTTGGCCGTTTAAAGTTGTATCTTTGCAAGGTCGTAGTGTTTTTTTCCCCCGCTTCTCGTATTTGTTTGTTGTAAGTCCGTAAATGTTGCGTGGTCCACAGTTTCTGGCAAGGAGCGCCTTTGGCGCTCCTTGCCAGCAACTGAGGCCCTTGATCCGCGAGGGCCACAGGCTCGCTAAGCGAGCCTGCAGCGTTAGCAACAACCCGCATGCTCACAACTATATATGTGATCATCATCACCACAAAATTCCTTCATATTGGAATAATCCGTTACAAAAATCCAGACACAATATTGTTGCAGTGGACCAAAAAATATATTAATGGAAAAGTATAGTGAGTGTAATGGTGTGTTGCCTGATGTCACTGGATAACCATGTATTTATATTAAAATACTCCTTTAATCAAAGCTTATAGTCTGCACACCTAACCATAACTCTCACAATTGGGGTATTAGGACTTTATTTAGCTAGAATCAACTTATACCACTACAATGTCCCTTTAAGATCAGAAGAAAATTGGTCTATGAAATTGAAATAAACTCTTGCTTGTGAAACTAAACATTATAATGCACATTTTCAGCCTCATTAGTCCCTGTTTGCTTATACATATAACAAATAGGCAGCTTACTAAACTCTGCTAGTGCCCTGTCAACAACTGAACTTGCACTAAAATATGAAATTGCTTAAAGAAACTAGTTCTAAATATTAAAATGAAAAAATAAACAAATGTCATTTAGAATGCAAAAATCCTACATCAAAATCATCTATTTTTATTTTTGTAGAAATATATGTTTCGGTAGTAATTAGTGTAATATTTTATTAATTTACTGTAGTCTGGTTACTCATGATGTCTGCTATTTGAAGCCCCTTAAAAGAACACTGAAAAGGGAGGGGTAAGACCTAGAGTAATGGCTGCTCGAGCTGTGAGCTATGAGTTTGCAAGCAATTTTAAAATATAATATAGTCAGATGAAATCATCAATGTCTGTTTATATTGATTTGTACAATGGCAGCAACTTAAATCACTCCACTCCCTGCTGCCAGCTTGATAGAAAGAACTAGGTTCACCATATAAAGATGCAACTCCAAGCTTCTTATAGCGTTGCATAAAGAAAGATCTGTAAGAGGGGACTGACTATGCCTGCTGAATAAACACTGAGAGCTGTTCGTATTGGTGAGTTCTTTACAATAATAATGAAGTAAAGCTGGAAAGGCATAATTAGTGATGCAATGGACACTGCAGAATTTGGTAGTGGTACAGACAATAATTAAGTTAGCCTACAGCTACAAACATGTTATTGAAAGAAAGTTTCTGAGATCACTCCGGTAAACTAGGTGTGGGGGCAGCTTTACAGTTTGGCAGAAGAATTACCTTTTCAGCAAACAAACTATTTTATAAAGAAAATCAATATTAAAAAGAATTGTCATGAGGCTTTAATGTATTCTGATGCCATTCAGTTTAAGGCTAAATAAATTATAGCCCATAAAGCAGCAAGCTATTTATTGCATATGTCAAGTAAATTAAATGGACTGGTAATACATCCGTTCCTTCTTTTCATCAATCTGGAAAGTGACTTGAGATTTAAATATGTCAAGTCTCCTTTTAAGCTTCCCCTTGATAGCTAGAAGTTATGAAGGGGAAAACTGTAATAGCCAATAAAGGCATTTTTTTTTTTTTTTTTATGAACCTAGTATATTACGTACCTATAAGGAATCCCTTACACTTCTCACAAATTAAGATGTTCAGGCTAATGAAATCAACATGCTTTTGATCCCAACTTAAGCTAAAACTGCTATGTCCCAATTAACGATTCCTCAGACTCCAAAAGAAGAATCAGTAACGGTCTGCTTTAAGAAGCCTTCTAAATGATTTTTCTTAACATTGCAAGATGAATCAAAGCAGTATCTTATGGAGGTTAATAAAAATGTCAACCTTCTGGGAGAGAGAGAGTAAATGTGTTGGAGAAAAAGCATGATTTATTAACATCTGACCATCAATTACTGTTGAAGAAATCTCAAAAGACTGCCCCAGAAAACTTAGATTAAAAGAATAGAATAGAAGACATGGAAGATGGAGATGGATGAAAAATATTCATATTAGAGGAAATGAAAATTATGGATAAAGATTTAGATATTTATATAACAAGGTTCTTTGGAGAGTTTGTAGAATTGTCTAAGCCAAAACATATAAATAAATATTTACCTAGAGGAGTAATTGAGAGATTACAGTATTGTAACTTTAAAGCCCCCCCCCCCCTGAAAAAAACTGAAGAATTTAGAGATTTAAGGATCTTTCCCAACCTTTTGAATGACTACTATAATTAAAAGAAAATAATTAAAGACTGTGATTTAGAAATTAATTTGGACTCAATAAATGCTAATAGTACCGAGTTAAATACATTTCAATACTGCTTAGTGGCAATAAAAGAAATAAGAATGATGAGTATTAAAATGTTCTTCTTATACTCTAAATGAACCTTGCATAAAAATATTGCTAGTTATGAGTTAATGGTAGCACAAGCACTTTTTGATATGCAAGCACTTTTTTGATATAGCTGGACCTCCTTGGTGCAATTACGGGAGATAGGATCACCTCCCGGCTGTCTTCACAGACTTGACGTCGCCCAGACCCTGGGTCAACCCTGGAGCCCTCTCCTGCTAGCCTATACTTGAAATTTCCTCCAATCAGTGGCCGCCACGTACTGCACTGATTGGCTAGGGGCTGACTCAACCGACCAATTCGTATAGGGCCTACCGGGGCAACAGTTGATTGGCCAAGGGAAGTAGAGATTGAGAAGTCATGTTTATTTAGGAAATATCCTGGTGGTGTTTTGTGAAAAACAGTGTATAAAAATGTGACCAGAAAAATAGAGGTTATGCTCTTTTTGGAACATATACATGGTTTGTTTTTCTTTAGGGAAACCCTTGCCTTTGATACCAGGATCCTGGAAGATGGTAGCCGCCCTGTGTGAGGGGTAGGCTCAGTTTAGCTTCCTTCTCAAGACCAACAAAAGTTTTGATAGCAAACATTTGGTGTGCCTATAAGTGCGTTATTAGAGGATATCTAATATCATTAAAAGCGCAGTAGAATAAAGTTAATGGGAATACATATACTAATCTAATCCTACTGTTGATAAAATAAAAGTTTAATTAAGGGAACATACAAAAAAAAGAAACTACAAGAAAAAATTAGAACTATTTTTTTTATTTTTTATTACGACAGGTATTCTATATTATGGGCAATAGAACAGGGAAATATTTAGAAAATAAATAAGATAGATAAGATAAGAGGATAAGATACAATACACTCATCCTGATATATTTGCCAAATTTTGTAATAAATTATATAAAATTTGGCATAGTAGTAAGATCGAAAACTACAAAATACTTGGAGAAGTTGAATTTTATCAAGTTAGAGTTGGCACAAACAGATGACCTTAATAGACCAAATTCAGACCTTGAAATAAAGCGAGTAATCTATGAGTTAAAACCTAGCAAAGCCCCATGACTCAACAGGTTCTCTAATATTCATTTTAAAACATTTTCTTCTTCCTTGATTCCAAGAATGACAGCCTTATTTAACGAAGGAATAGGGGAAAGAAAGTTTCCAAAATGTTAAGAGCCTCTGTTACAGTACTGTAACAACAAACAGTGCCTACTAAATATGCCAACTACAGGCCAATCTGATAGTTGAAGGTAGACATAAAGATCTACGTTAACATTTTGCCTACAAGATTACCGTCTTGATAATGCAGTAATAAGAAGTTAAACAAATTTGGAATGGTTGATATTTGAGAACGAAACTCCACATAGATTATCAAAGTTTTGAGATCATTATAAAATAATAAAATCATGAATCCAGTGAAAATATAAAATGGGGGAAAAAGAGATTCACTTTATTTTAGAATATAATGATTAGATAAGTGTGTTTTTAAAATGAGAAAGAACATCACTTTTAAGTCATCTTTGAAGGAAGTATTTTCTAAATTGTGTATGAGATGATATTTGATTCCCACTAAATTGAATAAGATTTTCCATTATATAGTAAATGTTGTTGGAAGAATTGTGGTAATAAAGGAGGAGACTATATAAACAGTGGTGACATGAAGAGATTCAGACATTTTGGAAAACTTGTTTTTAGTAATATTCACACATTTGTATTTTCTCTAGAGCTCATGCTCTTCCATATATTTCCTAAAGAAATAACAAATAAAGATTAAAAAAAAAACAAGTACTAGTAAGCTGGGATAGATTTCAACTGAGAACATCATTCAAGCCTTAACAAGACGGTCTAATCGGTGTGATCTCAGTTGAAATGTTTTACTGCCGTTCCGCCGTTCCGCAGTGCTCAGGACAGTGAGAGAGGTGTGGACGGGTATAGCACTGATCGTTAATAAGGTAAATCGTGTTTTTAAATAATATTTCCTGGCTAAAGTTTTTGGGCAAATTTTGAATACACCATTAATTAACATGCAAGGTGCTTAGATTGACTGTTTGTAGACAAAATACTTGCATTATGCTTTTTTTTTTTTTTTTTTTTTTAAGAGCTAGAATTGATTATACAGTATTGCGTCACATTATGACCACCATCTGCTTTTGATGTTGGCAGCGTGTAACCATTGAAATGCAGCACATGTCGTGAGATGGCTTGGTGGGTAGATTAGGTGACATGTAGTGTTTGGGGAAAAAATCATTCCCACAAACCACATTTTACTCCGAAACCCAAAAAGCAGAGTCCTCTGATAATTTTCTTAACACAGCTATTATAGTAATTGCAAACAGAGAATGGTGCAATCCATTATCACCCATCTAGGAAAATGAGACATTCCCACCAACAGCCAATAAATTATATTTATATTATGATACCTTATAAAAATAGGATGCGTGCAGTTTGCACATGTTTAATCATACCTGTTAGGTCACTATATGCACACAAAAACTATTACTGGTTATCTCTTGCGCATAATTGACCTTGTAGGCTTACTGAAATACATATTTGTTTAGGCTAAATAATGGTTTATTGCATCTACTGAAACTGCTAAATCATGGGACATGCAGATTTAACTGAATCATACCTTATGTTCTAAAATGGAAAAATACTGGTTCTGAGCTACAATTCACAAGTGCTACAAAAAGTGATAAATGCTATATATCTCTGTCTCTGTGTCTCTCTTTCGATAGATAGATAGATAGATATATAGATATGATAGAAAAAGTCTACACACCCCTGTTAAAATGTCGGGTTTCTGTGCTGTAAAAAAGAGACAAAGATAAATCATTTCAGAACTTTTTCCACCTTTAATGTGACCTATAAACTGTACAACTCAATTGAAAAACAAACTGAAATCTTTTAGGTAGAGGGAATAAAAAATATAAAAATAAAATAATATTGTTGCATAAGTATGCACACCCTTAAACTAATACTTTGTTGAAGCACCTTTTGATTTTATTACAGCACTCAGTCTTTTTGGGTATGAGTCTATCAGCATGGCACATTTTGACTTTAGCAAGATTTGCCCACTCTTCTTTGCAAAAACACTCCAAATCTGTCAGATTGCGAGGGCATCTCCTGTGCACAGCCCTCTTCAGATCACCCCACAAATTTTCAATCAGATTCAGGTCTAGGCTCTGGCTGGGCCATTCCAAAACTTTAATCCTCTTCTGGTGACGCCATTCGTTTGTTGATTTGGTTGTATGCTTTGGGTCGTTGTCATGCTGAAAGATGAAGTTCCTCTTCATGTTCACCTTTCTAGCAGACGCCTGAAGGTTTTGTGCCAATATTGACTGGTATTTGGAACTGTTCATAATTCCTATCTAAAAAAGAAA